>JAABKJ010007545.1:11859046-12275296 GCA_011634705.1 Andricus grossulariae
CAGGTAGTGTCCTAAACCAAAAAAAGACACACCAAAATGTGCTAACTGTTCGGAACCACATACAGCTAACTCTTCACCAATATCAAATGCGATAGCTACTGCTGTCCCTAAATTAAAACTAGAATCAGCAAGGACTCCCTTGCCCGAGAACATAACAGATCTTATAACAAAAAGAAATAAAATTCGCAAAATACACCAAGGAACTAGCATACTACAATTCAAGATAATTAAAAACACACTCAATAATTTAAAAAAACACAGAAACTAATAAATTTAGTAATGGAAATTGAGATAATAGATTTCGAAATTTCAAAATTGAAGATAGTTCCTTATGGAGAGCCACCAAATACTTTTCCAAGCCAAACCCTGAAAAAATTAAAAATTTTCACGGATCCACGGGTCTCTTATACAACGCTGTGGATAAGGCAAATGCGTTGGCTGTGAATTTCAATAAGTTGCATCATCTCACCGAAAATATGGGAGACAGAAAAACTGAAAGACTAGGTAATGGTAGTTTAAGGGAAATCCTTGGGACTGGTTTAGAAATAGATTCTATAGAGTACACATCACCCTCTGAAATTAAGGAAGCAATCCAGCAAACTGCGCCAAGGAAAGTATAGTATAGTGCAATTTACTTACATCTTCAATTCCTGCTTTAAAGACTCGTATTTCCAAAATAAATGAAAAATAGTAAACGAGCTTGCATTCGAAAAACCAAGAAAGGATAAGTGATTTCCTCAAATTTACAGGCCCATCAGCCTATTGCCCACTCTGAGCAAAATTTTTGGAATTGTAATTATCTACCGTCTCAAGAAATTCGATACCACAACGAAAATCTTAATGGATGAACACTTTGGATTGGAAGAAAAGCATAGCACTATCCAACAGTTGGTTCGCCTCACAAATCATATTAGCACAAATTTTAAAATAAACAAATCAACCGCAACAGTATTTTTAGATATTGAAGAAGCTTTTGGTGCCGTCTGGCAAAGAAGGATTATTTACAAACTTAAGAAACTTAGTGTGCCTACGTATATTGTTAAACTTATCATAAGCTATCTAAGTAGTAGAAAATTTGCAGTATTATGTAATAATACAAAATCCGATTTGCAAGATGTAGCAGCAGGTGTTCCACAGGGTTTGATTCTAGGACCCACTTTATTTTTATTCTACATCAACGATATCATTAAAAATAAAGATACGAACATAGCAATATCTGCTGATGACACAGCGTTGTATGCCTTCTTATGGAAAAAGTATAAAGCAGAAGAGTACTAGCAAAAACATATTCGTAAACCAATTAAATATCATCAGAAATGGAGAATTGAAATAAATGCAACTAAGACTGAATTCATAATATTTACTAGAAAATCAGAACAGAATGAGGATGATCTTGCTATTATTTTCGATAATGTAGAAATAACTCGGAAAATATTGGTCAAATACCTTGGTGTAATACTAGATAATAAACTTACATTTATGCGACATATCAATGAAGTGTGCAAAAAAGGCTATAAAATAAATGGTCTATTATTTAGACTTATGAATCAGAAAAGCGCTCTTAGTGTTAGGAATAAATTGATATTATATAAGATGATTATTCAACCAGTATTACTATACGCAGCTCCAGTCTGAATGAGTGCCGTCGATTCTCATATCAATAAGCTACAAACCTTTGAAAATAATTTATTGAGGCGGATAACGAATTCTAGTCTTAGAACGCGACATACTGATATTAGAAAATAATTTCAAATAAACGAAATTATATTTAACATCCTAGAATTAACACAAAATTTCTATACATTTCAATTAAATAACTTGGAAGCTCTGAGAGATATATTACTGTACGACAAAAATACCGCACCTTTCAAAATAAAGTACAAATTACCTTATTCCCTGATAAAATAAGAATACTCCGATCACAAACATGTTACGCAAATGTAAATATATTTTTCTTCTGTGAATAATACTGTACATAGCACTTATATATAAGCTAGTCTTAAGTTTCAACAAATATTAAATGGGATTTTTTCCACTGACATTTAATCCTAACGATTTTCGCAAAATTAATTTTTAACCGACAAGAAATTATGAACATTCTGATTATTTTTAGTTTTTTAATAGAATTTTGTGTCGAAAATTCGTCTTTTCGTTTATTGATCAAACTACTTGGTTGAAAATCAAACTATTTTGATGAAAATTCAACCATTTGGTATAAAATTAACCTTTTTGTTGCGAAAAAATATTTTCCCGTTGAAAATTCGTCTTTTTTGGTACAGCATGAATCTTCTTGGTGGTAAATGCATTCAAATGATCCTTACATTAATTTTATATTTAAAAAATTCATTCCCCATTATTCCCCTATTGTCATGAAAAACCACTTCATTTTCCCTTTATGATTTCCTGGAAGGGACGTCCTTTCTACAAAAAATTCAATTTTTTAACCCAAAAATATGAATTTTCCACACAAAACTTCATTTCCAACCAAATAATGGAATCTTTAACAAAAATAGTGACTTTTTAACAAATTGTTTAAGTTTCAACCAAGTATTTGATTTTTTGACCAAAAAGGATCAATTTTCAACAAAAAATGTAATAATTCATGATTCAACTAAAATAGCTTTATTATTTCAACAAAAATAGTTGAATCCTCGGGCAAAAAAGATTTTCATTTTAAACCAAGCATTTGCAACTTTAATTTTTTTTAAATCAATTTTTTGTGGAAATAGATTAATTTTGACACTCAAAATATAAATTTTCAACAATATTATTGAATTTTCAACCAAAGAATATTTTTCAGTACAGAATAAAAAGAAATTTTACGTAAATTATAATTTTATAAGAAAATTAATTTTTAATGCAAAATAAAAATTTGATGGAACTAGTTTTTTTACCTTTAATTTGATTACTTGTTTTATTTGACAGGAATTTACAACATCTTAGAAGAAATTTGGGTAGTTTAAAAGATAATTAGATATGTTGACGTTTGGAAAAAATTTAAGAATATATTATAAATGTCCGGAAATGTTTGAAAGTACCAAAATATTCTTCATTTCTTCAAAAATTTCTGAATATATTTTAAACTCAGTCAAATCTTTCGTAAAATTGTTTCAGAATCTTCCGGATTATTATTTGGCAATTTTTCAAATCTTTTGTAATGCTTTAAATTCTTTTTAAATATTCTCTTAAACTTTATTGTTTGAGTCAAAAAATCTTTTAGAAACTTTTCAAAAACTTATCAATATCTTTTAAAATTATTCTAATTTTGCCCTTATATTTGGAAAAGTTTCTGCTGCATTGAAAAAATTTTCTTAATATCTACCACATTCCTTTTTCATAAGTTTGAACATCTTTTGCAATGCTTTGAAATCTTTTTTCAATCAATAAACGTGAAATAAATAATCGATCCAAATTTTCCCAGCTATCGTAAAAAATTATTTTTATTACCTTAAAACCTTTCAAAATTCCTGAGAAGTTCAAAAAATTTGTTTCGAAATATCACAAAATTTGATCGACTTAAAACCTTTCAAATTGTTAAAAAGCTTAGAAGTAATATCGCAGAATCTTGACAATTCTACATATTATTTAAAATTTGTTGTCAAAGGTAATTTTTTGGTTACTGGACCTCGGCAAAATTTTACAAACGGAATTATTTCCCAATATTGAAAAATAATTACATTCAAAATTGCCCCTTTTATCTACAATTTTTACAAACATTCAGGAGCAATCTTCATCATCAAATTGAATTACTTATTGGGAAAAATTAATATTTAATTTGATTGCGCAGAAAATTGTTAATCCTTATTGATAGAAAAATATGATATTATTCACAGTTTAAAATTTCTGTTTGGAAAATCATATTTCCAGAATTAAAATTTCTCCTTTGGAACTTGAGATTGACAGAATTCGATAAAATTTAAAATAACAAACTGAAGACAGCGACACAAAGTCATATTGTCATAAGTATGTTTCAATATCAATGCATATTATGAATTGTGATGATCTTCACTTCCCAAAAACACAAAATAATGAAAATTTAATTTCACCAGAATTTTGGGCTTTTTTTGGGCTCTTGGAATCCACAAAAAAAATTTCCCCAAAACAACCGTTAAGCTCGAAAATGAACCCCCTTCACAAAATTTAAATTTTCAGCAAATTTAATTCAGGCATATTTTTGGGCTTTACCTGGGCTCCTCGAAAATACCCACTCCGACTATAAGGCTTCAACCCTTAACATTAAAAATCAATCCCTTAGCACAACCCAGATATGATTTTTGGGCTCTTAGAAAGTATTCACTTCGATTTTTGGGCTCCAACCCTTAACATTAACAATGAACACCTTGGTACCTCGCAGATTTGACTTTCTCAAAAAATAATCTTTTTGGGAATTTTATCTGCGTGGTACCAAGGGGTTGATTTTTAATGTTCAGGGTTGGAGCCCCAAAATCGGAGTGGGTATTTTCGAGGAGCCCGAAAGAGCCCAAAAATATGCCTGGATTATATTCGCGAAAAATTCAAACTTTGTGAAGGGGGTTGATTCTGGAGCTTAAGGGTTGTTTCGAGAAAAAATTTTTCGTGGATTCCGAGAGCCCAAAAAAAAGCACTAAATTCTGGTGGAATTGAATTTTCATTATTTTGTGTTTTTAGTAAGTGGAGGTGCTAGCTTAATGTAAACTAGTATCTCTATACGAAAATCAATTTCGTGAAGAAAGTAAAGAAGCCCAAAGATTTTAATTGGGGCCCAAAAAACCATAAACAGCCCAAAATTCTGAGCTAAGGAAAATTCTAAAATTCGATTGTGGATGTGCTAGCTTAATGGACCTCCAAAAATTGTATTCTTTAGATTCCTAATGTTATTTTTTACTAATTAAATAAAAACTACGCGTCCTGTAAAAAAATTATTCACAACAAATTTGCTGATTTTTTCAGATGAAAAGTTTGTTTTTTCTTGCATAGTTTTTCCAAAAAATTTATTTTCGTATTTGTAGTAGCGTTTTTCAAAATAAAAACTAAAAATATGTGTCTTATCAAAAAAATATTTTTAAACAAATTTGTTCATCTCTTTTAGATCAAAAATATTTTGCAGATATTCAGCGTTTATATTTTTTTAGCTGAAATTATAATTTTGTAATGTGGTCGGTAAATATTGTGCAAGGTTATTTAAAAAATTAGGGATAAATTTAAAGGGCCTAGCCGAATAAGTATATGAAAAGTGTCCTTGATGTTTGTCCAACCGGACTTCGTCCTATGTGTACGTTGCAATAAGAAAACTCTTTTCTGAAGAGTTCAGCCTTTTAACCGCGAAGATGACCTTTCAAGGTCATGTTTATGGTTTTTCAGTTTTTTGGGTATATGTGGGATTATAATTTTTATGGATTTCAATCAGCCTGGGATCAAATTAGAGATCTCTCATAATATATCTAATAATTTTTTTCAAACATTTGTGGCGCGAAATTTAAACCTTGCCAGACATTCAAATATTTCAAGTCAAAAGTTTTCGCAAAAAAATACATACATTCGCAAAAAAACCCACACAGTTTTCTTACATATCAAGTATTTATCATGAATTTTTTTCAGATTTTTTAAAGTCATAGAAGGTTGTAGAAAAAAATAACAAGCGTACTTTCATGCGAATATCGGACTTCGAAAACCTTAAGTGACTATTAAAAAAACTCTACAAGTAACTTTTTCACCATATACAATATAAATAGTAGTCTAGAATATCCCCATAACTTCTCACACTGACAAGATATTTTTCTACACGAAATTATCGTAATTTCCATATATTCTACAGCTAATAAGGCCAGTGGACCTTACAAATTTATTTAGTAATATACGATTTATGATTTACTTCAAAGACGATAATTTTTGTTTTATTTGCGTTGAATTTGAGGTCCATGTCATTCATACTTGTATTCAGTTTGCTCAACATTCTCTGTAAGTCTTCGATTGACTCTGCCACAACAACCTTATCATCAACCCACCTACCATCACTGACCCGAGATCCATACCTTTCTCGTCGAAGAGGGCAATTCTTAGAAACTTGTCCATATATATAATAAACAGGCATGAGGTTGAAGTTTTATTTTCTTAAATTGTAAATTGATTTTTATAGCATTCTTATAAATATCATTTTTGATCTTCTCAAGAATTTTTAACTTGATGTAATTGCTGTTTATTACATTATAACACTTCAGAAAATAAAAATATTTCATTAAGTTTTTAAAGAAGGTAAAAAGTAGGAATAAATAGGATTCAGATAATTGGAAAGTGCCAAACTTAGTTTATAATTATAATCATTATTTCAACTTGAAACGTACAAAAATGTTTGATCACAAATTTTTTATTTTTGGCCGAACTTTTTTTTTTATCGCTTCTTACGAAATTTTTAGAAATGATGGGATTTTATTGAATGAAAGCTTGTAACAAAAAAAGCTTCTATGAATGAAAGCTTCTTGTTATTTCAGCGATAAGAATGACAAAAGATAAGAGATGAACCGGATAGCACGAAAGTTTCCTGGAACATTCCTGGAACATTCCAATGGAAGATTCGGAGAATTTCGAAAAATGTTCCAGAAAGGTTCCCGGAAGTATGTAGGTAAATGTCCGCGTATCCAAGTATGTTCTCAAAGAAGGTTCGGGAATGTTCGTGAGAATTTTCGCAATATATTGATAAAATTAATTAAATTCCTCATGAATACTCCCCGAACCTTCCTTGAGAACCATTTTTGATACACTGACATTTACCCACGGCCGGGTATCTTACCGGAACATTTTTTGGAATTCTTCGAATCTTCCATTGGAATATTACAGGAATGTTGAGGAAAACTTTTGTGTTATCTGAGAAGAATAAATAGTTCGGTCAAAAATAAAAGTTTTATTTTTGTGAATAATATTTTTGTATGTTTAGAAATTTTTTCTTGCTAAATAGCCTTTTTTCTTTTTAAAAATACTATAAGTAACGACTACTACCTTGAAAATGAAACTTCGTGAAAAATAATATTGCTCACTCCTATTGTTGGGGCACTATTTCTTCAAAAACAAATATTTTTAAATGAAGCTTGGTCTATCTTGCTCTACGATAACTATTAAAAAATATTCATGTGGCCTTCGTCCGAGTCATAAACTTGCGTAAAAAGTAAAATTTCAATGGTGTCGATATTGTTACAGAACGTTTTATATTTCGGAAAAGATTGCGAATTTGTACGAAATTTGTACGTTTATTCGGGTAGATTTCGTCGTGATTCTAAATAATTGGAACACGCTAAATTCTAATGTATCACTTTTGATTCCAAAAGTTTGTCAAATGCACCATGGAGAAACAGTTGAAACTGCATAAATACTAATGGACCATCCATAAATTACGTAATACATTTTCGACCATTTTTTACCCTTCCCCTCCCCTATGTAACAAATCGTAACAAAGTGGTTTGGACCTTCCTTCCACTCCTTCTTACGAAGGTGCGCAAAGTTTTTTCTTATATTCCAAAATTATGCTACCTGTATGTATAAAAGCATATTATATTCTGTAACAAAATTTGAAATAAGACTTTTCCACAATCGTTCACAAATAATGTTTCCTGAATATTACTGGTCCAGCTTTCAATAAGTTTCATAAGGCAATCTTACCTGAATGTGCACAGTCTTGCTTCGAAATTTTGCAATAAGTTCATGTTATACCAACGTATTTGAAAAAAAGGATCCTCTTTCTTCTTGCAGTGTTAAGTTCACAGTTTGATTCTTATTCTGCTGGCAAACATTCTACTGCTGAATCTTCTTCTCCGGCTGAACCTACTCTTCGTGTCAAGTCAACGTCTCCTCGAGCCCATACCAGGAGCAGGGCTCCGCCTACCACAATTGCTTCTCCTGAGGGAATTCAATATAGACTTGACCAACTTCAATTCATTCGCCTTATCCCTTATATAAATCAGCATAAACTATTTGAACTTCGAAGATACACTTTTCCTACGGATAAACCAATTAAACTTCTCTTAGGAAATAGAGTCTATGGGCCGATGCCAACCCAAGAACAAATTGTATTATCAACATCCCATGGTGACGTCTTTGCAATATTGGAGGAAGAAAATGTTCTTGCTGGAATATATTCATATAAGACAAGCTCTCACAATAAAGCACGTGTGAAAATAAACATGGCAAGCGGCATGATTACCTTATTGACGCCAGATGAAATAAAAGAAATTCCAGTAGGCCCCAAGCGTCAAATCATATATTGTTTTAGAGTAGAGCGGGTAAACCTCAATCATCGACACCATTAATTTAATTACAAACAAATGTGAAACAAAAATATTTAATTTTTTGTGATCCGAAGTCGGCTTAAAATGTTGAAGTAGCTCGTAATTACAAATAATAATAAAGTCAATTTATTATGACCATCATGGCATCAATCTTTGTACTTTCCCCAGATTTTTGTAGAGACCTTTTAAAATTGAAGATCAAATCATTAACAACTGTAATTTGGTGATTTTTAATGAAGTGGAATATATGATTTTCAATCAAATTCTTCGAGACTAAAACAAAAACGATGCATCTAATCAAAAAATAGTCTTATGAAAACTTGGAATTCTTTTTGAGATTAAAAATTTCGTTACTTAAATTTGAACATTCTCATTATAATAAAAAGGTATTAGTTTTATGTGGAATCTGGCTATCGCAGATTTCCTCAAATCTCCACGTCTCGATACACCCGGAATAAAAAAAACAGATCTTACGATGGTATCTGACTGTTGTCGTCGTTGTCGTTATTTTTTTTTCCTTGCTCTCGTTGTCGTCATCTGTATACCGGATAACGTTTGAAAGACTTTTTAGTTCAAATTGTAAAAATATTAAAGTAATCATGAAAATGAATGAAATGCTTTAATTAATTTTTGATGAACAAATTATATAATCAAATTTCAAGGCTGGTGGTTTGACGTGAAAAAAATTATTTCTCTTGAGAAAATTCACTTTTTATTCGAATTCAGACATTCAAAGCAAGAAATAAGTCGTATTTTCATCAGATTGGTTTAAAATTGTCCTGAAAGTGATGACAAATGAGGTAACTTTATTGTTCGATAATATCAATTAACGTTACACACAAATTCTATATAATGGAATGCACTGCTGTGTCACTTATTTACAGAAATTCATTCTGCTTTCAGAAAAAATATTTCAATTTGGCAGATGAACCGTTCGGTGCAATAACAGCTGACTTGCATTTCCAGAAGTCACATGCATGAATCATGTTATGAGACACTAAAAGGGGGATTCATGCCGATTTTTTTACAATACAATCGATAGTTTTGATATTTTATTCATTGGAGTTTGTTTTTATATTTGACTGTTTTTATTACATTTGCAAGAGATAAGATACTGTTTTTGTGCTTGTTATTGTCACTAATTAATTACACTATTCAATCAAATATCACGAATTTAATCACAACATGGAAAGTGTCTTTTCCGAAATATAGTTTTTCATGCACAATTCGAGCATGATCTCCATTGTTTTTCTTTACGAATTCCTCTTTATTGACTTCCAGCAGGTATATGCGACCAATTACAGGGTCCGTTCAAGCCCACTCTATTAACAAACATTGATTAAATTAATCATGTCACCAAGTGTGATTACATTTCGGTTGACATTATAAGCAGTTAAAGTAGTATAAGGTATCCACAAAGATACCATATACTTATTGTTGTTCGTTTAATACATATTTTCTCACAATTGTTTTGATTTGTGCTATTGTAGAATTATACAAGTCAAGTGTACTATCATGTGCCAAGCACATCTCACTGATTGCCACACATATTTCATCAAGTGGTGAATTACAAGCACTGCGCAATTTTTCATTTTTCATTTAAAACGGAGAGTTAAATCTGGATTCATACTGAAGGACGCGAAATTGTAAACATCTAAGTAAATAAGGAAAGTCAATTTTTCTTTTAAGTATTTTGTACATAAAAATTAGATAACATAGAGTGCGTCTAAGCTCCAATAGCATTACGTTGAATCTCGTCGTACAAAGGGAGATAAGAGTTCCCCCTAGCAGAATATACCTATTGCCTCAGTATCAAATGAAAACTTTGATGCCCAAATAATAGGCGCGTATTATAGCACTGTCCTAATCAAAATATTGTACAATATTGTTATCCTGGCAGTATTTTTGAAGTTTTTCCATGATCGTATCAAAAAACCTGATATTTTATTTGCCTGCTTAATAGAGTCATCTATGTGTTCTTCAAACTGAAATGTGACGTGTACTCAACCCCTAGGTCATGAATCTTGGATTCTCTGTATAATACTATATTATTCATTTTATAATTAAACCATGCTCTTTATCCTAATTTCATGATTACTAGTTACTTTTTCTTCAACGATTTACAATGCATTGCATTTAGGTTATTTTATATGTATCCTAATTCGTAATTAATCGCAATTAAATCATTCATAAGTCACACAAAGCTGTATGTCATATCACATACAGTAGTATTTTACTGTCAATACTCACATACAACCTTGTTTCACTGTAGCTTCATAACTTAACATTGAGAAGTCGGCGAATATTATCGAGGCTTCATTTTTTTAACTGGACGAAAGACTGAATTTCTATAATTTCATAATATTTATTTAAAGTATTTTACACACATTATTATTTACTTTAGACGCACTCTTTTCCTATGTGTCCAACTGCTTTGGTTGTATTTTCGTTTTCGACTCTTTATAGAGTTTATTGAGTTTGTCCGAAATGAATATAAATTTAATTTGTATTTATTCAGGGGAAATAAATCCGTTGGTCTGGATACAGATTTCGCTATGATTCGAAATAGTTAGATGAAACAAAAAAAGAAAGGGAACCAAAGAAAAGAAAGGAATAAAATAAAGAAACAAACAGTTGAAACTACATAACTACTAATTCCAATCTTAAATATTATCCATGGTTATAAACGTATATGATTCCAGAATTCCACTGCATGTGTGTGTAAAAGCGCATTACACTTCCTTTAATTTCGAAATAAAACTTTTCCAGGATCCTTCCCGAATAATGTTCCCTGAATATTGCTGATTCAGCTTTTAATACATTTCCCGTGACAATCTTCCATCAATGTCCTCAGTCTTGCCTCGAAATTTTGCCACAAGAAGTTGATGATAGACCAACAGACTTTAAAAAATTAATTTTCTCTCTTCTTGCAGAGTTAAGTTCACAGTTCGAGTATTTTCCTAATGGCGACCCTATTCCTGGTGTTCCTCGTTGCGAACCTTCATATTATTTTGAGGGACAATATTCTCCTACCATGCCTCTTTTTCCTGCCATACCACATTCTCTTGCCATACCTTATTTTCCTGCCATACCTTATTCTCCTTCCAGGTCTCATTCTCCTGCCGAGCCTCCTCTCCGTGTCAGGTCCAGGTCTCCTCTAGCCCATGCCAGGTGCATGGTTCCACCTAGCACGATTGCTTCTTCGGACAGAACTGGATATGAACTTGACCAATTTGAATTTATTCGGCTATGTGCCCATTGACAACTATAGTTTGGTTATTTCGAAATATTTTTCGCCAAGGCTCCTTCGGTTTTAAAAAATACATTCTCATGACGTAGCTCGCGCTTCCCACTTCATCAAGTTTGTCCTGTCAACATTTTTCGATATTATGTTAAACTCTCTTATGTTTAATAAATATTATGATAGATTATGTTACTTGGTCCCGGACTTCTGTTCAAAGCGAAACATTTTTCGTCAAACATTTTATTGTATCTTGTTTTATTTTTCTATAAAAATTAAATTTGTTATTTTAAATAATGTTTTTTACGATTGAAGAGAAAACTACGCATGCCATGAAAAATTGTCAATAAATAATATTTAGATCTTTTTAGGCATAATAATTTTTTTTATCTTGCATAGTTCGACCGGAAAATAGAATTCATGATTTTTAATAAAAATTTTCACAATTAAAACAAAAACTATGCGTCTTATCAAAAAATAGTTTCAAGAAAATTAATGGATCTTTTTAAGATGAAATTTTTTTAAACATTTTATCGTATGTGCCATAGTTTCACAGAAATATATAATTTTTTATGTATAATAAAATTTTTCGCGATTAGAACCAAAAATATGCGTTTTATCAAAAAATAGTCTAAAGAAAATTTGTAGATCTCTTTGGGATGAAAAATTTTATTTTCAAACATTCCTTTCATGTCTCGTATAATGCTAAATATAAATAATAATATAAAATATAGTAAATTGATGCTAAATCTTGATCATTTTAATCAAATGAGTATCGTTCCGCTGCAAATCACTTTGATCCAACTTCAAGATCAAAGTAATACCCCAGGATTTTTTCTCTTAGGCAGGGTGTTAGGCAAGTTGCGTATGACCACTTGACTGATCATGATATCCACGGACAAGTGTCTAAGAATAATTCTCTTAGGTGACGAAGGTGTGCATCTCGGGACAGTGAATGTGCCTTAGTTGACGCTTGCAGATGATAAGCTTGTTATGGCAGAATCAGTCGATGATTTGCAGATAATGTTGAGCAAATTAAATACTAGCATGAAGAACATGGGTTCATAATTACGTGTATCTATGCAGTTTATTTACTACTGGTTAATAGATAGATAGACTTATAAAGTAGGGTTAAAAGATTAGAAGCAGTCTAGGAGCCATTACTAGAAGTGAAAATGTACCAACGTTTTCCAGTTTTTCTGAAATCATATTGATGTTAGGGGAAAAATTTGAGAGGCAAAAAGTATATTTTAAAACGATGGACAACATTTATTTATAATTTTCATGAAAATTTGTATTATTTACTGAAATAAACGGAAAAACCTTCAATTTGTTAGTTTTATCAAATGTTGACCTTGAAAATCAAATTTGCGCCTATTTTCACTATTATATTCGCGATCAGTGTGCCAAAACAATGGATATCGTGAGTTTCAAATTAATCGAAGGCCTTGAGTATCGAACTTTTGATGTAATTTCATATTATGTTGCTGTAACCTTGTCCCGCCGCCTTAACACACTTGGCCATCTGAAAGTTATGAATTTTTTCCCTTTTGTCGGATATGAATTTCAATTCATTACATCGTAATATTAATTTCAATGAAACGGGAACAATTTTTAAACATTAAAAGTGTTTGATTTGTGAATAAATAATTGAAAATAATAAAGTTTGTATAATTATATTTGCGATTAGGCTACGAAATAATTATTGTTTATCATTTTAGATAATCAATACGTTACGCTTGATTATCAGTTACGCAATCAATAAATAATTAATATAATTTAAATAAATTATTTATGTTGAAATTTTATTTTCTGGAATATCATAAATATAATACATAGCATTATAATATTATAATTATTATAAATTCAATATAAATTTATTGAAACTTTACTATACATATAGTTCAATAAAAAAAATGTTTTGAAACATTTAATTATTACCTGCGAAACGAACGCGTTATTTATATGAATAACACGGGAATTCTAGAATAATCTAAAAATCTATACTCCCTTCCCCACATTACTCCTTTCCTCATCAAGTGATGGAATTTTTTTGATGTAATAAAGTATGGTTTATTTTACTCTAAGATACCTGGCAGAAAATATTCATCTGATAAAGACTTTATTTTTCCCAAACTAGTCTGGGTTGAGGTCATGAATTTCTTCACTTGGACTGATTTATGAAAGATAAATATGCATATCTTAGAACGTTTAGCATGACGCATATAATTCATGAGATAACAGTTAAGATATGATATTTATACTATATGGAACACCAGAATATTCATCATATAATTAGATACACTATTAAACAAATGATTCATTTACGCATTAATCAGTTTGTCACCTAATTCGCAAAAATGGGGCTCGTCTATCCTCTCGTCTTCACCTTGCTGGTCATTCTTAATTCTATTGGTAAATATAGACCTATAATATATCTAAAATTGAAGCGTGCTCTATAACAGCGCACTATGCGCCATTCGGGCGATTGTACAGAAAGCTTAAAGACAGATATTGTTCAATAATTTAGAAGTCTTTGTCCTAATTTCATGACTATCAGTCACTTTTGCTCTTACGGTCTACAATGCATCGCATTCAGGATATTTATTATGCATCAGAATTCGTAATTCATCGAAATTAAATAACTTAACAGTCACACCAAAATGTACGTCAAGTCACACGCATCAGTGTTTTACTACCAATACTCCCATGCAGCCTTGATTTACTATCGCGTCGTGCATTTGAGTAACCTTGAAAGTTATTTTTCTGTGTTTAAATTTTATGTATCAAAATTTGAAGAATAATGTGACCTAGGACACGCAAGCCCAGATTAAATCATACTTCAAGTAACAAAATGAGGTTTATTTTCCTTCTACGGTTTTTACAACAAAGAAATTTTCAACGTCGAGACTTTAACCATGATTTATAATTGAATATGAAAATATGTAGTTAATAACTTCGAAGTTTTAACAGAGTGTGAAGAATGTCGGATCGATTCTTAAATCCGGATAAATATTCCGGAATCCGCAATTCGTCCAAAATTACAAGCGAGCGACCTTAAACCTAATCCTTATTGTGTACAAAAGTTTTCTATATGGCATCCACGCACGGCTGCGCAAAGTATCTTCTCTTCTCCAATAATTTCGCAGTATGTGTGTTTAAAAGCACATCACATTCTGTGAAAAATTGGACACACAACATTTTGAAGATCCTTGCATAATAATTTTCCCTGAATATTGCTGTTCCAGCTTTCAATACGTTTCTCAGGGCAATCTTCCCTCAAGGCCCTCACTCTTGCCTTGCAATGTTGCCGAAAGGAGTTCACGATATACTAGCGGACTGGAAAAAAAGTAATCCTATTTCTTCTTTCAGAGTTAAGCTCACAGTTCGACTGTCTACCAAATGGTGACCCAATTCCTGGAGTTACTCGTAGCGAACATTCTCATCATTCTCCTGAGACACAAAATTCTCCTGACAAGTCTCTTCCTCCGGCCGAGTCTCCTTCTGTTGCCGAGCCTTCTCTTCGTGCTACGTCTCAGTTTCCTTCTCCTGCCAGGACTCCTCTTAATGACAGGTCCAGGTCTCCTCCAGCCCATACTAGGTGCATAGTTCCACCTACCACGATTGTTTCTACTGCGGGAATTGAATATGGACTAGACCAGCTTCAATTTATTCGGCTCGCTCATTATCAGAATTCGAACCGGCTACTTGAACTACGAAGGTACACTTTTCCTGCTGATAAACCAATTCGATTAGCGACACGCCGAAATGTCTATATGCCCATGCCAACCCAAGAACAAGTTGTATTATCAACATCCGATGGTGACGTTTTTGCAATATTGGAGACCAGTAGAGCTATTGCTGGCATATATGCAACTGATCCTCAAGTTCACGTTAAAGCACGTGCAAAAATAAACATGCGAAGCGGCAATATTACCATGTTGACCCCAAATGAAATTAGGGAAATTCCAGTGGGCCCCTCGCGTCAAATACAATTTTATTTTAAGATATGGCATGTAAACGATAATACTTTACGCCATTAATTCAATTACCAAAAAAAAGTTGAACAAAAATATATCATTGTTTTTGATCTGAAGTCGGGTTCAAATGTTACAATTAACTCTTAATTACAAATAATAATAAAGTAAATGTATGTATTATGATCCTCAATGCTTCAAATTTTGTACTTCCCAACATTTTTTACAAAACATTTGAAGGTAAAGGGCAAATCATTGACAACAGTAATTTGGTGATTTTGAATTCTCGTCTGTTAAAACTCCTTCTGCTTCAACAAATACATTCTTCTGACGTGTCGCGCTTTGCACCTGATTAAAGTTTGTCCAAAACGACCATTTTCTACGTTATATTAGTCTCTATTATACTTAATGTATATTATATTAATTTATATAACTTCTTCTGAGTATACTTGGAATGATTTATGAAATATAAATATAAATATCTTAGAATTTTAAGCTTGACGCCAACAATTCATGAGATATCGATGAAAAGATATACGCACTAATCAGTTTTTCTCCTAATTGGCCAACATGGCGATCGTTTGTGATTCGGTTTTTACCTTGATTGTTATCCTTAATCCTACTGGTGAATATAAAAATATATTATATCTAAAATTAAAGCGTGATCTAAAACTTTGTCATATGCGCTATTCGGACGATTCTACAGGAAGCTCAAAAAACGGAAAACCCTTCAATGACTTGGAATTCTTTATCCTAATTACATTACTACTTGTCATTTTTGCTCTTACGGTCTACAATGCATTGCATGTAGGATATTTAATACGCATCCTAATTCATAATTCGTCGCTATTAAGTAACATATTAGTCACACAAAGATGTGCGTCAAATCACATACAGGAGTGTTTTTCTGCCGATACTTAAATACAGCCTTCTCTTACTATCGTGTCATGTATTTAAATAATCTTGAGAGATTTCTTGTTCTGTATTTGAAAGTTATGCATACAAAAAGATTTGTAGAACTTCGAGACTTCAACCAATATAATTATTAATTCAACTTGATGATACCTACTTGATAAATTCAATGTTTTGACAGAGTGCAATGAAAAATAGATAGTAGAATTCAAATAACAGCTATCAAACTTGAATAACCCTTGAACTCATATGTCAAATTCAAGCGCTTCTAAACTTAAAATTCTCTGGTTTACTCAATTCGTGAAGTATTAGAAAATGCGGTTACTTGGTTAGCGTATACCGCAAGGTAGGATTTAATTTCAGTCTTGACAGTCAGGATGGCGTACGCCAGGAAACAGAGCAGCGTACGTATTTTGCTCAGGATGCAAAACTAAATGCCTGGATGGCGAACTAGAATTCAGCTGGAGGAAACAAGAACAAGTCAAAATCAATTGCGGGCACGAATCAAAATATCATATATTATTAAACTTCTTTCAAATATTTTTATAATTTATTCCAAGAATTTTCCACATACATGCAATGATTTATTTCGTTATTTTATTTTCTCTTTTCGTTTTCAACTTATTATGATAAACTTATACCCTTCTTGCAAGATTATTAAAAGGTAAAAGAAACTTTTCATTATTCATATATGCTTTATGAATGCATGAATACATGATTTGTATTCAAGTATAGTGAAACAACGCTGGTAGACCAGTCCTTGACGTCGACATTCTCATTTTACAGTGTATCATTTTTTTTGCAACTCAAAACAATAACGAATCGGCTTATTCACATTTTGTCCGTAATTTCAGGCTAGCGATCTGAAACTTAGTCCTTATCGAGTGTATTAGCTTCCTATATGGCCCCTATATACACCTGCGCAATATTTCTCCTGTTCTCCAATAATTCCGCTGCATGTGTGTATTAAAGCGCGTCACATTTTATAATAACATTGAAAATTAATGTTTTCAAGGATCCGACCCGGCTGATTTTTCCTGAATATTGCTGTTCCAGCTTTCAATACGTTTCCCAGGGCAATCTCCCGTCCATGTCCTCAGTCTTACCTCGCAATTTCTACTGCAAGGAATTCATGATATACTAATTGACTTTGAAAAAATGTAATCCTGTTTCTTTTTTCAGAGTTAGGTTCACAATTTGATTGTTTACCTAATGGCGACCCCATTCCTTGGATTCCTCGTCGTGAACCTTTTTATTCTCCTGAAACACATTCTCCTGCAGAATCTCCTGCTCCTGCCAAGATTTCTCTTCGTGCCAGGTCCAGACCTCCTCCTGCCTATGCCAGGGGCATGGTTCCTCCTACCACGATTTCTTTATCTGACGGAACTGTATATGGACTTGACCAACTTCAATTTATTCAGCTCACTCCCTATATAAATCGGCACCGGTTATTTAAACTTCTAAAACACACTTTTTCTGCGGATAAACCAATAAGCTTAAAGTCGCTACGGAATGTCTATGTGCCCATGCCAACCCAAGAACAGATTGTATTATCAACATCCAATGGTGACGTGTTTGCAATATTGGCGGGAAAAAATGTTCTTGCTGGAATATATTCATATAAGCGTAGTGCTCATAGTAAAGTACGTGCGAAAATAAACATGGCAAGCGGCATGGTTACTTTATTGACCCCAGATGAAATCAAGGAAATTCCAGTAGGCGGCTCGCGTCAAATCCTATGTTATTTTAAAGTAGAGAGTGTAAAAGATAATCGTTCACACCATTAGCTAAATTACAAAATAATAATAAAATCAATGTATTTTAATTATCAATGCAAAAGTTAAAATCATTGACAACTGTAATTTGGCGATTTTTAATTCTCTTTTGTTAAAACTCCTTCGCCTTTAACGAATATATCCTTGAAACATTTTTTGCGCTTCGCAGTAGATTAAAGTTTATTCGAATCGAAATTTTTTATATATATAATATTGAAATATACGTCTTATTAAAAAATGAGTTTTAGACAATTTAATACAAATAAAAACACATTCAGTTTTCAATAAAACGACTTCAAATGGGTTTGACAATGTTGTGTTGGGGAAAAATCGATTTTTGCAACACATGTACTTTTTTTTCAATGAATTGTGTTAACGTCAGTTTTTTGTTAGCACATGACTGTGTTAGGCTAATTTTGAATAGTTTCAGTCAAAGCAGAATGTATTTCAGTAAATAAATGGCTGAAGACTGGCTTTTTTTTATATAATTTGGCTTATAGCATTAAGAAATATGATAAAAGGACAAAGTTTCCTGTCGGAGCACCACTGTTAGTTCCATTTAAAGCCACAGAAGAGCTGTCTTTATATATCATGGATAATTGTTCGATTGAAAAAATTGATTTAGTGGCTTGGAAATTGGATTTTGGATTGTAAAAGAATTCTGAATGAATGGAAAACCACAGTTTTACCTGCGATTTTTTATTATTTATTGTTTATTATTTATTAATCCTTGTTATTGTTTATTGTTCATGAATCCCAGCCATAAACTTCATTAAAAATGGGCATACAAGTACTTCAAATTTCATGACTCGAGCTCAACTTGTTCTTGCTTTATTATAAAAAGTATATTGGCGAAGAACACATATACACGGAAAATTCACAGTTCCAAAATTTGTATCGTCACAAAGCTTCCTCTATGAGCAAGAAATTAATCAGTTCAGAGAATAAAAATATTTTCAAATCCATACTAAGTTTTTTAAAACTCCGATTAGAAAATCTACCTTCTTCTTACCTTCTCCTACCAAATTTGCTAGAAATAATAGGATTCGATTGAATGGAAGCTTGTTCTCTCGAGAGAAAAAATTGTCTAAAAACTTGCTGCTTCCAATTTTTGAAAATGAATAAATGAATGTCAAATATTATTATTTGTTCAGTATATATTTTTCTCTGCTTTTTGAAAATACTCAAAGATAAAAGTTTTGACATTCTGTTTATCTTCGTAATTTATAAAACGACTTTAGAAAGATGTCCACAACATTCATGAATGGTTTTATAAATTTCTGGTTATTTTTACTGAAAGGCTATTTAAAAAAAATGGCTTTATTTCTCCCAAACTAGCGACGGTTGAGGTAATTGTTTAATTAACTTGGACTGATTTATGAAATATAAATACAAATGTCTAGGAACGTTGAGCATGATGCCTATAATTTATGAGATAACGATCAAGGTATCGTATACATACTAAATGCACACTAGAATATTCATTATATAATTAGTTACAATCAGATACTCTGTTAGACAAATTATTAATTAATGCAATAATGAGTTTGTTACCTAATTGGCAAAAATGGGGATCGTTTATACTCTGGTCTTCACCTTGGTGGTCATTTTTAATTCTATTGGTGAATATAATGCTATAATATACTCGTATCTATAATTGAAATGTGCTCCAAAACTGTGCATTATGCGCTATACGGACAATTTTACTTGAATCTCAAAAAACTGAAATCCTTCAATAATTGAGAATTCTTCATCCTAATTTCGTTACTGCTAATCTGGTTTGCTCGTGCACTCTACAATGCATTGCATTTTGGTTATTTAATATGCATCGTTATTCGTAATTCATAGCAATTGAATAATTTATCAGTGACAAAAAGCTATATATCAAATCACATACCGCAGTGTTTTACTATTGATACTCACAATGTAAAAAAATTCTGTTGGAACTTTCCATTAAATGGTTTGGAAGAAGTAGTTTTCAAATACTAGTATTTTTATATTGCAATATATGTATTGAAATATTGTCACACATGTAATTCAATGTTGCGGAAGAAAATTAAAAAAAATCTAAGTCCGCAGGCACAGAGAATCGAACCCTAACCGCCATGCTCTAAGTCGAGTTTTTTTTACAACTTCTCTTTGTTTTATAATCAGTCCTTGGTTTGGTTATACGGTTTGCATCCGCCAAAGTTCTCGGTACTGCAATTTATGGTTCAGCGGTCCGATTCTTAAGAAAAATCTCCACGAAGCTCATCATCCAGTTCTGCCAGGCCTTTGGGCATGAGATAAACCTGGATGTTGATGTTTCTCCTGGTCCTAAAGCATCTCTCTTCCTTTACTGGATGCTTGCGGCTGGTCTCAAAATTGCTTCTCTTTATCTGTTGCTGGCTTGTTCTGGCTGCGGCAAAGTATGCGCTCCGCTTATATAACTCCTTTTCTGGAGGTGAACGTCACGGTTTAGCAGCAGTTTATGCGAAAAGTGCGAGAGCTCTGGGTCCTTCTCGCACAACAGAGCATGCAATCGCGCCATGTAACCTTTTTGCTCAGGGGCATTACTGGTATCTTAGCACTTCAGCAGGTCGTCCCTCAGTGGATCCGTCTACTAAAAAGCATTGAGATCTTGCCGGACTATCGTGTTGACTCTGTCTTGATTGGCTCCCCTAACTCTAGGGTAGTCGGCATTGTTCTCTTATCCGTTGTCTCTTGTCCCTGCGCGTTCGATTATTTCCAATCGCACTTAAAACTATGTTTGATGTTATCATTGTTGTTTCCACGAGAAGTCAGGAAACGGTTTTGTCCGCCCTGGCTGAGGTCCGCATGCGAGGGTAAGACTATATATTCTTAAAGATCGTCAGGTTTCCCAAACGCACCGGTTGAGACACCACTTTCTGATACCATGCAGAATTCGGCACTGTTGCTAACGCCTTGGTATAGCAGTTTCTCCTTCTAAACCATCCCTGGACTACTGTCTACGTTTGCTTATTTAGTTTGTCTACGCATGATAAGGATGACAGTTTTCTGCATCCGTCTCGCAAGTGCCTTGGCATGTTTTTCGCACGCAGGTATGGCTTTGAGGTTACAAACCAGTGATAGTTTCGCACCTCTGAGAGCACCGATCAAAAGGACAATTACTTTAACCAAATATCTTGGGTGTAGTCGCTAAAGCTCCCTTTTAATATACCTCTTCTCCTTTTCCTTCTTCTTGGAAATAATATTGTAGTAAGCAGGGGCCGAGAATTCGATCACAAGTATAGTTCATTTCTTAAAGTTCTGGGCAACAATGTCAGGTCTCGAGTGTGCAATAGAGACTGCTGTCCGAAAGTCGTAGTTCCAGAAAATTTGGCAATTCTCGTTTTCGACAATTGAATCCATCTCCCTCAGAGCTTTCGACAGCGTAAGGTCGCGGCTAATAGCGTAAGAGCGACAAAGATGATAGTAAAGCACTCTCAAGGCTCTAAGGATATATGATAATAAAACTCGCTGTACCTTTGTTAAGTCCTGATGATCTCAGAAGAGCAAAAGTTAGCTCCTTCGGTAAGGGCTGCTTTGTATATTTGTGTAAAAGTTTCCATGTATTTTCTTGCATGGGCTTGGGCTTTTGGAAGTGAGCTCCGCGGCTTTTTGAAGGAATGCTCCTTTGCCAATCATCTTGTGTTTCCTAAACATTTTTAGGATACGATCTCTTCCATTTACAAAGATGTAAGGTGTAACCAGAACAATTCGGTTATGAAGACATTGGAGATTCAGAAGTCCGCGCCCGCATTGATGGCGTGCGGTGTAAAATCGCGGAACCGATAAAAATGGAGTAACATGGTTTATGACGCTGCATGTGTGTATTAAAGCGTATCGCATTCTGCAAACAAATGGGAAATTAAACTTTTTTAGGATCCATCATGAATATTCACTGAATATTGCTATTCCAGCTCTCAATAGGTTTCCCAGGACAATCCTGCCTGAATGTCCTCAGTCTTATCTCGCAATTTTGCCGGGAGGATTTCATAATACACTAATAGACTTTTAAAAAATGTAATCCTTTTTCTTTTTGCAGAGTTAGGTTCACAGCTCGATTGTTTACCTAATGGCGATCCTATTCCTGGAGTGCCTCGTTGAGAACCTTCTCATTCTCCTAAAAGACATTCTCCTGCTGAATCTCCTGCTCCTGTTGATACTTCTCTCCGTGCCAGGTCTAGATCTCCTCCCGACCATGCTAGGTGCATGGTTCCACCTACCACGATTGTTTTTTTAAACGTAATTGGATATGGACTTGAGCAACTTCCACTTATTCGGCTTATCCCATTTAAAAATCCGCACTGGCTATTTCAACTTCGGAAATACACTTTTCCTAAGGATCAATCAATTAAGGTACTGGCAGGATATAAAAACTATGTGCCCATGCCAACTCAAGAGCAAATTGTACTATCAATATCCAATGGTGACGTCTTCGCAATATTAGAGGGAAGTCGAATTTTAGTCGGAATATATTTATATAAAGCAAGCGCTAACACTAGAGTACGTGCCAAAATAAACATGGCAAGCGGCATGATTGCCTTCTTGACGCCAGATGAAATCAAGGAAATTCCAGTAGGCCCCAATCGTCCAATCCAATATTGCTTTAGAGTAGAGCGTGTAGAACTCAATCATACACACCATTGATTCAATTACAAAAAATGTAAAACCAAAATATAAAACTGTTTGTGATCAGAATTTGCATTGAAATGTTGCAAGTAACTCTTAAGTACAAATAATAATAAAGGCAATTTATTATAATTCTCAATGCTTCAATCTTTGTACTTTCCCCTCACTTTTGCACGGACCTTTTAGAATTAAAGTTCAAATAATTGACAACTGTAATTTGGTGAGTTTTAATTTTCTTTGGTTAAAACTCCTTCGGCTTTAACGGATACATTCTTAAAACGTTTCTCGCGCTTTGCAGTCAAAAGCGGAATTTATGAATCTTAATAAAATTTTTTTCCAATTGAACAACAACTATACGAAATGTTTTAGGTAATCCGTCAAGCATGGTAAACGCGAGATGTATTGTAACATACTGATTATGAATAAAACAGTGATAATACGCACATTTTTTAAGCCAAATGAATAATATTGTAAAAACCTTACAGTTGTCCATCGACTTCTCTCATTTTAATCATCATTACCATACGTCTCTTTTTTTAGTAAAATATTTGTTGTTACTTTTTACTAATAAACCCAGAAATATAAAAGCTGAAAAGTAAATTTTGACAACAAAAGTATCATAACCATACGTGTATAAAACCCATTTCAAAGTGAAAAACATTATAAAAACCATTTCGTTGCCTGCTCAGCGGTATTTTATGTCAGAATTCGATGACTATTTTTAATTGAAATGTGTACTTTTTTTATAAATATTAAAAAAGGATAAACTTTGTCGCTTTTCTCGCACTATTTTCATGCGGAACTTAACTCCTTATATCTGCACTAGCGCTTAGTTCATGTGGGCTGGTTTGTGTACAATTTCCTAAATAGCTTTTTAAAAGCTCGCGTTCTTTGTCATCAAACTCCTAATCTCAAATCCACTTTCCATATTCGATTCATGAATTTAATTATTGTTTCTTATTTTTGGAAATGCTCCCTTTGGATTTCAAATTTTTAAATGTATACGTATATGTCTTTCGCTCTTCTATCAACGTCTCTATTCCTCTCTTCTCCACACGATCCGTCTCAACCGAAAACGAACTCGAATCTCACTTATTTCTGTGACTCCTCTTCATGTCAGGCCCAGGTCCCTCCAGCACATACCAGGTGCATGGTTAGTAGTGGTGTGATACGAAAGTTGTATTTTTGAATGCTCTATAACATTTATTTAAAACCTTTTCGGAATTTTTTATTAATTATTGAAATAAACGGCAAAAACCTGCAGTTTTACAGTTTCATCCAATTTTGACCTTGAAGACAAAATTTTCGCCTATTTCCACTATCATATTCGTAATTAGCGTGTCAAAATACATAGGTATAGTGACTTTTAAGTTATTCTAAGGTACTTCCTTTTCGGAACTTTACCCATTAATAGTATATTGTTCTGCAAGTTGAAAAAGCGAGAGATTTAAAACGAGTGGGACACGATACTTTTTCTATAATTTGTTTAAAAAGTGCTAGTTTTTTTACCTGTTTTTTGTGTAAAAAGAAGGCACATTTTTTTTCTTAAGATTTATAGTTTTAGTTGAAAATTCATCTTTTTATTGAAAGTTTAACTATTCTATTGAAAAAAATAATTTTCTGGTTGAAAATTCAATTTTTCGTACAGAAAATTCATATTTTGGCTTGAAGATTCAACAATTTAGGTGACCTTTTTTTCCTCCATGACTGACAAATCTTTATTTGTTGATAATTTGTCTTTTTGGTTTTATAATTATATTTTTCAAATAAAATTTCATCTTTTTCGGTTGAAAATTCATTTATTTGTTTGAAAATTTAATTATTTTGTTGAAAATTCAAGTATTAAAAAAAAATCTTTTATGATAGAAATATATTTTTTGTTGTTGAATGTAAATGATTAAATTTGAAACTTTTAAATTTGTATCTGAAATATTTTATAATTCCATTTATGAAATATCCTATGTTAAAAATATTACATGGTTAAAATGCTGGTATTTCAATTTTAATGTCCGGGAAAATAAAAAATTGATCAAGGAAAAATCATACAATTTTGAAAATGAAGGTTTCACCCTGAAAAGCATGTATCATCTTGAATACAAAAAATTTCGATTAGTTTCAAGTCCCATATCTGATTATTTCTGGAAACCATAAATTACGTACAGTAAGAGGGGGGAAGGGTGGAGGTAGAAATATTTTTTCACGGTTTGTTAAAGGGGGAGGGGGAGGGGTTTTGGAAAGGGCTTATGATCTGTTATGTAATTTAAGTACGGCCCCACAACGACAAGACCAAACTACTACATCCAGAGCTAATTTTTAATAAGCCACTTGATTGGTGGTCCAATACTATCCGTTGACAGTGCAAAAAGTCGATTTTCACAAAAAACCTATACTTAAGAGTCTCATCGGACTATAGATCTGGAATAGATGAACTAGAGGGACTGCATCGCGAAGTGCAGCTGCTTTGGGGAACTGGGGCCTGAACTGAGGACGATCCTTCCAGAGGGTAATATCAAAACCTCCTGGAATGTGGCTGTGTCAAAG
This sequence comes from Andricus grossulariae, assembly GCA_011634705.1. Taxonomy (NCBI): domain Eukaryota; kingdom Metazoa; phylum Arthropoda; class Insecta; order Hymenoptera; family Cynipidae; genus Andricus; species Andricus grossulariae. Next base: position 11,884,383 of record JAABKJ010007545.1, read on the forward strand.
GCTGAATGACACCAGGGTTAACAAATCCTTGAACACACCGGCGCGCACTCATAAATCGAGATAGATAAGCAGGAGTCGCAAAGAAGGTGTCTCAGCGGAGACTTTGGGACTCCAGGACGAATCCATAGTATGTAAACCCGCCCCTGCAAGCGGGGCTCTGCAGTGGTTGTTTCTTATTTCCCTAGCATCAGAGCGGTGCAGACTTTTAACACCGATGACAACAATCTTGTTCCGACGGTGAAAGAACAATACACGGGGCTCTCCGTAAGGAAGAGGGACTGCAGTGGTACGCGGAGAAGGAGAGCTTGTTATGGCGGCTTTCAAACAGCAGCCAAGGCACCTCATAGGTGGCACTGACTGCAGAAAAATCATATAGAGCAACTCCTCAAGATCGATTCACAAGCAAGAGGAGTGGGACCAGAAGCGTCCGGAGACGCCCCGAATCAGCTTATCAATGGCTAAGATGGATACCACCATGATGCAGGTTAATCTGCACCACAGCAAAGGCACCTTGGCGGTTCCAACCAGGCGTATGTCAATGATGGGTGGGTGGAAACTCACTGCCAGGAGAAGAGGAATCTTCTGCTGTTGGACTGTGACGCAAACTCCCACCATACAGTGTGGGGAAGCACAGTCATCAACAGCAGAGGAAGAGATTAAATTGAATACCTAACGGGCACTGAGCTAGAGATTCTAAATCCTGCTGATTCTCCCGCATTCCAGATTTAAAACAGGAGAGACGTTCTCTATTCGACTCCATGCTCAGAAGAACTGAAGAGCAGGAAAGTGGGCTGGAGAGTCGCCGATGAGAAGTCTCTCTCAGACCACAAATATATCTTGTTCTGGTTAGCCCTAGGAAAACCGGCGGTTTTCAAGATCAGAAACGCCAGGAATGCACTTGATGACTTATATGAAAACGTAATCAAAGGTAGGCTTATGAAATTCCCTATAAGCTATGGTACCATAGATGAATTACAGCACGCCATGGATTTTCTGAGAAGGGCTCTCATTACATTATATGAGAAGTATTGCTCTACAAGTAAAATGAAGACCAAAAAAGAAGCAGAATGGCGGAATACCCACTTGGAGAAAATTTGTAGAAAGACTACAGAATTTTACGACAGGGCAAACAGAACTAAACTGCTTTCAGACTGGGACATTTGTAAAACGGCTCAGTATGAATACAATAAAAACATAAGAATTAAAAAACAGGACGACCGGAGGGGCTTCTACGTGGAATCGAAGAACATTCCCGACACATCAAAGCTCCACAGGTCCTGGAAAAAAATCCTGAAGCTCGCCTCGGGCTCATTCGGTCGTTGATATCAAAAAGGTGGAATGAGCTGTTGGGTCCCTCTGTCCCTTTAAATAACCAGCGGCGCATGACGTCCATCTAGTGCTCTTACAAAAGGGCATGGGTTTCGTCGGTGTCCCACTGACAAAACTATTTACGGCAAACGTTGCCCTAAAACACGCGTCATCGGCATGGATGGATGGTAGAGTGGCCTTTATTCCCAAACCTGGGAAGGAGGGCTACACTGCTACTAAAGATTTCCAGCTGATCAGCTTAACGTCCTTCATCCTGAAGATGCTAGACAAGCTGATCCAGAGATATTCCAGGGATAAGGTGCTTTTAGCTTTCCCCCTGCACAGAGGGCAGCACGCCTTTTAGGCAGGATGCTCGGTAGAAACTGCTCTCCATGCTGTCGGGGCAAAATTGTAGCTGCAGCTGGGACAGGAAAGGCATACAGTGGGCACTTTTTAAATATAGAAGGTGCCTTCAGCAATACCTCTTCAGAAGTCATCTTTCGAGAGGCTTCAAGGTGTGGCGGGCCAAACCAGCTAGGAAGCTGGATAGGAAGCATGCTGCGCTAGAGGCGACTCGAAGTCAGATAGAGTGAAGGCCTAGTGTGGGAAATGGCGCCGCAGGGATGCCCACTAGGGGGTGGGTCTAACAAGATCGAAGCTGCACATCGTCGAGCTCTGGTGTGACAGTTCAGGGTTCTCGGTAAATCCGAAAAGACCAGTCTGGTCATTTTCACGAGAAAGTAGACAGTTTCCAATTTGACGCCCCTGCACATTGTGGTGGCAGACAGACGATCTCAGACTCGGATAAATATCTAGGTGTAAGCCTGGATAGCAAACTGAACTCGGAGAAGAATTTTCATACTGAATTCAGGAAGTTTGTCGTGACATCTTGGATGTGCAGAAGAGCCTTTGGTTTGACGCACTGTCTATGACTAAAATGCTTTCATTGCTCTACTCCGCTGTCCTTAAACCAAGACTCTCATAGGCGACTGTGGTATGGTGGCCACGGGTGAAACATAAAGCACTTCAGGACAGGATCCAATGATTACAACCGTTAGCGTTTAAGGTTGTTACTGGAGCAATGAGGACTACGCCGTTAGGAAAAGCAAATTGATGGACTTAGGGGACTAAACAAACTAGACTCCCAAGTGACATCAGCTTACTGCCAATTCTAGAAATGAGGCAAGATAAAATAATAATATGTTGCAACCTTACCAAAACTTTTCGCGTTTGCATGCCAAACAGGGATATGTGGAAAACAAATGGTAACCCGCTTCTTTATCGGAAAACCTGATAGACAGATGATTTCAAATGAGAAGGAGTATCAGAAGCAGGAATCTGTGACAGCGCAGGAAGAAGGGGGATAGGGATCCCACTTGGGGCGCTTGCCATCGTTTTTCAGGCTGATGTCCTAGCCGTCCTTCGCTTTGCTGATACACTATTAGTAGAAAACGCTGCTGGTAAGCAGATTAAAATCTGCTGATACGTCAAGCGATATCAAATGCAGTTGGGAAACCAGACATAACATCAGAGCTCGCTTGGGAATGCAAATCGGCATTAAACCAACTTGAGGAAAAGCAAAACGTGGCTCTCGTATGGGGGCCAGTTGGCAAAAGGCGGTGTAGCTTGGGAATTCATAGGACCGGACCCCGTGCTGGGACAAGAGTCTTGCTGCTTAGGTATGGCCAATAAATTCTGGTTCCGGACAAAGCATCGGGAATGCTATGAACAAACTTAGGGTTGTCGATAGGCAAAAACCATCCTGGGCTATACATACTGGATGAAAAGAGACAGGAAAATCCTGGGTTCAGCCAATGAAGACATAAGGACTGTGGTCCTGATGCTTACAGGGCACAACTGCCTAAACTATCACATGCACAAAATGAGGTACGACCCCACGACAGAGTGCAAGAAATGCGGCAGGAAAGATGAAATATCACTGCATGTCTTATGCCAGTGCCCGATATTAGCTAGACTCAGGCAACAAATCCTTGGGGTCCAGTTCATGGAACCTAAGGAAATTATAACGCTATCAGTGGTTGACATACAAGGCTTCACCAAAAGGTCTGGGGTCAACTCCTGACAGCGAATAGTTAAGGGTGTGGTACAATAGGCTGTATAGCTTAAACGCCAGGGGGGCGCCATTTGGGATTTCCACCCGCATATAAAATAAGATAAACTTCTAGTTTTTTATTAGTAGAAATAGGAAATTTTTTCATCTTTAATCATTTGAATCTTCAAAGAAAAGAAATGATAATCAGCGAGGATAGCGTCAATAGAAGCGGGGAGGTGGAGTAGTGGAAGAGCTCATGAAGAGTAGTGTAGGGGAGCAAGTAGGAGGTGAGAGGAAACATAGTATGGGGAGTAGATAAGGAAAATCCGGGTATAGGAGGCAGGGGAGGGGAAGTATATAAGAAGGAAGAGTAGGGGAGGGGGAAGCCGAAGTAGTGGTGGGATATTGAGGGGTAAAGAAGTGGTTGAAGTTATATCAGGGTGAAAAGAGTAAGTAGAACAGGAAACATAGTGAATGGGAAGTAGTATAAGGAAATAGGGAAAGGGATGAGAATAAGTGAGGGGGCATAAGTATGGGAGGGTAGATGAAAAAGATGGTGATTTGTTGTATCGTGGACGATCGGGAAGTGGGTAGAGAGGGTGAAGGGGTTTGAGGACAGATGGTAGAAGTATTATGGAGGCGTATGATGAGTATTTCGGTATAGCGTGAGAGGGAAAGTAAACGTTGGGGTGAATCAAGGAAAGGAAAAGTGAAGGAGAGGAATGATATAAGTAAATTAGGAGAGTGGAGGTGAGAGAAAATGTAAGCATTGAGGGGTGGTTGTGAAAGTGAGGGGGAGAAGCGTGGAAGGAGTGAGAGTGGGGAAGGTGGTATGGGAGTATATATTGGAGGAGGGTAAAGGTGTCTTGTAGGGGAATAAGTGGTGAGGTAGAGGAGTAAGTGGTGAGGTGAGGGGAGTGGAGGGGATAATAAGATATGATATGGTTGGATAGGATAGGATCGGATGAGGATAGGATAGAAGAGAGAAGAGATGGGGGATTTTTTGTCACGCTATCCGCAAATATAAAAAAAAGATTCTGTTGACAAGACTGACCTTCATCAATACGGGGTAATATCCGGCTTAAACGAGGAAATGGGGCAGGCTGGGCTGGTGATGATAAACTTAATTCTGTAAAAAGACAATATATTTGCATTAATTAAAAATTGTAATTTTCATAATCGATCTCTTACATTATAATTAAGATAAACTGTATGAAGGAAACGGCACAAATATGACCTAGAAATTAATTAATTAATTAAAAATTATGGCATTTTTGTAATAGTTTGAGATTTGCTTTCGGCATGATATTTTTCAGCAGAATATTATTCACAACCATTCTCCTCATTGACTGATGTGACAAAATAATTATTATAATTGAAAAAATGTTTAAACTCAAAGAAAATCAGTGGAAGAGATCCTTATTATTCTATATTTCTCAAAAAATTGTCATTTTTCGCTTCTGGCAAGTCACAATGAATTTGTAAAATTTTTTAAAATATAAATTTGAGTTCTAATTCATGTTTAACAAGTTTTCTACAAGATTCATATCATTAAAAATAAGCGTTCTCTAATCATTGCCATTATAAATTTTGTTTAAATTCTTTTCCTAGCGACAAAAGCTCTTTTTCTTTAAACAAGCTTATCTTATCTAAAAATCTCAATAACTATGACAATAAATAAGGAAAATGATTGAAAAAAAGAGTCGTATGATTTTTGTTTTTAAGATAATTTACCTAATTTATTAATTATGAAATATGTTATCGTTTCAAAAATTTTGATATTACTGAATACTTTCGGAACTACAATGGAAAACGTGAATAAATATTTACCACTTTTGCGTTGAAAACACAATTTTTAGTTTAAAAAAATCCATATTTCAAGTTTTTTTTTTAAAACCAACAAAATATGGAAAAAAAATGTAGAGAGCAAAATTGTTCCTGAATCCCGTTTAATTTTTCTGCCTATTATAACCAACATTTTTGTTAATCGAAATGTATAGTTGTTTCTGATTTAAAAATTTTTCAATCACATAATTATTATCTGATCATTGAATAATTAATTTATAATTACAGATAATTTTGAATAATTTTAGAAAATTAGGGGTTTTCTGAAATGTTCAACTTCTTGTCCACTTTTCACTTTAAGTGTGTTCAAAATTAATGAAAATAACCGAAAATTATTGTTGTAATATATTTTCATTGTTAATAACTATCTTCTCTTAGAGTAATGCTAGAAATTCGTGTTTTTTCTGAATTTTTAAACTGGTTTTTAACTTTTCATTTAGAGTGAAGTATTAATTAATGCAATTAAAAAATAAATTTAAACAAATTATTATTGTCTACAACTATCTTTTCTTACATTAATGTTGGATATTTGCTGGGTTTTCTGAAATTTTTGACTGTTTTTCGACACTTTATATAGTGAGCTAATATTTAATGCAAGTTAACACAATAATTTTTAAAACAATTTATTTTTATTATTTTTTATGACAATCTGCTCTTAGAGTAATAATAAAAAGTTGCAGGTTTTTTCGAAATTTTCAGCTATTCTTTGACTTTACAGTTAGTAATAAATAGTAAATATTAATATTAATCCAAACAAACAGGCTCTCGGTAACTTCTTCAAGGATAATTTACATTAAAAATGATTTATTTATGGACAGTAATAATTTGTTTAAACAATCATTCCTGCTAAATTGCAATCATTGTTAGCTTACTTTAAGTGAAATCGGGACAAAAAGTTGAATATTTCCGAAAAAACCGCAACTTTTTAGAATTATTTAAAGAGAATATTATTAAAAATAATATTATTTTCAATAATAAAATGAATAATAAATTAACAATTATTTTTGCTATCTTGAATCAATTTTTACTTCAATCTAATTGAAAAGTTGATAAAAAATGAAAAATTAGAGAACAAACTGCATCTTTCTAGTATTATTCTAAGAGAATATTAATAAAAATAATAAAAAATGATTTCAACAATTATTTCTGTCTTTAATTAATGATTGTCTTGCTCTAACTTAAGAGTCAAAAACAAGTTAAAAAATTCGGAAAAAACAGCAGCTTTCTAAGTCTATTCCAAGAGAAAATTTCTAAAAGCAATAATAAATTGTTTAAAAAATTTATTTAAACATCTATATCAATAAATATATACATCAATATAAAGGAATATCTTAAGTGATAAAAAAAATTTATATTGGAAAAAAACCGCAAAATATCATAATTAGCGCCAAAAACTCTTAAAATCCATTTTTTCACTTATGGGGTTTTTTGCATACCCTAATAAACAGACTTATGGGAATATTTAAAAAGTAATATTTCATTTGTATTCTATGGCTAATTTCAAGAAGAAATGATAAGTTTCAACTCGATTCACCCAATATTGCTGATTCTGAATATCCCCACTACTGCCCCGATAAGAAAAGCATGTACATCCTCCCCAGGCGGAAAAATTATATATAACCTATACATAGTGTGAAGAATTATATATAATTTTCATTTGTTTGACATCAAAATTGTATAAAACAAATGAAAGTAATATATAATACTTCACACTATATATAATTTTTCCGCCTGCCTACCCCTCTCTCATTCAGCACTATCTAACTATGAGATATCCCCACTACTCCACCATCATACAAGCTCCTTTGCACTCATGCGCGTCCTCAATGTATTAGTGTACTCTATATGACGCTAAGAGCACGTAAAGTTGGACCTCTGCCGTGCGGCCCCACTGCTACACACATTTCTTTTTCAACAAAAAAATCAGTTTTTTGGTGGATCCAAACAAATGGGCGGGGGGGGAGTGGGGTATTATGCATGAAAATTTGAAAATTCTATTTAAGAAGCAATAATAATTGATAACTTATTCAATAAATTAAACATTTATAACTGTGTAGGTACCGCCGGTTAAAATTTTTTTTTAGTTAATCACTTATTTTGTGTATTGTTCTTGTCAAAAGAATTCAAGAAAACTGCTGATGTAATAAAGATAGTAGCAATAGTGGCCCTCATTATTCGGAAAGAGAGGAGACTGTTTTTTCTCATTCATTTTCTCATGGGAAATACGTGTTAAATTTCATAGGGTCTCCCTTTTGTACGGCATTTCACAATTGCTCTGAAGAATTTTTTTCGATATCCCTACTACTGTCACGCTAAGAGAAACCTGTATATTCTCCCCAGGCCGAAAAATTATATAGAATTTATACATAGCGTGAAGTATTATATATAATTTTCATCTGTTCTACATAAAAATGGGATATCCCCACTGCTGCACCATAAAACAAGCTCTTTTGCACTCATCCGCGTCCTCAATGTATTAGTGTAGTCTATATGATGCCAAGAGGACGTAAAGTTGGCCCTCTGCCATGTGGCCCCACTACCACCTGGCCCCACTGCCACACACATTTATTTTTCAAAAATAAAATCTTTCTTTTGGTGGGTCCTAACAAATTGGGGGATACTGCTGGTCAAATTTTTTTTAGTTTATTAATTATTTGGTGTATTGTACTTACGAAAATAATTCAAGAAAACTGTTGATGTAATAAAGAAATTAGCAATAGTGGCCCTCATTATCCAGAAAGAGAGGAGACTGTTTCTTAAAGAATTTACTGAAGAATGAATGAAAATTAATGACGCGTTTCCTGGTATATATATGCAATTTCTTATCTTTTTTTAATATCAGTGAATATTCAAACAGGACTTAACATACTTAGAAGTGTACAATTATTTATTTATATTTATTTTTGTCATGGAATTATCTAACATTTTTAACTTTGTTTGAAATAATTAGTAAGCACTATTGCGAAACTCGTAAATGAACTACCACACGTACCAACAAATTTATTATATTTACAAATTATCGATCAAGACTGTGTGAATTTCCATTTTATTTATTTAACAAAATAGTACATGCATTTTCAAACGTATAGTTGAATTTTCAACTAAAAAGATCATTTGTTCACCAAAAATTTAAAAGACATATTTTCAGTGAAAAAATTAATTTCGAAAAAAAAAGAATTTTTAACAAATTATTCAAATTTTCAACTAATTTGTTAAATTTTCAACAAAATAATTAAATTCTGAACAAAATAGTGGAATTTATAACTGAATAGTGGAGCATTCTCAATAAAAAATGCAATAAGTTGATAGTTGAAAAATGGAAAAGTAAAATTTTTAGTGAAAAAAAATAATTTTTAACAAAACCAACGAATATTTTTAAAAAATTCAACTAAAATGAGAAATTTTCAAACCAAATAGACGAAATTTTAATAAAATAAATGAATTTTCAGTGAAGAATGAAAAAACAGTTCATATGAAAAAGACAAATTTTATGTAAAATTTTAATATGAAAAAGACGAATTTTGAACTAAAAAAGATAAACTTTCGACCAAAAATGTAAAAGGTAAATTTTCAGTAAAAAAAATTAATTTTCAACAAAAAAAATCGAATTTTCAGGAAAAAAAGATTTTTCAGTGAAGAAAGAAAATAATTTTTATCTGAATTCTTAAACTTTCAAACCAAAAGAGGAACTTTACATTAAATAAATAAATTTTCAAACACATAGTTGAATTTTCAACTAAAAAAAAATGGATTTTCAACCAAAAATTTGAAAATTAAATTTTCAGTGAAAAAATTAATTTTTAGCAAAATAAAAGCGAATTTTCAAATAATTATCTAAATTTTTAACAAAGAAATTGAATTTGTAACCGAATAATTTAATTTTTAACAAGAAAGTTGAAATTTTAATCAAATAGTTAAATTCCCAGTAAAAATTTAATAGTTGATATTTGAAACAATAAGGATGAAATTTCTACCACAAGAGATGAATCGTAAAAAAAGAAATTTTTTCCAAAAATTTATGAATTTTCAAAAAATAAATGAATTTTCAACTAAAAAATCAACTAAAAATCAATTCTTGAAGAAAAATGGAATAGTTAAATTTTCGGTAAGAAAAGTCATTTTCAACAAAACAACGAATTTTCAAGAAAATAATCAAATTTTCAACCAGAGATGAATTTTCAACTAAAATGATAAATTTTGAAACCCAATAGACGAATTTTCAACAAGTTGAAAATTTTTTAGTCAAAAATGAAAATAAGGTTCATCTACATTCTTAAACTTTCAAACCAAAAGATGAATTTTATGTAAAATTTTAATATCGAGAAGACGAATTTAAAATAAAATACATGAATTTTCAAAAAATAGTCAAATTATCCACTGAAAAAGATAATTTTTTCACCAAAAATGTGAAAGTTAAACTTTCAGTTGAAAAATTAATTTTTAAACAAAAAAAAAAACAAGTTTTCAAAAAATTATTCAAATTTTTATCCCAGAAGTTCAATTCTCAACAAAATAATGAAATTTTTAACAAAATAGTGAAATTTTATCCATGAAGATTAATTTTCTAATAAAAAGACAAATTTTCAACAAAATACATGAATTTTTCATAAAATAGAAAAATTTTCAAATAGAAGATAAATTTTCAACCAAAAATGGAGAAGCTAAATTTTCATTAAAAAATGAATTTGCAACAAAAACCACGAATTTTCAACAAAATCGCCAAATTTTCAAGCAGAGATGAATTTTCCAACAAAGATTTGAATTTTGAACTAAAAAAGATAAACTTTTGACCAAAAATGTAAAATTTAAATTTTCAGTAAAAAAAAAAATAATTTTCGTAAAAAATAACAAACGAATTTGCAACAAATTATTCAAATTTTCAAACAAGGTTGAATTCTTCACAAAGAAATTCAATTTTTAACATAATAGTGAAATTTATAACCAAATAGTTGAATTCTCAAATAAAAATGTGATAGTTGATATTTCAAACAATGAAAATGAAATTTCTACCAAAAGAGATGAATTTTCAACAAAATACATAAATTTTCAAAAAATAGATGAATTTTTAACTAAAAAAGATCAATTTTCAGTAAAAAATTAATTTTCAACAAAAACAACAAATTATTCAAATTTTTAACCATGGAGTTCAATTATCAAAAAAATCATTAAAGTTTCAACAAAATAAAGGAATTTAATTAAAGTCCAATTTTCAACAAATAAAGGTATTTCAGGTAAGAGAGAAAAAAAACCTTCATTTAAATTCTTGAACATTTAAGCCAAAAGATAAATTTTATGTAATATTTTAATACGAAAAAGATGAATTTTTAATAAAATAAATGAATTCTGAAAAATAAGAGTTGAACTTTCAACTATAAAAGATGGACTTTCAACTGAAAATGGAAAAGTTAAATTTTCAACTGAAAAAAAAAATAATTTTCAACAAAATAAAAGCGAATTTTCAACAAATTTTTAATCAGGAGGTTGATTTCTCAACAGAATAATTCAATTTCTGACAAAATAGTGAAATTTGTAGACAAATAGTGGAATTTATAACCAAATAGTGGAGTTCTCAATAAAAAATGTAATGCTTGATATTTCGAACAATAAAGATCAAATTTCTACTAAACGAGATGAATTTTAAAATAAAAAAGACAAATTTTCTACTATAGAGATTCATTTTCTGCCGAAAAGACAAATTTTCAACAAAATACATGAATTAAATAAAAAAACAGATGAATTTTCAACTAAAAAAGACAAATTTTCAACAAAGAAGAGATAAATTTTCAGTAAAAAAAATTAATTTTCAACAAAATGGCTCAATTTTCAACCAGAGATGTAATTTCAACTGTAATTATAAATTTTCAAACCAAAAAGACGAATTTTCAACAAATGAAGATTCTTCAGTTAAAGAGAAAAAGTTAATCTAAATTCTTGAACTTTGAAGCCAAGAAAAACCAAAACAAATAGTTGCATTTTTAACTAAAAAAACAACATAATTCACCAAAAATCGAAAAGTTAAATTTTCTGTAAAAAAAATTAATTTTTAACCAGATATGAATTTTCAGTCCAAAGAGAAGCATTTTCAACAAATAAACATTTTTCAGTCAGTAAAGAAAAAAAGGTTATCCAAATTGTTGAAATTTAAAGAAAAAGGACGAATTTCATATCGAATAGTTAAAATTTTAAACCAAAAATATGAATTTTTAACAAAAAAGTTAATTTTTAAGCAAGCAGTTGTATTTATAACCAAAAAGTAAGAAATTACAATCCAAGATCATTACTTTTCCATTAAAAAATTTACATAATTTTCTTAAATTTTTGAAATCTTTTAAACTTTTAAAATATTTCTAAATCTTTTAAGAACTTCTGAACATTTTGAATATATTTTTGTATACTTCCAAATTTTGCAACAATATTTTTCTGAAAAAAAAATAAAAAAATTGGTTTAAAATATTTCAGATTCTTTTTTGGCATTTTGGACATTTTTTTAGATGTTTCGGAATCTTTTTAAATATTCTCTTAAACTTCATTTTTGAAAATAAAAAATCATTTTTCTAGGAATTTTAGGAAAATTTGTGTAGTTTTTTTAAGTCTGTCACAATTCTTAAAAGACTTTTTTTTCAAAAATTTAAAACTCTACATTTCGTTTAAAATTTTCAAAATATCCTCAATATTTAAATTATTTTTCAATCTTTTCTAAACTTCAAAAACTTTGAAATATCTCTCAAAATAATTTAGTTTGCCCACAAATTTTGGAAAATTCTGCAACATGAAAAAAATTGCATACAAATTTTCTAGATATTTTTTTGAGAATTTTAAAAACCTTCTGAAAAGTTCTGGAACCTTGTTCAATTTTCTTCAAAAATGAAATTTTTAAAATAAAAGACCACTTAAGATTTGCCGAGCAATCTTACAAAAATTTTTTAAATCACTTGAAAGCTTTCACAATTCTTAGAAAGCTTCTAATATATGTATCGAAAGATTCTAAAATTTACATTTTTTTTAATTTAATAAAATTTTTTGTAATTTTCTATTATTTTTAAATCTTTGGCAATTTTTAAACATTCTGAATATCTTTCAAATTGTTAGAATTTTTCACACAATGTCTTGAAGATCCTTCAAAATTAAAAGAAATGCCCAAAAATCTCCCAGATTCCTTTTTTGACTATTTTGACAATCGCTTGGAATGTTAAAAAATATTTTAAAATATTCTCTTCAAATTAAGTTTATTAAATAAAAATAATTTCAAGTTTTTCTAGAATCTTTTTAATATCTTTTGATATAATTCAGTTTACCCAAAAATTAAAACAAAAATCTGCAAAATAAGAAAATGGCCTTAAAATTTGCCAGATTCTTTTTTTCTCTTTTTAAAATTTGAAAAAATTTTCTGAAATTTTTTGATATCTTGTACAATTTTGATTAAAAATTAATTTTTTTTTCAAATGAAAATTCCTTAAAAATGTTTCCAGGAAACTGAATAAAATTTGTTTATTCTCTCTAGAACTTTCACAATTCCTAGAAAGCTTCTGCATTTTTTTTGAAACTTTAAAAATTGTACTTTTTTTTTCAATTTGTTGAAATTTTTTGGAATTTAAAATTATTTTGAAATCAGGTTAAAAATTCCAAACATACTAAATATTTTTTTACAATATTTCGAATTATTGACATATTTTTTACTTAAATCCTGAAGAATTAAAAAAATAGCTGTACAATCTTCCATATTCTTTTTTGACAATTTTGAAAATCTTTCAAAATATTCTTTAATTTTGTTTAAATATGATCCTTAAATAATTAAAAAAAATATAATTTTAAATTTCCACATGAATCTTAAGAAAATGTTAGTATTTTCTTGAAACCATTTTTCACATTCTTCTTTTTTGAAAAATTAAAGAACAATTCAAAATATTCTGATTACTTGGTAAATTTTGTTCTAAAATTAATTTTCTTAAACAAAAAATCATAAAAAATTTACTCACGAATTTAAACAAACTTTTTTTTTAGTTAATATTTTAATTTTAATCATTTTACAACTTCTAAAGATCTTTTAAAATGATTCGAATTTCTTCTAAAATTATAAAAAATTCTGCTAAAATAAAAAATAATAATTTTGGAAATCTTTTGAAATATTCAAAAATCTTTTTAAATTTTCCCTTGAAATCAATTTTTCATAACATGCAATCACTTTAAATATTCCCAGGAATCTAAAGAAATTTTTAATATTATTTTAAAAGCTTTTAAAATCTTTAAAAAACTTCAAAATTCCATTTTAAAATCTTTAAAACTCTGCATTTTGTTTTCAGTTCTTTGAAATCTGTTCAAATTTCAAATTATTTTTGAAATTTTTCAAAAACTTCTAAATATCTTTTAAAATTATTCGAATTTTTTCTAAAATGGTGAAAAAATTCTGCTGAATAAAAAAAATGCTTTAAATGTTCCAGATTCTTTTTTGGCAATTTTGGAAATATTTCGAAATGTTAAAAAATTTTTTTTGAAGTTCCCTTGAAATACATTTTTCAAAGCAAGGAATCACTTTAAATTTTCACAAGAATCTGAATAACAAATTTGTTGAGATATTTTTAAGTGTAAAATTATTTTGTATTTTTTAAAAATTACGAAACATCTCATGAAGTTATTCGAATTTTGTCCATAATTTTTTAATCTTGAAAAATATAAAAAAATTACTTTATAATCTTCTACATTATTTTTGGACATTTAAGGAAATCATTTGAAATTTCTTGAAATCTTTTAAATATTCTTTTAAAACATATTCTATAGAATGAAAAATCATTTCGATACCTTACAAAATCTACATTTTATTTCACATTTTTTCGCATCTTTCGAAATTAAAAATTGTTTTTGTACCTTTTTAGAACTCTTAAATTTATCCTAAACGTATTCGATTTTTTTTTTATTATAGAAGATTGCAAAAGTGACACATTTTGCTTTAAAATGTTCTGAATCCTTTTTCGAAATATGAGAAAATCATTCCAAATGTTTTAAAATATTTTCTTACCGTTAATTTTTCAAAATAAAAAATCAATATAAAGCTTTCCTGGAATCTCACAAAAAATATCTTATTCTCTTAAATCTTTTAAAAATCCTCACAAAATTTTCACATTTTATTTCCAAATCATGAAAAATCTGCATTTTGTTTGAAATTCGTGGAAATCTGTTCAAATTTTAAATTACTTTTGAATCTTTTTGAAACTTCTAAAACTTTGAAGGATATTTTGAAATAATTCAAGGATTTCACAAAAAAAAATTTTTATTCTGCAAAAGTTCCAAAAATTCGCTTAAAATATTCCAAATTCTTTTTCCAGATATTTTGAAATCTTCAAATCTGAAAACTAATTTTTTTAAATAGAACCTAAATCAATTAAATTTTCCCAGAAATCTTATTGTCATTTTCCTCATCTCTTTGAAAGTGTGAAAAAGTGTACAAATTATGGAGTGATAGCAAAATGTTAAGAAGAGAATTATTTACCAATATTAAAAAAAAGTTACACGCAAAATTTTACATTTCACGAATATTGTTTAGGAACAATCACAAATAAATGCTGTCATCAAATAAAATTAATTTTCTGGAAATTTTGATTTATTAAAATTTTAAAATATTTATAGTTTAAAGTTTCTTATTTCAGAAACGAAAATGTCAAAAATTCAAAGGAAAAAACAGAAAACAGCTTTCTAAAATCTAAAGTCAAGAACGATGAGTGCGAGGTTTTCGAAAATTTCGCATCACCTATTTTTTTAGATGGGATGACTATGAAAAATGCTTGCAAACCGGAAGGAAGCGGGAAATGTTTTTTTTCGAAAATTTATTTGAATTATTTATTTATTTATTTAAAAAATGGTGCGTGGTCTAAAAGAGATCTTTATTTTGTAATTTCTCTACTTTTTACATTAATTTCTTCATTATTAATTTATTATTTATTCCAATACTTATTTGTTGTCAATCTCAGTGATTCGAATCTAGAGAGTACGTGACCTCCACCTACATTTGATATTTACAGGTTATAGCTCAAGAGAGGAAAAATTATAAATAATTTTGACAATGCGTCTATTTCACCTTACTTTATTCTTTATGCAAATAATCTTTGTTATTCGTATGTTCTGAAAAAATGACATGCACTTTGATAAAACTAAATGTACAAAATCACCCACCTGACAATTCGAGACTTTCAAGACCACAGTCACTTATCAAAACAAGGTTATCAAAAATTCCTTCAATTAAAAGAAATAACTGAAAATTTAAAAATTTGAATAAACTCCCGGTTTTCCGGATATTCACAAATATGAATATAAAAACTAATGGTTAAAACAGTATATACATAATAAGGAACACATTTATTAATGTGAAATTTTATTATTACGTTTTCAGTTAAAATAATTAATTCTCAACCAAGGAAAAGGGAATTTTCAACAAAATAGTTCAATTTTCACACAAAGTGATGAACCCTTGATCAAAAAAATTAATTCTAAGCAAAAAATGTAATAGTTGATATTTCCACTAAAAAATATCTTCATTTTCAATAAAAAACTGTTAAATTAAACCAAAAAGTACGAGTTTTTAACAAGAGAGTTGAATTTTCAGCCAAGAAAGATTTTTAAATTGATAAAAAAAAAATCAGCTAAAATGTTGAGTTTTCAAGTGATAAAGACGAATTTAAAAAAATAGTTGAAAGAGTTTTCAACAAAATAAGTGAAGTTTCAATTAAAAATATCCAAAAAGATGAATGTTTAAGAAAATACATAAAGTCTGAACAAAAAACTTCAATTTTTAACCAAAGAATCGAATTTTCAGCCGGGAAAATTAATTTTCTATCAAAAAAGACGTATTTTCAACCTAAAGATATAAATTTTCAAAACAAAATAGAATAGTTATATTGACAGTTTAACCAATTAACTTTTAAACATTAAAACGAATTTACAACAGAATAGTTAAATTTTCAACCAAATAAATGAATTATTGTCAACCAAGAAGATAAAATTTCAACCAATAAGATTAATTTTCTACCAAAAAGATGAATTTTCGACAATATAGTTAATTTTTTAAAGAAAGAAATGAATTTTCAATTAAAATGACGAATCTTCAAGTAAAAAATTAATTTTTAACAAAGTTGTCAAAAATTTTTAAGAAAGTAGTTTAATTTTCAACTAAAGAAGAGGAATTTCAAACCAAAAATGGAATACTTAAATTTTCAACCACAAAAATTAACTTTCAACGAAAAATTTAATTGTTGTTATTTGTACCAAAATAATTTTAATTTTTAATTCAAAATTATTTAATTCAAGCAAATAAGACGAATTTTCTAAAAAATAATTAAAGCCTCAACCAGAACAGATTAACTTTACACCACACAGTTTTAAACAAAAAATATTGAATTTCTACCAAAATATTTTAATTTTCAATCGCGAAAGCTGATTTTCAACAAAAAAGTTAATTTTCAAACAAAAAATTGAATTTTAATCAAAATAAGTCAATTTTTAACTAATGAGATGAATTTTTAATTAAAATGATGAATCTTCAACAAAAAAATTAATTTTGAACAAAGTCGTCAAAATTTTTGTTTAAAGTAGTTCAATTTTCAACTAAAGAAGAGGAATTTCAAACCAAAAATGGAATACTTACATTTTCAACCACAAAAAGTAATTTCCAACGAAAAATTTAATTGTTGTTATTTTTACCAAAAAGAATTTCAATTTTTAATTTAAAATTATTTAATTCAAGCAAATAAGATGAATTTTCTAAAAAATAATCAAAGCCTCAACCAGAACAGATTAACTTTACACCACATAGTTTTAAACAAAAAATATTAAATTTCTAGCAAAATATTTTAATTTTCAATCGCGATAGCTTATTTTTAACAAAAAAGTTAATTTTCAAACAAACAGTTAAATAGTAATCAAAATAGTTCGATTTTTAACTAAAGAGATGAATTTTTAATCAAAATGATGAATCTATAAAAATTTGTTTTCACAACATCAAAAATATGAATTTTCAATCAAATTTGCTACATTTTTAACTAAAAAAATGAACTTTTAAATTAAGTGATACATCGTCAATCAAAAAATAAATTTTTAACTAAATAATTGAATTTTCAACCCACAAAATGAATTTTCAACCAGAAAAAGGCAAATTTTCTATAAAATAGATGAATTTTCAACTGAAAAAGATAGATTTTTAACAAAAATAGGAACATTTAATTTTGAGTTAAAGAAATAAATTTTTGACCAAATAAAATACATTTTCAACGAAATAGTTAAATTTTCAAACAAACACCAATGAATTTCCAACCAAAATGATTAAATGTCCATAAAAAAAAGTTTTGGACAAAACATTAAATAGTTGAATTTTTAGTTAAAATAATTAATTTTCAATAATACAAAAAAAAAAAAAAATTATCAAACAAAGAAATTTTCAAACAAATAGTTGAATTCTCAACTGAAGAAGATTGATGTCCAACAAATATGATATGGTTAAATTTTGAGTCAAAAAATTAAATTTCAATAAAAAAAATTTCAAACAAAGAAATGAATTTGGAACCAAAAAAAGATTAATTTTTAACAAGGCACATGGATTTTCAGCTAAAAAGGTTAATTTAGTCATTTTCAATAAAAAACTGTTAAATTAAACAAAAAAATACGAGTTTTTAACAAGAGAGTTGAATTTTCAGCCGAAAACGATTTTTAAATTAATAAAAAAAAATATCAGCCAAAATGTTGAGTTTTTAAGTAATAAAGGCGAATTTTTGAAAAAAAATTTGAATGATTTCACAAAAAAATAAGTGAATTTTCAATTAAAAAAGATCAATTTTATAGCAAAAATGAAATATCTATATTTTTTAGTAGAAAATCGTTTTTTTTAAAGACACCGAAAAACCAATTTTAGACCAAATTTGTTACATTTATAAACAAAGAAATAAACTTTTAACTAAAGTGATACATCGTCAATCAAAAATAAATTTGTAACCAAATAATTGAATTTTAATTCGACAAAACGAATTTTCTACCAAAAAAAGACAAATTTTCAACAAATTAGATGAATTTTAAACAAAAAGTAGAATCATTTAATTCTAAGTTAGAGAAATAAATTTTTAACAGAATAAAATAAATTTGCATCGAAATAGTTCAATTTTCAACCAAACAGGTGAATTTTCAACAAAAAAGATTAAATGTCCATAAAAAAAAAAGTTTTGGACAAAAAATTTAATAAATAAATTTTTAGTTAAAAAAATCAATTTTTAATAATAAAAAAAAATTATCAACCAAGAAAATACAATTTCAAACAAAAAGATTAATTTTCTAGCGAAAAAAACAACATTTTTTAACAAAATACATAAATTTCCAACCAAATATTTTAATTTTTAGTGGGATTTTCAACCTAATGTTTGAATTGTGAACGAAAAAGGTTGATTTGCTATCAAAAAAAGAATAATTTTTAACAAAATACATAAATTTTCAACCAGAAATGTTCATTTTCTACCAAAAAAGACAAATTTTCAACAAAATAGATGAATATTGAGCTAAAAAAGAAAAATTTTGAACCAAAAATAAAATAGTTTAATTTTCAACTAAACAAATAAATTTTCTACTAGAAACAATTTTTTTTAATTTGTAGCTGAAAAATCAAATTCCAATTAAAGACTCATTTTCAACCAATGAAATGAATTTTCAATCAAAAAGATTAATTTTCTACGAAAAAAAAAAATAATTTTCAACAAAAAACATGAATTTTCTACCCAATATTTTAATTAATAATGAAATTTGTAACCTAATAGTTGAATTTTCAACAAAAAAGGTGAATTAGCCACCAAGAATATAAATATTCTACCACAAACAACATTGCTACAAAATACAGAAATTTTCAAACAAATAGTTGAATTCTCAACTGAAGAAGATTGATGTCCAACAAACATGATATGGCTAAATTTGGAGTTAAAATTAAATTTCAATCAAAAAAATTTCAAACAAACAAATTAATTTTGAATTTTCTACTGAAAAAGATAAACATTCAACCAAACATGGAAATTAAATTTTTAATAGAAATCTGTATTATCATCGGAGAAGGTAACGGATCGAGAAGAGAAATCCACACATAAAATGGAAATCGTCGTGCGACGTATTCCGATGCCGTTGTGAAACAATACTCAATTCAAGGCTTCCCGCTCTTCGGGCCTCTTTTTTTTAATTGGTCAGCCACTGTGCGGAGGAGAATATACCGGGACGTGGTGGGAGTTTCCAAAACTGCGCAAATGGAAATAACCGTCTACGGCCGACGGGGAATAAACGGCGCAAGGGAATAAGGGAGTTGGGGAATAGGTGAGACTCTAATGTATATTGATACAAAAAATACACATACTAGAATTTCAGGTACTAAATACTAATTATTTAAGTTTAATAATATCAGTAGTAAAATTGTATAAATTCAAATATAGAAAAATGTGTCACTAAAGATTAGTTCAAAAATAGTGATTCGACAAGTCGCAGTATTGATTATAATTCAATAGTAGTATTGTGGGTTGGGATTCGAAAAACATATTTAACAGTTTTGACGTCGGATGAGGTATCATTCACAAAATACGTGTAACGTTCAGGGGTGACGGGATCTGTCAAAGTATACTCATTCTACATATTAAAAAAATTGAAAAAAGCATAACGCAGGTGGAGTGATTATTAATAAACAGTAATAAAAAATAAAAAATTTGTTGTTTGTAAATTTACAAGGTATTTCTTCAAAATAGTGTTCACTCATTCATTATTAACCGAAATCACTGAATGAATATACTATATTTTTACTAACTGACTATAGTAAAACAAACTTCTGATTTGAAACTTTTCAATTAGTGAAATACTTAATCTATATCTTGGCTCTATCTAGTTTTGATGCGTATTTAGACGCTTTCTACAGATAGGTCCCAGTCTTGGCGTTATTGAGGAGTTCGGTTACGAATTTGAATATATGCGAAGACTGCATAAATCAATCCAGAAAATGATAATGTAATCCGAAACTATTTGCATAATTTCAATTTATTTCCAAAATTAGTTTACGAAATCAATTTTAACAATAAAAACTTATTCTAAAGAGAAATTACTTGTACGGAAACGAAAAACGTGATTTGGATAAGCAAATTCTGTCCATTCATTTTTTTCATAGCTTATGTCGTTTGTCCTAAAATTATTTTTTTCAATTTTTAATGTTGTTTTCCACGAACAAAACAAAAACTTGAGGTTATATCGAAAATTTATTGATAACAAATATGTAGATCTTTCTTGGGTGTACAATTTTCGTTTATTTATCTTTTTTTGTGTCTTGCATAGTTTGATCGCAAAATAGAATTCTTATTTGTTTATTATTTTTTGTGCGATAAAAATTTGAATTTTCTGTTTTTCATAAAAATTCAGAAAGTTGTTGTAATAATCTTATAAGGATTTCAAAAGCAACGCTCAAGTTTCCGAGTAGTATGTATAGCGATACATAAAATTTGTGAATCTTGAAAATTTTCAAAATGATCTTACTATTTGAATTTTTATCTGAAATAGCTGGTTAATGAACTCGTTGTTTTCTTTCAGGCCTAAAAAAATGGCCCAAGCACAATATAATACAATGAACAATTCCAAAGGTATCAAGCGTAAAATTATATACATAAAAATTGATTTTTCTGACTCATGGGTATCTTCTCATTAGGATGAAAATGAAATATATATGTATATTTATATATATATTAAACAAAAAAAGTCAAAAGATCATGATTTTTGCGGGATTCACAAGAAAAAGCAAATAAAAAATAGACACCGCAGACACCATTCTAAGACTTTAGTTGATATTCTGATCCCCACTGTAATATCCAACTACAGTAAAAAATAACCCCTAGTACATTAAGCGAATCTCTTATCAGCTCTCCAGCCTCTGGTCACTAGAGAGCCAAACTTGAAGTATCATATTCTGATCCTGCTCTGAGACACCGCTAGTTGGCGTCGCGGTTTTCCCTCCCTACGTCTTTTATTTTAATTTTTGAATTTGACAGTTATGTCGGTAAATTTCAGCTAATTCATTAGATAAAAAATTTAACAATTACACCCCGAAAGATTTTAAGTGGCAAATAGAAGTTGTATGTATCAGATTGTCCATCAACGCGTCGAGACGAAGCTCATCATTTTTCTATAGATGGGCAAATGTTGCTAAATATTTACAATAAACACAACTTCAAACTTTGAAATGTTCTCTCATAATTTCAATGTCAGTTCTTTATAAAACACAAGTTTATTCAAAAACCAAGAGAAAAATAATTACAAATTCATGAATAATTATTTTAATAATTGTTTATGTATTTTTATTTGTTATTTCTGGGTTTCTCATAAGTTGATTCACTTTTTAAGTTAATTTGAAAATTACTATTACTATTATTATCATCTTAGGGTTCCAAAACACCGTTATGAGGCACCACTTGCCACAATCTTCCGTCATTTTTAAAGCATTAAGTGACCAGAGGCTGCAGCTGCCTTGTACTAAAGCAGCCACAAATTTCAAATTAAAAATAATCACCCAAGACTCCTTCTAAAGGTTCTGATTCATATCCCTAATCTCTCAGTATTTTCGATCACCCCAAATAACAACCCCTAGAACATTCAACGTATGATTAAATACAGTCACTCCAGACGCCTTCCCCAGACTGTTACAAACAAGAAATTTCAATTTGAAGTTGAATATTAAACCACATTACCTAAATAACAACCCCTACTTCATTTAAGTAAGACACCTTCTGAGTGTTCTAATATACGTTCCTATCCTTACAGTAATATTCAACAATCCAAAAAACAACCGGCATTTTGGTGCCGTTAGGTTGACGACACTTTTGTCATCTGGAGACATGGACTAGATGAACTACGGAAGTTTCCGATTTCATCAATCGATTACACCCTGATATTCAGTTCACCATGGAAATTGAACAAAAAGGAAAATTGTTGTTGTTGGACGTTCTAGTTCACAAAAGATCTAATAACACATTTGGACATGAAGTTAACAGGAAACCCAGCCATACAAATAGATACCTACATGCCTCCTCCCACCACCTCCCATTTCAAAAACAAATGGTTATCAACTCCCTTGTATACAGAGCTGTCTCCATGACAGATAATGATAACTTACAAAAGGAATTACAAAACGTGAAAAAAATCCTAATACAGAACGATGACGCAAACAAATTAATAAAGCAATAAGAAAATACAATCAGAAAAACTAGTCAACACAGCCTAATAAAGAACGGGAGAGAAAAATGACCAGCATCCTACCTTACACCCAAGGTATCACAGAACAAATAGGGAGAATTCTTCACAAACACAACATCCAAACCATATTTGAACCACCTGCCAAAATAGGACAACTTCACAATAACCCTAAAGACAAAAAGGCACCTTTCAGTGGTCCGGGGGTATATAAAATCCCTTGCTTTTGCGGCGAAGTCTGTATTGGAGAAACCGGGAGGGCGGTGAGCTAACGTGTAAAAAAACATGAGAGTAAAGTCAGGCTAAAACATTTTACGCAATCAGCACTAGCTGAGCATCCTATCGAAACAGGACATAAAATTTCAATTGACCAAACAACCGTCATCGCAAAAAAAATACAATATTTTCCCAAGAAAACATAGAAAAGAAATCGCAATCTTAAAACTCCCTAAGAACATCAACAGGGACAATGGATATAATACCAATCCGATTTGGCTTTTTGTCCTCCCGGGTTTTTTTAAAAATGACCTGATTGGCCAATCAGATTCGAACAGTCCCCACGGTGGGGCGCTCTGGCCAATCACATGGGTCACAGAGAATATATATATATAAACAACATAACCTAAAACCTCAATTTTAAATTAGTTCTAAAGAAGTGAATTGCAATGTTCACGAAACGTCGGCAAGATTCGTAGTTTTGCACATGAGTGAAATTCGCAACAATTTCCTTTATCACAGTATTAAAATGTTTCACATTTATAATTTGGTATACATAAACAATATATAAACTGAGGGGAACCTTTCGTTATTGCTATTTTTAACAACAATGATCTCGTTAACCGTAAGACATAGGTAAAGATGAATGTCATTTTTGAGTTTTGAGTACCGCATATACTACACTATTTACGCGATATTTATTCCTAGTAATAACAATAACGGTAATTTCTGTTTGGAACGTTTCCAAGCGGTGGACATTTTACATGTCCCGGAAACGTTCATCAAACATTCCGTGATATCAGAGAAAATATTTATTTTGATAAATAATTATGATTGTGTAGAGTCCTGGCGTCTATAATTAGCTTTTCAGGGTTTTGCTTTGTAGACCTAATTTGTACAGCATCGCTACAGTTACAATAAAATGATAACGAAAGATGGAAAAGGGAGAGACCGAAACTTATATAAAACGTTAAAAAAATATTTACAAAAATGGAAACCTAATTGTAATAATAAAGGTGACAGAAAAGAAAATTGAATAGTAATGCCTTCTAAACAGGTAAAAAAAATTAACGAAGTGTCCCGTCGTCTCGACATTCGGGGTGAGTTCAATTGATTCCACAAAATTGTATATATTGTTCAAAAGAGAAGTGTGGGAATAACTATTTTTTCTCTATAATTGTTAATACTTACTACTCACAACAATCTGTAATTGATATACCTCTATAATTCTTGACACACAAATTCGGAGTTTGAGGATTAATGAAAGTAAATTCTTAATTGTCGACCATAAAAAGTCCATGCACTTGTACAATTAGGTACAAATTTTTAAATCATAGCCGCCATCTAGAATCCGTTATTTTTTATTCCGACATAAAATTCGAAATCGAAAGGGATGGAAAGTGCGGGAGGGTAAACTGGAAAGTGAAGAGAGAAGAGGTTAAGTGGAGGGGGTAGAATGATATGCGATTACAGCGTGATACATTTGTATATTCTGAGAATATGAAGTGAGCCAAGGATGACTGCCTTCTGCATTCTACCCGCAAGGAAAAAATATCAGTTTAATCGTTTGAACATGTATATTTATTTTACACATCAACTCTACACTGATAAATAAAGTAGATAATAAAACATACATAAGAGCTTTACTGAATAAAGTCAATTCAACCTCTCCATAATAATTCTAGTTGCCTCATGAATGATCCATTGCCTATCCGGACTGGTTAATCCCTCAAGACTGTTTACTTCATTATGTGCTAACAGGATGGGTTCGAGAACTTCAACCAAAGCATAATCGTGTTCCGGATTTATTTCAACATGTCTTATACCGCTTGTAACGAACCATGGAGGATTATGTAGAAACCCATGGGATTTAACTGTAAACTCAGCCAGGTTGTGGTCGTTCAATGTTTGAAAAGTTATAGTATGCGCTACTACCAAATAAGGATGTATTGCATAGGCAACAAAGCCAATAGTAGTAGTGCGCGAAGCACCAGGTACAAAAATGTGAACTTTGATGGGATAATGTAGTCGAATGGTCCGTAGATTCTGATATGTATTACCTATTGCAACAGCTGCCCATGGATGATTTCGCTCATTTGTCCGAGGCTCAGCTAATCTTACCAGATCCATTCGTTTTTTACGTATATGAGGAACAGATGGTGATTCTAAAATAATGATACACGATAAATTATTATTATTATTTGAAAAAAAAAGGAAAAGACCTTGACACTCTATTAACGACCCTTGGCATTGTTATTCTGAAACCATATAGAGCCTTTAACATTCACAGAAAAGGCTTTTCAAGGTCGGTAATTTGTACATGAAGACGTATTATCGAGTCGCAACTAACTCTTCTGTATGCACTGATAGATCCTCGAGATTCTTTCGGTTCAAAAAGTCAAACAATTCCCTTGATTACGAATATCTTGGTTATTTTTTTGAAATCCTGATAAAAAATATATTTTACGTAAATCTATGCTCCCCTATAAGCCACAATTTTTAAGTTCTTCACAATAACCGTTTGCTATAATGTTAGTCTAACCGCAAACAGTATAATTATCTATGTCAGAATTTGCAATACCTGCTCCTTATTGTTTCCAACTATTTTCACAGACAAAAAGCCTCAGTTATGAAAATCTATTTTTTTACCTCCTCATTATTCATGATTGATAAAGTATTAGAATTGTCCGAAATTTCACACCTTTGTTATCCAACGGATCTTCACGTTTTCAGACCCCTTGAAACCGAAAATCAATTTTTGGTGTTTTGTTTTTGTTTTACTAATCGAAAATACTATGAAAAGCTCCAAAATTCAATTTTTGAGCCAAACTCGGCGAAATATCCGGAAAAGTTATAGAAAAATTTGAGCGTTTAAAACTTTTTTATTTCATCCATCAAAAATGCTGTGCAAAAAATACTATTTTCAGCATAACAACGCGAGATAGAAAAGAATGTCTAGGGAAAAGAATTTTAGCTCTTCATTGTAAGGTAGCTCAGAAGATATACGTTGCTCTTGTAAATTTTTTGCAGCTCAAACGTCAATGGTCTCAAAATAAGAATTTTTATGCTCATATTTGCACGCTTGAACATATGTGCACACTAGGGTGACTCTTTTCGTGGCTTTTATTTAATTTAACTTGTACCCCTCCAAATTGTTCCTTTTGCCGAGAAAATTACCTCTCATTTCTTTCAGAATTTAAAAAGTATATTTAGAGGTCGGTCAAGGCCGCTTTAGGGCAAACATTCTTGTTTCTAATTAAATTGAAGCTATTTCTTGATTATTAATTTCTGGCGCGGATGAATTTTATTCTTTACAATTCAACATTGCACTTAGATTTTTTGAGATTTTTTCGATGACATTCAAAGGTGGCTCAAGGTAATTACCGTCTATGGATGCACATTGAATCCTAAGCGTTTGAAGATATTCGGATCGAGGTATTTGAACAATTATGCTCAAATAAATTGTTCTTTGAATAGATCAATATAAATTATTGTAATTAATATCAAGAGGGTTTATGACTAACAAGTAGGGGTGTTCAGCATTTTTAAAAACTCGAACCCGAAGGATTGCATCAGTATTTTTTTGGATCGAGTCAACTAAGTCTGGTTTCGGGTTCGAAACCCGGCTCGAAAACGCAAGCACTAGCCCAAAAGTTCAATGAAGACATTTCCTTGAATTTCTGGTGATTCGAGATAACTTTGGTGGTAATTTATAGTAATTCTGCTTGAAGTGAATAAATGTTCTGGAAATTTAAAAAAATTTTAATTGAACTTTCGGGCTGGTTTGGGTTCTCAAGCCAGCCTGGGTGTTCGTGTTTTCAGGCCAGGCTGCGAACCCGTTTCCCAATACGGCGTCAATTTATACGTCACTAGTAACAAATTCACAAAATTCAACCACTTTTTTTACAAATTTGACTTTTTGATTTGAAAATTCATCTGTTTTAGCTGAAATTCCATCTTAATAGGATAAAAATGTAAGTTTTGGTTGAAAATTAATCTTTTTTGCTAGAGGATTCAGCTATTTTGATTGGTAACTTTTGTTGAACCACTTTGCTAAAACATCATTTTTTTGTCGGAAATTCATATTTTTAGTTGAAAATGCATCTTTTTTGTTGAAATTTGATCTATTTTATTAAAAAATGACCCTTTTTTAATTGAAATTTCAACTACGTGGGTGAAAGTTGAACTACTTTGTTGCAAATTTATTTTCCTGAATAAAAATATAACATGCGATTTTTTATCAAATGGATCTTTTTCAGTTGCAGTTCTTCTTTTCTGGTATAAAAATAATTGTTTTGATTTGTAATTTCATTTTTTTTATATAAAAATGCAACAATTCTGTTTAAAATTAATTTTTTCGCTTGAAATAAAATTTTTGTACAGAAAATTCGTCTCTTGGCTTAAAGGTTTGAAAATTTAGATGAACTTTTTTTCTTTGATGACTAAAAAATCTTTTTTTGTTGAAAATTCTTCTTTTTTGTTTTGCAATTCATTCTTTCAATGAGGTTTCATCTTTTCTGTTTGAAATATCAACTATCACACTTTTTTGTTAAGAATGTATCTTTTCAGGTTCCAAATTCAACTATTTTATTGAAAATTTAATTAGTTTGTTCAAAATTCAAGTATTTTCCTACAAATTCATCGTCTATAGTAGAGAAGTCATTTTTTTGTTTCAAATAAATAAAAAAAATATTATTTTAAATTTGTAGTTGAAATATTTTTTATTTTTTTTATAAAAGCTTCCATTTTATGAATATTGCAATATTAAAGTAATGGTATGTGAATAGTGAGGGAAAATTAAAAATTGGTAAAGGAAAAATCCGGAAATTTCGAAAATGAAGTTCTCGGCCACCCTATCCAATTCTACCAGCAATAAGTCGCAAAACAGCAAAATGCAATCCATCTTTACGTCTTTCCCATGAAGTGTTTGACAAAGTCAAACATAACATCAAATTTAATTAACAATGGACATTTTAATATGTATGAGAATCACCCCTTAAGCAGGGAATCTTCTGAATTTTATACAATTTTAAATAAACCAACATTATATTTTTGTTAAATGCACTCACTTCATTGGAATTTCATCGTTTAAAAAAGTGAACAAAATTTAAAAATTCGGTGTTTGGGGTAGGAAAAAATAAAATATTGGGCTTTATCCAGTTCTGATTCTCTTATTTTTTCAAATTCCTTCTTTCGGTGAAACGAGAATATGATTGTAACACTATATATTATTTAAAATAGCATATTATGCTTATTATATATATTACGTTGTATAGATTTTGCAACAGTTTTATGGAAAATTATGACACTCTATGTGCATGCTTGTAATCTAGCAACGCAACGCGGCATTAGAACATGGTACCTCATGGTTACAAAAATGTTTCTTGTGCATATTCTATTTGATAAATTGTACCCATATAGATATTTATTTGAGACTATACGATTAGAAATGCGTGAAGAGCGATTGCGACGAACTGACTTTTTACATACATATATCTCCATATGGAGTTGTTAATAGAAAGTCAATTTTTTTTTTCATTCAATTTGAAAACTACGCTTTCAATAAAAGTTTTATTAATTGATCTCTTTTTAAAACGATATATTATTTTACTTACCAGTATTAAAATCCAACGAAGCCACATATTTTCGCAATAAAATCTCACAAAGTATTAGGAGACTTAAATAAGGTAGTATGTTCATCTTGATAAAAATGCGTAATCACAGAATAGAACTGATGACGAAAGTAAAGATGATTCGAGTTTTATAAGGAAACCTTGTTGCAGATGCTACAAAATTCAATGAATGTTTGTGTTTACAATTATATATAATTCCTAGACAAGCATCCACGCATTCTGCGCGTAACATTGACTTCTTGTTGGAGCTGTTAAGCGTTTACCTTAGATTTCATCTAAAATAGCAATTTGACAGTGAAGCCTAACGATATACAAACTGGCATCTCAGTTTGGACAACTCTTTATTTATTTTTATATTTTTATCAATAATGGCCAAGGACCATGGTCATGAATGAAACAAATAATTATTTTTCTTAATTTCGGTATTGAAAAAGCACCAATAAGTACTATTAACGGTTATGATTCTAACAAAAATACATTAATACAAAAAATACACATACTAGAATGGCAGGTACATGCATCAAATGGATTATTTAAATTGCAAACACCGTTACTAAATACTAATTATTTAATTTTGATCATATCAATAGTTGAATTGTATAAATTCAAATATAGGAAAATGTGTCACTAAAGAACAGTAAAAAAAATAAATGATTTGACAAGTCGAAATAATGATTACAATTCAATAGTAGGGCAACGTGAAAATGCTCAAATAATTCAAATTGTTTGAGGTGAAAGAATAAAAATTGTGGGTTGGTATTCGAAAAAAATTTAAAACAGTTCTGAAATCGGATAAAGAATCATTCACAAAATACGTATAACGTTAAGGTGGTGAGGGGATCTGTCAAATTATACGCATTCTCCATATTAAAAGGAATAGAAAAAAGCATAACTCGGGGGGGGGAGGTATTATTGAACAGTAATGAGAAATTATAAATTAAAGAATAAAATTTGGTAAATTTACAAGATATTTCTTTAAAATAGTGTTCAATAAGTCATTATTCACCAAAATCACTACATAATGAGGCTATATTTTTACTAACTGACTATAGTAAAATAAAATCTTGATTTTATGCTATTCAATTAGTGAAATAATAATTCTATATCTGGGCTCTGTCTAGTTTCGCTGCCAATTTATATGGACGCTTTCTGCAGATAAGTCCCAGTCTTGGCGTTATCTCAGAGTTCGGTTACGAATTTGAATATATGCGAAGACTGCATAATTGAATCCAGAAAATGATTATATAATCCTAAGTTATTAGCATAATTTCAAGAAAAAAATTGTGTTAGTACTTGATGTTTATTAATTTTCATTATGTGTTACATGCTTTCTTATCATCGACCAATTTGGAGATGGAGTTCAACATAGATTGTTTGGAATTCTTCGGTCCCTCAAATTATTTATGATTCCGTAAAAACAACCATAAAATAAAATATACACTGGGCCCAACTATACGTATATCAAAATTTTGGTGTACTTTTGGACTTTTGAAAAAACACATAAAAATTAATTTACAAAATCAACCTTAGCACTAGAAATTTATCCCAAAAATATTAACTGCACGGAAACGAAACATGTTTTTTGGATGAGCAACTTCCGTCTAATCATTTTTTTTTCATAGCTTGTGTCGTTTGTCCGAAAATTTTTATTTTTTTCATTTTTAGTGGTGTTTTTCAGACGAGGAAACTACGCATTCTATTTAAAAATTCTGAATATGAAATTTGTAGATCTTTCTTGCGTGCACAATTCTTGTGTATTCATCTTTTTTTGTATCTTACATAGTTTGACCGCAAAATGGAATTTTTAATTTTTCATTATTCTTTGTGCCATCAAAATTTGTATTTTCGATTTCACTACTTTTTCAATACAGACAACAGACATATAGGCAGACAGACACCTTCGTAAAAATCGTTTTTTCTGACTCAGGCGGTTTCAAAACTACACCAAAAAATAACCCCTCGTACATTTAACGAATCTCGTGTCAGCTGCCTTCAACTAAAGCAGCCACAAATTTCAAATTAAAAATAATCACCCAAGACACCTTCTGAAGGTTCTAATTCATATCCCTGTCCTTACTGACTCTGATTCATATCCTTATTCCGATCGGCATTTTGGTGCCGTTACGTTGACGACACTTTTGTCATCTGGAGACATGGAATAGATGAACTACAGAAGTTTCCGATTTCATCAATCGATTACACCCTAATATTCAGTTCACCATGGAAATTGAACAAAACGAAAAATTGTCGTTCATGGACGTACTAGTTTACAAAGGATCTAATAACACATTAGGACATGTAGTTGACAGTAAACCCAGCCATAAAAATAGATTCCTACATGCCTCCTCCCACCACCCCCCATCAAAGAAACAAATGGTTATCAACTCCCTTGTATACAGAGCTGTCTCCATGACAGATAAAGATAACTTAAAAAAGGAATTACAAAACGACAAACAAATCCTAATACAGAACGATTACACAAACAAATTAATAAAGCAATAGGAAAATACACTCAGAAAAACAAGTCAACTCAGCCTACTAAAGGAAGGGAGAGAAAAACGACCACCATCCTACCCTAGATCCAAGGTATCACAGAACAAATAAGAAGAATTCTTAACAAACACAACATTCAAACCTTATTCAAACCACCTGCGAAAATAGGACAGCTTCCAAACAACCCTGAAGATAGAAACGCACCTCTCAGTGATCTGGGAGTATATAAAATCTTTTGTTCTAGTGGCATAGTCTATATTGGAGAAAACGGGAGGGCAGTGAGCTAACGCGTAAAGAAACATGAGAGTAAAGTCAGTCTAAAACATTTCACACAATCAGCACTAGGTGAGCATCCTATCGAAACAGAACGTAGAATTTTATTCAACAAAACAACCGTCATCGCAAAAAATACAATATTTTCCGAAGAAAACATAAAGAAGCAATCGCAATCTTAAAACTCCCTAATAACATCAACAGGGTCAGTGGATATAATACCAATCCGATTTGGCTTTCCGTCCTCCCGGGTTTTTTTAAAAATGACCTGATTGGCCAATCAGATTCGAACAGTCCCCACGGTGGGGCGCTCTGGCCAATCACATGGGTCACAGAGAATATATATATATAAACAACATAACCTAAAACCTCAATTTTAAATTAGTTCTAAAGAAGTGAATTGCAATGTTCACGAAACGTCGGCAAGATTCGTAGTTTTGCACATGAGTGAAATTCGCAACAATTTCCTTTATCACAGTATTAAAATGTTTCACATTTATAATTTGGTATACATAAACAATATATAAACTGAGGGGAACCTTTCGTTATTGCTATTTTTAACAACAATGATCTCGTTAACCGTAAGACATAGGTAAAGATGAATGTCATTTTTGAGTTTTGAGTACCGCATATACTACACTATTTACGCGATATTTATTCCTAGTAATAACAATAACGGTAATTTCTGTTTGGAACGTTTCCAAGCGGTGGACATTTTACATGTCCCGGAAACGTTCATCAAACATTCCGTGATATCAGAGAAAATATTTATTTTGATAAATAATTATGATTGTGTAGAGTCCTGGCGTCTATAATTAGCTTTTCAGGGTTTTGCTTTGTAGACCTAATTTGTACAGCATCGCTACAGTTACAATAAAATGATAACGAAAGATGGAAAAGGGAGAGACCGAAACTTATATAAAACGTTAAAAAAATATTTACAAAAATGGAAACCTAATTGTAATAATAAAGGTGACAGAAAAGAAAATTGAATAGTAATGCCTTCTAAACAGGTAAAAAAAATTAACGAAGTGTCCCGTCGTCTCGACATTCGGGGTGAGTTCAATTGATTCCACAAAATTGTATATATTGTTCAAAAGAGAAGTGTGGGAATAACTATTTTTTCTCTATAATTGTTAATACTTACTACTCACAACAATCTGTAATTGATATACCTCTATAATTCTTGACACACAAATTCGGAGTTTGAGGATTAATGAAAGTAAATTCTTAATTGTCGACCATAAAAAGTCCATGCACTTGTACAATTAGGTACAAATTTTTAAATCATAGCCGCCATCTAGAATCCGTTATTTTTTATTCCGACATAAAATTCGAAATCGAAAGGGATGGAAAGTGCGGGAGGGTAAACTGGAAAGTGAAGAGAGAAGAGGTTAAGTGGAGGGGGTAGAATGATATGCGATTACAGCGTGATACATTTGTATATTCTGAGAATATGAAGTGAGCCAAGGATGACTGCCTTCTGCATTCTACCCGCAAGGAAAAAATATCAGTTTAATCGTTTGAACATGTATATTTATTTTACACATCAACTCTACACTGATAAATAAAGTAGATAATAAAACATACATAAGAGCTTTACTGAATAAAGTCAATTCAACCTCTCCATAATAATTCTAGTTGCCTCATGAATGATCCATTGCCTATCCGGACTGGTTAATCCCTCAAGACTGTTTACTTCATTATGTGCTAACAGGATGGGTTCGAGAACTTCAACCAAAGCATAATCGTGTTCCGGATTTATTTCAACATGTCTTATACCGCTTGTAACGAACCATGGAGGATTATGTAGAAACCCATGGGATTTAACTGTAAACTCAGCCAGGTTGTGGTCGTTCAATGTTTGAAAAGTTATAGTATGCGCTACTACCAAATAAGGATGTATTGCATAGGCAACAAAGCCAATAGTAGTAGTGCGCGAAGCACCAGGTACAAAAATGTGAACTTTGATGGGATAATGTAGTCGAATGGTCCGTAGATTCTGATATGTATTACCTATTGCAACAGCTGCCCATGGATGATTTCGCTCATTTGTCCGAGGCTCAGCTAATCTTACCAGATCCATTCGTTTTTTACGTATATGAGGAACAGATGGTGATTCTAAAATAATGATACACGATAAATTATTATTATTATTTGAAAAAAAAAGGAAAAGACCTTGACACTCTATTAACGACCCTTGGCATTGTTATTCTGAAACCATATAGAGCCTTTAACATTCACAGAAAAGGCTTTTCAAGGTCGGTAATTTGTACATGAAGACGTATTATCGAGTCGCAACTAACTCTTCTGTATGCACTGATAGATCCTCGAGATTCTTTCGGTTCAAAAAGTCAAACAATTCCCTTGATTACGAATATCTTGGTTATTTTTTTGAAATCCTGATAAAAAATATATTTTACGTAAATCTATGCTCCCCTATAAGCCACAATTTTTAAGTTCTTCACAATAACCGTTTGCTATAATGTTAGTCTAACCGCAAACAGTATAATTATCTATGTCAGAATTTGCAATACCTGCTCCTTATTGTTTCCAACTATTTTCACAGACAAAAAGCCTCAGTTATGAAAATCTATTTTTTTACCTCCTCATTATTCATGATTGATAAAGTATTAGAATTATCCAAAATTTCACACCTTTGTTTTCCAACGGATCTCCACGTTTTCAGACCCCTTGAAGCCGAAAATCAATTTTTGGTGATGGCGTCTATCTATCTGACTGTCTGCCGGTCTGTCTGCCCGTAAACGCAATAACTCTCGGAAAAATTAACTTTCGCTAACCAGCATTCCCTGATCAACGGTTATGGTTTTGCCCATCGAAAATGCTATCTAAATATCGAAAATACTATGAAAAAATAGAAAATTCAAATTTTGAGCCAAACGACGTGAGATAAGGAAAAAAGTTTTCTGAATGAATTGTAGCTTTCAAAAAGTACTACAAAATTTGTATCAACCATTTTTTCATAGTACTTGTGGTTTTGGTCTTATTTGTCGAAAATACTGTGAAAAACTCCTAAACTCAAAATTTAAACCAAATGACGCAAAATGCGAGAAAAAGTCTTAAGGAGCAATTATACCTTTTGAGAAATCCTACAAAATTTCTATGAACTATTTTTGCTAGTACTTTTCCTTTTTTTGTTTTACTAATCGAAAATATTATGAAAAACTCCAAAATTCAATTTTTGAGCCAAACTCGGCGAAATATCCGGAAAAGTTATAGAAAACTTTGAGCGTTTAAAACTTTTTTATTTCATCCATCAAAAATGCTATGCAAAAAATACTATTTCCAGCATAACAACGCGAGATAGGAAAGAATGTTTGAAGAAAGGACAAATAGTAATTATATCTTGCTGATGAACAATAGTTCAAAACCTGCTATTTTAGGGTTTTTGAGGGTATTTTGTTAAAAAATCATATTTTATAGTAAGAGAGTTATTTCTTTGTTTAAAATAAATAAATATATTAGGAACTTTTACATTTCCATCTGAAATATTCTTTTATTTCGTCTATAACAGATCCTACGTTAAAAATATTGAAGGGTTAAAATTTTGTCATTTGAACATAAAGTAAAGGAAAATGAAAAGTTCCTAATTAGATGTTGAAAATTGAAACTATAGTAATTTTTGGACGAAAATTCAACTACTTTTTTGAAAATTTGACTTTTCGATTTGAAATGTCATCTTTCTTGGATAAAAATGTTACTTATTGGTTGAAAATTATTCTTTTTTGCTAGAGGATTCAACTATTTTGTGTGGAAACTTATGTTGAACCATATTGTTAAAACATCATTTTTTTGTTGAAGATTCATATTTCATGCATGTTTTTGGTTGAAGGTTTATTTATTCTATTGAAAATTAAACCTTTTTTAATTGAAAATTCAACTATGTGGGTAAAAGCTGAACTACTTTTTTGCAAATTGATTTTCCTTAATAAAAATATAACATACAATTTTTCATCAAATGGATCTTTTTTGGTAGAAAAATAATCTTTTTGATTTGTAATTTTATTTTTTTTGTTTATAAAAAAGCAGCAGTTTGGTTGAAAATGAATTTTTTTGCTCAAAATTAAATGTTTGTACATAAAATTCGTCTCTTGGCTTGAAAGTTTGAAAATTTAGATGAACTTTTTTTCTCTCATGACTGAACAAACTGTATTTGTTGAAAATTCTTCTTTTGGGGTTTATAATTCATTCTTTCAATGAGGTTTCATTTTTTCTGTTTGAAATATCAACTATTACACTTTTTTGTTAAGAATTCATCTTTTTATGTTCCAGATTCAACTATTTTGTTGAAAATTCAAGTATTTCCTCAAGAATTCATCTTTTATAGTAGAAAAGTCATTTTTTCGTTTCAAATGAATAAAAAAAAATTATTTTAAATTTGTATCTGAAATATTTTTTATTCCATTTATGAAAGATCCCATTTTATAAATACGGCAGTAATAAAGTGCTAGCATGTGAATGGTCAGGGAAAATTAAAAATTAGTGAAGAGAAAATCAAGGAATTACAAAATTGAAATTTTCGGCCACCCTGCTTAATTCTACCAGAAATAAGTCGCAAAACAGCAAAATGCAATTCATCTTCATGTCTTTCCCATGATGAGTTTGACAAAGTCGAATATAACATCAAATTTGATTAACAATAGAAATTCTAATATATATGAGAATCACCCCTTGAGCATGAAATCTTCTAAATTTCATACAATTTTAAATAAACCTACATTATATTTTCGTTAAATGCACTTACTTCATTGGAATTTTATCATTCAAAAAAGTATATAAAATAACTCATAAATGAACAATTAAAACCTTATCCTAACTATATTCCAATGCTTTAACAACGTGAACAAAATTTAAAAATTCTGTGTTTTATCTTGTCTTAAATATTTTGCAACAGTTTTATGGAAAACTATGACACTCTATTTGCATACTTGTAATCTAGCAATGCAACGTGGCATTACATCACGGCACCTTATGATCTAAAAATGTTTCTTGTTAATAATATATTTGATAAATTGTACATATACAGATATTTATTTAAGACTATGAGATTAAAAATACGTGAAGATCGATTGCGATAAACTAACTTTTGGTGTCTTTAATTCATTGTGGTGAAAAAAGTAAGATATCGTGCTGTAGTTTTAGGGTCACATATGTCTATAAGGATTTGTCAATAGAAAGTCAAGATTCCTTTTCATGTTATTTGAGAACTACGCTTTCAATAAAAGTCTTATTAATTTTTTTATTTTTAAAACGATATATTATTTTACTTACCAGTATTCAAATCAAACGAAGCCACATATTCTTGAAATAAAATCTCACAAAGTATTAGGAGGCTCAAATAAGGTAGTATGTTCATATTGAAGAAAGTACGTTATCACAGAATAAAACTGATGGCCAATGTAAAGAGGATTCGAGTTTTATAAGGAAACCTTGTTGCAGATGCTATAAAATTCCATGAATGTTTGAGTTTAGAATTAAATATAATCCCCAGACAAGCACCCACACATTCTGCGTGTGAATTAAGATCTTTGTGTATATTTATAGATATTAAGATCGTTGTAGCGATAATATCAGCATCCCGACACCACCGAGAAGTGCGGACCCTTCTCGGTGTGTGTTAGCACATTTTCCACTTTCCCTTATAAAAAAAAAAATAAAATAAAATTTGAAAATAATTAATGTGGACATTTTTCCAAGACTCTAATTTATATCCTCATCCCCACAGTAATATTAATCCACATTAAATAACAACCCCTAGTACATTTACCCAAGACGCCTTCTGAAGGCTCAAATACATGTTCCTATCCGTACAGTAATATTCTACAACACAAAAAACAACCCCTAGTGAAGTTAACGTAGCCCTTTTCAGATACACTTAACTAAAAGAAACAAGACAATTTTTAAATAAAAATAATCACCGCAGAAACCTTTTTAAGACTTCAGTTGATATCTGAATCCTTACAGTAATATTTAATCATCCCAACAATAACCCTCTGGACATTTATCGAACCCTGGCTCAGCTGTCTTCATCCAAAACAGCTAAGCAAATTTCGGATTCAAAATAGTCCATCAAGACTCTAGTATCTATCTTATATCTTCATTCACACAGTAATATTGAGCAACCCAAAAAAGACAACCCCTGATACATTCAACATACTCCGTCCCAGCTGCCTTTTTCCAAAAGCATCCAAAAAACATTCAAATTAATAATAATTACCACAGGCGTTTTTCCAAAACGCTACTTGATCCATTTGTTTTCAAAGTAATATTCAATTTAACAAACAAAAAACATGGGAATCGGGATATGAACTAGAGTTTTTGAAAGGCGTCTGTGGTGATTATTTGAAAAGAAATGCTTATTAATGTATGTTCACCCATGTCTAAAATTCTTCTGTGGAAAACAAAATTGCCAGCATATTAAAGTTATTCACATAATATGCATTTCGCGCGCGTGTATCTACATAATCGCCCCCTTCAGTAGAAAAATCACAGTTAAAGTATTTGAAATTCACCTACAAAAATTCTTCTCGTATATTAGTTGAATACAGTGTCAAGATGTTTCACTTTTATGATGTTACGTATATAAAAAATATATAAACTTTGAGATCGTGACTTAGTCTTAATTTTGGCGTGACTCTACCTTAGACATGATTAACGTTGGCGTAACTAATTATATTTATTAAATTGTCTTGCATAAGGTTTTCTGGTAGGGAACCTGAAGGGAACGTTTCAATATTGTTATTTTCAACAACAATTATCTCGTAAACTATAATATGATATCCATATTATAAACTGACATCGATTTTGACCTATCGCTTACGGTTTACGCGATATTTATTGATAATAATAACAATTACGGTAGTTACCATTCATAACGTTCCTGGAACGTTTCCAAGCGGTGGACATTTTACATGTCCCGAAAACGTTTCTGGAATGTTCCGCTGGAACATTCCATGCTATTAGAGTATATATTTATTTTGATAAATAAATATGATTGTGTAGAGTCCTGGCGTGTATAATTGGCTTTTTGAATTTTGGATTTGTAGACTAAATTGGTGCAGCGTCGCTGCAGTTTTAATAAAATGATAACAAAGGATATAGAATCCGCTATTTTTTATTTTGACAACAAATTCAAAGTGGAAAAGGATGGAAAGTGCGGGAGGGTAAAGAGGAATGCGAAAAGGGGAAAGGTTAAGTGAATGATATGCGATTACAGCGTGATACATTTATCTATTCTAAGGATATGAAGTGGGCCAAGGATGACTTCCTTCTGCATTCTACCCGCAAGGAAAATATAGCTATTTAATCGTTTGTAAATGTATGTTTATTTTACACATCAAATCCACACTGATAAATAGAAAAGGTGATAAAACATACATGAGAGCTTTACTGAATAAAGTCAATTTAACCTCTCCATAATAATTCTAGTTGCCTCATGAATGATCCATTCCCTAGCCGGACTGGTTAATCCTGCAAGACTGTCTACTTCATTATGTACTAACAGGATGGGTTTTAGAACTTCAACCAAAACATAATCGTGCTCCGGATTTCTTTCAACATGTCTTATACCGCTTGTAACGAACCATGGAGGATGATGTAGAAACCCATGGGATTTGACTGTAAACTCGGCCAGGTTGTGGTCGTTTAATGTTTCAAAAGTTATGGTATGCGCTACGACCAAATAAGGATGTATTGCATAGGCAACAAAGCCAATAGTAGTGCGTGAAGCACCAGGTTCAAAAATGTGGACTTTGATGGGATAATGTAGTCGAATGGTCCGTAGATTCTGATATGTATTATCCAGTGCAACAGCTGCCCAAGGATGATTTCGCTCATTTGTCCGAGGCTCAGCTAATCTTACCAGATCCATTCGTTTTTGACGTACATGAGGAACTGATGATGATTCTAAAAGAATGATACACGTTAAATTATTATTATCATATGAAGAGTACAAGAAAAAACCTTGACTTTCTGTAAATGACCCCTGACATTGTTATCCTAAAACCATATAGAGCCTTTGACCCTCACAGAAAAGGCTTTCCAAAATTTATGATTTGTACATGAAGACGTATTATCGAGTCGCAACCAACTCTTATGTATGCAATAATAGATCCTCGAGATTCTTTTTGTGCAAAATATCAAAAATATCCTTGGATTACGAATATCTTTGTTATTTTTTCAAAATCCTGTTCAATTTTCTTTGAAACCATTTTTTAACAATTTTATTACATAATGACAAAACAAAAAAAAAAAATTTGGGACTTCCGTATCCGGCATGAAATTTTTTGGTGGCGGTGATAGTGTGGTGCAGATTTCAGCGAATTTGAAGTGGAATTTGAGGTGAGTTGATGGTAGAAGTGTGTTTGAGGGTTTGGTTAGTGTGAGAATGCATGTAAAATATAATAGAAGTGAAGAGGTTGGTGATAAATTGTGAGCTTTAGACTGTTTTTGGTAGGCTGGGAGGTTAGATTGCTTGGCGTGAGGAGCACGGTGAGGAGACAAGCGCATCCGAGTGGCGGCGACAGGGAGGGAAAGGTAGAGAGAAGCTCGGAAGAAGGTACGGTAGCAGGGCAGTAGTCGACATACTAGGCTTCGTCAAGAGGTCTGGGGTCAACTGCTGAAAGCGAATAAGTAAGGGTGTGGCACAAGAGCCTTTATAGCTTGAGCGCCAGAGGAGCTCTTCATGGGCTCCTCGCCCGTCCTAAAACTAACTAACTAACTATCCCACTCATAATTCTTTTACATTTTTCTCTTTTGAAGCTACGCGTTTTTGAATTTTTACGACTTCCTCATTCTGATCTCAGACTTTGGCATATTTCATGCAATTTTGTGTGAAAAACAGTAAAATAATTATGTATGGGTTAGCAAATAAATCCGTTCGGCTTTTTTGTAGACATTCGATAATTATTTGTTGTATAGAGAAAACAAAGTTCAATCAATTACATAACTTCTATTTTTCTCTATGACCTCTTGCCATCTTTTCACTGATGAGAGGAGTGTCAAAAATCATCTAAATCGGGTTTTCGTTGAAAAGCCCCAGACTCTCACAAAGGCGGTATAACGAAGTTAATGAAAAGTTAAAAAGAGGCCATAGAGAGAAACGGAAATTATGTGATTGATTAAACGTTGTTTTCTCTAGCAATAAATAATGATCAATTGTCTACGAAAAACTCGAACGAACTTATTTGCCAAACAAATACATCACGCCGTATGCCTTTCTTGTATTCACGATGATGTGGAAAAACAAGATAACGGCTACAGTATACAAGCCAGCAAACTCAGCGATTATTTCCCTCGTCACCAGTTACAATATTCAAGAAATTCTTCCAGAAATTGGCCCCACTCTTTCAGGATGCTGAGGACCGCCATTCCTACTCTGCTGATAATCTCAGTATTTTTTATTTGCTCCGTTGGTGAGTAGAATACATCAAATAATTTTATGATTAATTCAAAAATTGTCATTAATCTTTGCAATAGATACTGGAGCAAGAAAACGCTTGGACATAATGTTTTGCCCTACATGTTTTTAGTATAACTTTTCATTGTAATTTCGATCATACTTTTCAATTATGACTGTAATTTCAATCACGGTACTGTTAATCAATTACATCATTTGGCAGATTATTATAACAATCC
Organism: Andricus grossulariae; assembly: GCA_011634705.1. Lineage (NCBI taxonomy): Eukaryota > Metazoa > Arthropoda > Insecta > Hymenoptera > Cynipidae > Andricus > Andricus grossulariae. The sequence continues at coordinate 11,925,087 of JAABKJ010007545.1, forward strand.
TATCCAAAACAATCTGCTCGCTACGCGTACATTCTCATTGCGTACGTTGTGCGTGGTTTGTAAGATTGAGCGCACCTAAGAACAGAGTTCATTTTTCTTAATCGATGTAAAAGTTACTTTGTAAAAATTTCAGCTGGTTGAATTTCAGAGGCCTGTTGAGGCTGACTCCAAAAATAAGTTCACTAGTTGATTACTTGAATTGAGGACTTACAGAAAAACATATTTTTCCATATAATTGCTACTAGTCCGGCAGGTAAGATACTAGCATCCCGTATACTTTGCACTCGATTTTGTCCAAAATGTAAAATTTTCTACATTATGTTCAACACTTTCATATCAAATTTATATTACATTTATTTTCGTACCTCGGCCTGGGATTGCTTATTAAGATATTGCAAAATAAAGTGCTATCAAAAATTATTGATGACAAATGGTTAGCTCTTTTTTGGATGAGTAACTTTTGTTGATTCATTTTTTTCATAGCTTGTGTCGTTTGTTTGAAGTAATCATATCGTGAATACGTTATATTATTGGACGTGAAGTACCGATTAACAAGTTTCACACTGCTCTTTTATCATTTTGTAAATACATTTGAAATTCTTACACAAGTGGTTTCTTTTACTAAAATTATCACAATTCTACGATTTTCATTAAGTACAATCGAAAATGTAGTTATTTAGATATTAAGGTACTGGCAGGCTACAACGGATATGTAAGAAATTAAATGTAGTAATCGAATTACGCTTTTAATATTTTCAATACATTTCCAACTTTAAACATTCATCAATCTTTTTTGACTTTTCACAGAAATATCATCAGGTGCTGGCACACTCAAAGAAAGGGACTTTCTGGCAAATTTTGGGATGAGTACTGAACATGCGGATCATCCAGGTGACCCTAATACAGATAAAAATTGATAACACAAGTTTTACTTAATTAACAATTGAAACTATTAAATCTCTTCAACTAGAAAATAGTCTACACGCTCGGAACTTTTCTCCTAATGATTTAAGGCGATGTCTTATTTCATAACTAAATAAAAAAATATTATGTTTTCTGTTTGGAATGTCGATTTTGTTACTAAAATATTGAAGGGATGTAACAACTACTTTTAAAATAATTTCAACGTATTTTTTTGCTAACAGTTGTTTTCTCTAATTTATTTTGAAGAGATCTCCGAACCATATAATTTCCTCAAATAGTTTTCTGTGGTGTTGATAATTAGAAAATGTTGACTTGCTTGATTTAATCTTCAAGGGATCTCATTTGGTTTTGGTTTTTTGGAAATGTTGATTTTCTCTTTTGAATCTTTAAGGGTTATTTGAATAACCCCTACGATAAATTTAAACATAAAAAAATGTTCTGTTGTTTTTTTTAATGTGGATTTCCTTGCTAGAATGTTTGAGGGATGTAAAAACAAGTTTGTAGATATTTTTCGGTCGAACAACTTTTGTTTATTCATTTTTTCTTTCGTCTCTTTTGTCGTTTTTCCAAAAATTTAATTTTTTTTTCTTGTCGAGGTTTTATACGAATAAAGCAAAAATTACGCAACCGATAAAAAAATGACTGATTACAAATTTTGTAACTCATTTTTCGTAAGCAACTTTTGTTGGTTTTTCTTTTGTTGCACTTTGTAGCAACGTTTTTCTTTTGTTGACTTTTTTTCATATCGTGCGTTCTTTGACTTAAAATGCTCACTTTCGTTTTTTTTTTATTTTGAGCAAGCTATAACGCTGCTACTTTTATGTTTATAGAAAAAAGTTCGTGAAGATAAATTGTTGGACTTTCCGAGTACTACAAATGTTCATACATAGAACTATCAAATCTTCAAAAAATGGTCTTAACAATTTTGCAAATGCTCTTTTTGAACTGGCATTCGTAAAAATAGTTTTTTGTGTCTCAAGGGGTCTCAAAATGTGGAGATTTTATAAAAACCGGCTAAGTCAAATTTTACACAAAACCAATACCTTGTCATTATGGTGAGAATGTAAACAATGTTAGAAGTATATGATTGTCGATTATTTCTTCGGTTAGAAATTATTTGCTGATGATTTTAGATTTTAAAAAATTGTATGCTTTATTAGTTTCAGGGAATATTTTTTTTCAGAAAAACGAGTTTTTGTTTGAAAAAATCTCATTATAGTAGCGATAAGAATGACAAATAAAAGCTATGAGAATAATGTGTTGGAAAAGAGAGAGAAAATTTCAGTAGATAATATTCTTGTATGTTTCATATTTTTCTCGTGAAAAATAATCTTTGCGATTTTCAAAAATACCAGCAATGATAATATTGCATTTCTTGAATGCGTAATTAAATACATTTTCTACCAAACTTGCCTTCCCGCACGTCAGCTATCTGATAGCTGAAACTTCGTGAACAGTCACATGACTGATTTACTTTTTCGACGCAAAATATCTTGAAAAATAAGTATTTTTGAACCAAGTTGTTTTTATTTTACTTTGCGATACCCAGTGAAAGATATGCATGAGGCCTAGGCCCAAAAAACTATTTAACCTTATCAACAAACAAATAATTTCTCCCATTATTGTCTACAATATTTGTTAATAGTTTAAAAAATTTCCTCTAGAGATTAAGATTTTTATCGGAGTGCGATTTGAAGGAATTGCTTCATTTTTCCCAAATCACGGTTGAGGTAACCAAATCTTGTTCTATACATTGATTTATGAAATATCAATACCTCCCCAGGACACGGCCGAGGCATGCATAATTGACGAGATATCGACTATAGGATATACATTATATACTCTAATGTAGCACCAGAATAATCATTTGTATCACTGTGAATAAAATTCTTCATTAATGCATTGTTCAGTTTTTATATCCGTGAAAAAAAGAGAATTATCTATAACCTGGTCTTATCTTTGGCAGTTATCCTAAACTGTATTGGTAAATATCATACTATAATACACCTCAATTTTTTGAAACATTTTTAGGTTTTCCGCAAATAACAATTTGTCTGACGTAATATGCATTCTATCTTAATTTCCATTTATTCCAAACACTATTTAAATAGATGCGAAACCATGAGAAATAATGATATATGTCCTTTCAGCATTCGGCGCCTGAATCTTGCCACAAGGAGACCATGACATACCAACGTGACTTTAAAAAATAATATGGATTTTAAAAACCAAATATTCTGTTTCTTTTTGCAGAGTTAAGTTCTCCGGACCAACCTGATTCTCATGACAGGTCTCTTTCACTTACCAGACCTTCTTCTCCGGATAGGCGGTCTCATCCTGCTGATCCACCACTTCGCGTCAGGTCCAGATCACCTGCCAGGTGCAGTGCTCTACCTGCCAGGCTTCTTTTCAAAGACGGATCTGAATATAAACTGGAAAAACTTGAATTTCTTCGGATCACTTCCTATAAGAATCCGCACCGGCTATTCAAATTTCTAAGATACACTTTTCCTGCTGATAAGCGAATTACACTATCCTTAGGACATAATAAATTTGTGCCCATTCCAAATCAAGAAAGAATTGTGTTATCAACATTTGATGCTGACGTCTTTGCAATATTGGAGACTAGTGAAATTCTTGCTGGATTTTATGGCCCTAAAGGCAGAAGACGGGTGAAAATAAACGTGGAAAGCGGCAAGGTTACCAAAATGACACGAGATGAAATCACGGAAGCTCCCGTGGGATGCCTCCGCCCGCTCTCTTTGCATTATAAAATAGAAGAAGTAAGACCTTGTGTAAACCATAATCTTCCACCCCATTAGCTCAAGTGAAAATTGTTTGTTATTCCAAGTCGGCTTAGAACGTGACAAGTACATTGTGACTACAAACAATAATAAAAAGCCAATTTTTTGTTGATCAAGGCTACAATTTTTCATCAATGCCCCATCCAGTATTTTTTTATACCTTTTTGTTCTTTTATGAAAATATTTACGAAAGAAATTTATTACATGCTCATTATTATTTAACTATAGTCCTATATAATAACTCTCCAGAAAAAATCTCGAAATCTCTCAAACTATCTCAGAAGCCTGCTATGCTAATCCCTGCAATGTATTTGCGCCCTAGAAGCAAGTGCCATCTAAAAATGATACCGACTCCCAGTAAAACCGCGGTAAATTACACATATGGCCACGTCTCACGGCCTTGAGATTGGTGGCTACCGGGCGTGGTGAAATCACAATGACAGGCCGCTTAAAACCCCTCGTGTGTCTTGAGGGCACGAAGCGACCCGCGACTCCAGGATGACAGCTTTCTGCATCCATCTCGCAAGTTCCTTGTCATATTTTTGGCACGCCTATATGGCTTCAAGGTTACGAACCAGTAGTAGTTTTGCACTTTCGAGAGCACTGATCACAAGGAAAATTACTTTAACCATATATTTTGGGTACAGTCGTTGCAGCTACCTTTTAAGGTCTTGATACCTCGCCTCCTTTTCCTTCTCCTTGGCAGTGAAGTTGTAGTCGGCCTGAGCCGAGAATTCGGTCACGAATATAGTTCGTTTCTGGGAGTGTTGGAAAACGATGTCAGGCCTAGAGTCAGAAAATTTGGCACTTCTCGTTTTGGACAATTGAATCTATCTCTATTGTAGCGTTCGGCAGGGCAGGGTCGGGGCCAGCACCGTGAGATCGACAAAGATGGTAATAAAGCACTCTCAGGGCCTCATTATGTCTACAGAGATACGTCGTTCCTGCGTGAATGGGACACCCGGATAGTATATGTTCTAGGTACTCTACGTATGCATGACATGATCTGCAACTATCGCTGGGAACTTTTTTACATAAAATGCGGTCTTCGTATACTATGGTGCAAATGACACCGTCCTGGCATGCGAAAATTAAACACTCTATACCTGAATTAAGACTTGATGATCTAAGGAAAGCAAAAGTTTACTCCTTCGAAAAGGACTGCTTTTCTACATTCGTGTAACAGTTTTCGTGCATTTTCTTGTCAAGCAACTGTTGGCGGAATTTTCGAACCTCTGCTTTCTTTACTTCAGCTTTTAGAAGTGAAGCATCCAGATGGAGTAATTTACTTTCCTCTCTTCTGATGCTGGAATGCAGGCCAAGGGTCTCGGCTGCCTGTTCCGCGGCTTTGTAAAGGAACGCTCCTTTGCCAATTATCCCTTGTTTCCTAACCATTTTTAGAAGAGGATCTCTGCCTTTTGCAACGATATAAGCTGTACTTGGAATAATTCAAATATGAAGACATTGGAGATTCAGAAGTCCATGACCGCCTTGACGGCGTGAGATTATATACATGAAGGGCCGTAAACTCTTTCTTCATTCAGTGAACCACCCAAAACGAGTCAAGTAGAACCGGGACGGCAAGAATGTTAGTCGCAGATACCTTGTTCAACGCCGACGGATTTTAAGTAATTGGGAACGCCAATAAACTCTCCCTTCTTCAGATGAATCTTGGCACACTTGTCCAATCCGAAGTCCATACCAATCTCTTCTGTGTACTTCTTGACCATATTCAAAGCACTCTGACGTTTGCAAAAAAGCAGAGGGCTAATGGTATCGCCCTGAAAGACGCCCCTCTGGAAGGTGACTTTGTTCGTTGTCACTGGTAATTTACAGATCAGATAGTGAATCTCGTTTTCCAAAGGGGCATCAATCTCTCTATGAATCTCACTATGTGTGGATGAACCTTCAAGCTTTCCAATACACAGATGATAAGTCTATGAGAGCTTGAATCGAAACCTTTCCTGTAATCAATCCAGTCCATTGACAGGACACGCTGATGGGCTGCTGCGTCTTTGCAGACGCACCCGTCAATTAGCTGGTTCTTTCGGCAGCTTGCTGCATCTTTTTTCGAGCCACGCTGTTCGTTTCGAGAAAATATATTTACAGTTTTATGTAGCATAATTCTCATTGGTCGTGTTTAGTAATGCGCGATGAAGTTCGTGAAGCAGACTTGCGTACCGCAGTGCTTCCAAGCGATGGACTGTAAGAGTTAGACGACGGTATTAATCTAACGGCTACCCTATTGCTACGTCTACTATTATAGATGTATTGACTGAGATCGTTTGCGATAATGTATAATAAATTTAGTTTTATTAGTTCAATGGACTTTTTTGTGGAAATATTCTCCATGAATCACTGGAATTTTCTGTGTAACTTGAAAACAATTCTCAATGAGTAAATACGTGAAATGAATTACAAGGCGAGTAATGAACCATAACCTCAATTGTGATGGTAGTCTGTTTTAAAAATTTTTACTGAAACAAAATTTGTTTAATTAATCATTCTTCCGCCCCGTAAGTTTAATTTCTATGATAATTTAATTATAGTTATAACATTGAATATCATTTGTGAAACTCTTGTGCGTGTGGGTCATACCTTTCCTAGAATTAGAGTCAGCAATTCCTTATATTGACATATTTAATTATTTATTCTTCTCGATTTAAATAGGATTATGTCTAGATATTAACAATTTTATAATTTCAAAAAATGTTCAACATAGGCATTTTCACGCTCTTTAAGTACACTCCTTTTCAAAAACAGACAGCAAAACAATAAGAAAATAAGAAAATGATGAGTGCTAGTGCTGTTTTCTTTCTTCGAGGAAGGCGTCGACACGTGCCATAGACCGAAGTTGGTCTTTCTGACTACTGGTCGGGCGTAAGTAAGTACGTTTCGCTCCTTGCGGTCGGAGGAACTTACAATGAAGGTGAAAAGGTTTCTGGCGAACCGTCGCGTCTGCCGCTAGAAAGAGTTTATCATCCCCAGAATCACTAACACTGGGTTCTGTGCCTGCGAGCGCAAATTCGAGCAGATCATTCCTTTGCCGGGGGTTACGGCTACTTTCCCTTGTGGAATGATCGGCGTGATAGGTTCGTATTTTCCAGAGAAATCTATGGACCCGGGAACAAGTTCAGCTGGGCCAGGTGGTTGAATCGGCACCGATGCCGCGAACAGTATGGCCGCAGAAGGAAGAGTGTTCGAAGGAGGGACGGCTAAATCGCGCAGCAGAGTTGCCTTGATCAGGCTTGGCGCTGAATATGAAAAATACCCTGGTTGACGGGTTAACACAACGAGTGGTGCGATTGGTACCTTGCCTACTTTCAATTCATCTACTAGAGGGGACAGAAATGGAATGCGGGGTTCCCTGAAAAATCGCGGGAGTCGCGGGGCCCGAGGAGAAGACGTTACACGTTGTTATAGTTTTAGCCGCAGATCAGAAGTACACGATAATCATGACAAGGCTTCGAGGAGCACCCACTCGAACGGAGGAGGGGGTGCTGGTACCTCGGATGCCGGTATCGGGGGAGCCAGTATCTCGGTTGTCGGTATCTCGGGTGCCGTTACCAGAGCCACGAAATTCGGTGGAACTGCCGAAACTGCGGAAACCGTTGGGGGTGCCGGGAATTCCAGTAATGCAGGGACTGTATGAACTTCCGGGACAGAAATTGAACCTCCTCCTCCTCCCGTTGACATTGGCGACGGAGGACGTCCTTGCAAACCCGATTGCGCTTCTTGCCACCCCTCGCGATACGCGATGATTAATTATCAATATTATTATAATATTTAGTTTAAAAAAATATCAACAATTCAAAAAAATGATTTCGACAGATCGATAGGTCTACCTTCAACGATTTCAGCAATATGAAAAACTCATTTTTCTATATTGGCCAGTAACAGCCTTTACCCATAGAACGCCAGTTGAGCGGGGTTCTTAATATCTTACGAAATCGTTTTTCAGTGGAGGGAAATGTAACTTCCAATCTTTTTCATCAGTTTTTTTAAAACAATGCCGATCTTCATTAGCGTTTGCAGAGGAGCCTTTACGGAATGATCTCTGCTGAATGAATTAAAAATGTTGCCCCCCCCCCATCCCCCAATTCCTTGTTTTGGTGCCCCAATAGTGACTCAGGATTACGACTAATCAGCCTACAGGAGTGGTTTTAGGGGAAAAAATAATTCAAAAAACAACAGCATTCAATATTGCCCCTATAAAATGTAACTGTATTAGGAGTATAAAGCATTCATGACCTATTGTGAAACAAGTAATTTTTCAACTAAAAATTGTTCAAACAATTCTGGAAACATCTGAAGGACATAAATAATAAGCAACATAGTTACAAGTAGAGAAGTTACAAATAAATCGTGAAATTTATCAAATAATTGCAAAATATCTCAAAGCAAAATGATTACTGTTATGAATGACCAACAGCGTCATTTTTTTAAATGGTGGGATTTCATCAAATAAAGACTTATTTTCATCAAAAAAATATTGTATACAAATGCACAGCATTCGATTTTTTCAGATAAATAAGTTAGGTCAAATTATATTATTGTTTAATGTTTTTTCTCAATAGAATTATTTTCAGATGATTTTAGTTAAGCTCTCTCAGTTTTGGAGAATATTCTTTTTATGAGTATAAGCTTGTATTCAATAAGATCTGATCATACAGCGATAAGAATAACAAATAGAAGCGATGAGAATAAAATGTTCGCTCAGAGATAAAAGTTTTTCAATACCTAATATTCTTGTATGTTTCATATTTTTCGCGAGAAAAATGATCTTCTCGTTTCAAAAATATTATAAATGATAATACTGTAATTAATATATGATATAATATTGCAATAATATCAACCTTAATTTTTTTCAACATGATTAATGAAACAATAATATTTTCCGTCATAGTCTTCAAAATTTGTAAGAAGTTTTAAAAATTTCCAGTTGAAATTCAGATTTTTATCAATACACGATTCGCAGAAATCACTTTATTTTCCCCAAACCACGTTCGAGGTATCCAAATTTTTTTCTTCACATTAATTTTGTGGAATGCAAATATCTCATTAGTGCAACCTTGAGGCCTGTATAATCTTCAAGATAACGACTATAGTATATATTATTTTTACGAGTAAGCACCTGAAACGAAAGACTGTTGCCAAGTGAAATCTGATTTTGATCTCGTTTATCGGAAATACCAAACTAATAAACCAGTCCAAAAAGAAGTAGCCTAACTTTATTTTTATGTGTGGAATTTGATCACTAATCAAACTCCCGGACTGGTATCCCTAACCCTTGTAGTTTTTAAATAACTCTACATTTCGCAAGAACGGAATTGACGGATTTTATTCAGAGTTATTTAAAAATGATTTGAATGATACATCTACATTTTTTATAAACTACCGCCTATCTCCACGGTAGCGGAAGAGACGGCAGACTAAGCTATTTCTTCTAGCGGCTTAATAATTTACCAAAAATTTCTCGCTGTTCAGTTCATTCATTTAAAACTCACAAAAATTGCAAATATTTCATATGCCTCAATGTTTAAACTCCGCTCCCAACGAAAAGAGAGAGAGAGAGATACACGAGAAACTGAAATAGTGATAGTTGCTGCTAATCAATTCAATATACCAAAATAAATCTGCCGAAAAAAATGTATGACCGGTCACTCCATTCTAGCCCATAGGTATAATTGCTATTTTTTCTAAACACTATTTGAATTGGTCCAAAATATGCAATCTTTTCTTAACCTCAGTCTTGCCTCAAAATGGAGGCGCCATATGCAAAAAAACGGTTTTCCTATCTTCCTATATTTCTTTTTCATGTGTTCCTGCGTCCTTTTTTCTTTTTCTTCTTATTCCCTGTGTTCCTTCTTTTCCTATGTTCCTTTTTTCATATATTCCTGCGTTCCCTTTTTCATTGCGTTCCTTTTTCCTGTGCTCCTGCTTTCGTTTTCCATTTTCTTCCTCTTTCCTGTGTTACTTTTGTCCTGCTTCACTGCTTTCCTTTTTCGTTTTTTCCCTTTCCCTGTGTTTCTGCTTTCCTTCTTTGGTTTCCTTTTCCCTGTGTTCATTTTGTCCTGTGTTCCTGATTTCCTTTTTTTATGATTTACTTGGTACTTCCCCTCCCCCTTCCCTGCGTTCCTTTATTCCTGTTTTTCTGCTTTGCCTTTTTCACAGCCTTCCTTTTTGCCTGTGTGCATGCATTTCTTTTTGCTGTGTTTCTGTATTTCTTTTTTCCTGCGTTCTTGCTTTCCTTTCATCTGTTCTTCCTTTTTCCTGTGTTCCTGCTATCCTTTTTACTTGTTTTCATTTTTTCTTGTCACCCTTTCTCCTATGTTTTTTGCGTTCCTTTTTTCTGTGTTCCTTCATTCCTGTGTACATGCTTTCCCTTTTTTTTCTTTTTTCCTGGGTACTTTTTCCCCTCTTCTTTCCTGCGTTTTTTTTTCTTCTGTTTTCCGGCATTCCCTCATTCCCTGCACTCCTTTTTCCCTGTGTTCTAGTGCTTCTTCTTTCCTGCGTTTCTACGTTCCTTTTTTCCTGTGTTTCTACGTTCCTTTTTTCCTGAGTTAATCCTTTCCTTTTTCCCCTTTTTGCTGTGTTTTTTGTTTTGACGTTCCCTTTTTACCTGTGTGCCCAGGTTCCCTTTTTCCCTGCGTTACGTTTTTTCTGTGTTCCTTTTTTCTGTGTTACAGCGTTTCTTTTTTCCTACGTTTGACTCTTCCTCTGTTCCTGCTTTCCCTTTTTTCCTATTCTCTAGCGTTCCTTTTTTCTTGCATTTTCGCGTTCCTTTTCCCCTGAGCTCCTGCGTTCCTTTTCTTTCTTAGTACCTGCTAGCCCTTTTTCCTTTTTTTCTGTGTTCCTTTTTCTTCTTTCCGGTATTCATCTGTTTTTGTGTCACTAATATCTCAAAACTGACTAAAGGATTTTTTTAAATATTAATTTCGTTTATTTAGTAGTTTATACTATTTAAATTTGTTTTTAATAAGATTATTTTATTTACATAATTCACAATTGATGCAACATTATAAATTTTTTAATTTTGATTCGAAACATTTTTCAAACATTCTTTTTTTTCATCTGCACCAGCACTCATCAGTCGCCGGTAGTGATTTCAGCGGAAGAAGTAATTTGACGAACAACGGGATTGTCATTTCGACCGATAGCAATATCATGGGAAACATCTTGATAATTCTACTCAAATAGTATAAATAATACATAAATTTCATATTTGATTGACTTTTACGTTAAGGTTAGTCGAATCTGTTAAGGTAAAAAATTAGGTTTGGTCTTATGAGTTATTGAATATTCTTATGGGATTGGAAATTATAACTTTGGGTTTTCTGATCACGAAAATTATCCATTTCACCCATGCTTACGATGAGACACGTGTTTCGCGTCAAACGAGAAAAAAAACTAAAGTTAGCAGGCGCGTGTCGGTTAATTACACCGTCGACGTATTTGCAAACTTGTAACAAAGGGGCGACCAAATGACCAACGTGCTCGTCATCCTGGGTTAAACAATTGCAAAATGTCTCAAAGAGAAAGTATTACTGTTATGAATGACAAATTGCCTCATTTTTTAGAAATGATAAGATATTATTGAATAAATTCTTACTTCCCCTAAAAAAAATTCTCTACAGATACGCATAATTTTAATTTCTCAAATAAATTCCAAGAATGTCAAAAGTATATTATTCTTCAATATTTTTCCTCCTAAAAATTGTTTGTTGATGATTTTAGTTAATAAAAAATTGGATACTCTCAGTTTCTCAATCTCCTAAGTTTTGCTTCGAAATTGAGGCGCGATATGCAAAATGGAGATATGAAATTATTTCGCGAATGTAGGGAGTGTTGGGTCTCTAAATGTAGCTCAAACCCAAGCAGCCAGCCCCCCCCCCTCCACCATTGCGAAATAATTATATATCTTTTTTCAGCATTCGGCGCATCAATTTTGCGACAAGGAGGCCATGACATACCAACGTGCATTCAAAAAGTAATTTGAATGTTAGAAATATAATTCTCTGTTCCTTCTTACAGACTTAAGTTCACACTTTGAGTGTTTGCCTAATGGCGCACCTATTCCTGGTGTTCCTCGTTGCAGACCTTCTTATTTTGCGGACCCACCTGATTCTCCTGACTGGTCTCTTTTGCCTGCCAGACTTTATCCTCCGGAGAGGCACACTCCTCCTGTTGAATCACCACTTCGCGCCAGGTCCAGATCTCCTCCTGCCAGGTGCAGTGCTCTACTTACCTGGCTTCCTTTATCTGTCGGACCTGGATGTGAACTTAAAGAACTCAAATTTATTTGTCTTACTCTCAATACGAATTCGCACCGGGTATTCGAACTTCAAAGATACACTTTTCCTACTGATAAACGAATTACATTATCCGTAGCAAAGAATAAATTTGTTCCAATTTCAAACCAAGAACAAATTGTTTTATCGACATTTGAGGGTGACGACTTTTCCATATTAGAGATACGTGACTTTCTCATTAAATTTTATGCCCTAGCAGCAGAAAACGGGTGAAAATAAACATGGAAAGCGGCATGATCACCAAAATGACCCGAGATGAAATCACGGAAGCTCCGGTAGGATCTCGCTATCCAATCATATCTTCTTCTAAAATAGAACATGTAAACCCTCGTGTAAAACACAATTCTCCACATCATTAACTCAATTAAAATAAATGCAGAGCTAAAATATGATATTGTTTGCTCGAATTGTTTGCTCTAATCTGTTCTATTCGGTTTACTGAGAAAATCCAACTTCGTCCCTTTAGTTTTGCGGTTGCACTGAACTTCGCGAGCCAAGAACGCGAATGACAGTTTTTCGTCTCCTCGATCTTCCTTCCGCCTGAGTGCTGCTTAGAACATGGCAGCCATTGGGTTGTCCCCAACATGGCTACCTTCCGGCCACTTATAGCATGGCCGTCTTCTGGTAGTGATCGATCCGTGCTGCTTCTCGTGGTCTGTCGTGGAATTTTGATTCTATGTCGGTTGTCTCTGGCCTGTTAGAAGTGAACCCTCCCTGCTACTGGTACGTAATGGCTGCCACCCAGTTACCACATGTTGGTTACCGTGGCAACGGGTGCAGCGCGAATTCTCATGACATGCGTGGGACTGCCGTGTCGTGTCGGTTATGTCCCATCCCCCCATTCTGCTTCTCTGGCTGCTGGTGAGTGATGGACGCCACTAAGCTACTAATCGCTGCCCTAGACTCGGATGTTGGCTAGATGGTAAGTTTACTGTTGCTCAGTTTATTCATTCCGTCCTTTCCTCACCTCCGGAGGTTACGCGCGGCTTCGGCGAAACCCGGAAAGTTGTCTTACATCTGTCCGAGTTTTCCAAAAACCTCATTACAATACGTATCGCAATATCTCTACAATTTTTTCACATAGCACACTTCCCGAAAAAACCAGATCTGTCCCAAGCTTAGACCTATGCTTTTCCCAAAAAAACCTAGGACAGACCTGGTTTTTTCGGAAAGTGTATGTTGTATATACAATATAAACTAAATAAAGTTGGTGAGTAACACAGAGATTTAAGAGGTTTAAGGGTATGTTGTAAGATTCCGCGGTATTTTTAAGGCATTACAAAAGATTCTAAAAGTTTTTTCATATTTTACGGTATTTATAAAAATTCCATCGAATTTTCCAGTGCTTCAAAAAGTTTCAAGATATTTCAAATTATTTTAAAGGATTTAAAATATTTCATGATAATTTAAAAGATTCAAAGGCATTATCGAAAGGTTTAGAAATTATCAAGTGATTTTAGAGGATTCCAACGGATTTATGAGACTTCCGAGGATTTTCATGATTTTATGAGATTTTAAAAGTTCTCAAGGTATTTTCATAATTTTCCAGGTTTTCAGAAAATTTTCTAGAATTTCAGGGGCTTTTTTAAATATTTTAGTAGATGCCAAAGATTGTATTCGCAAGGAGTGAGTGATATGGAAGGCTTTCAAAAATTTGAACACATTTTACAATTCTTTTACAATTAATTTGAATTCTACTGTATGCAATATATTTTTTAAAATTTCGTTCAGTTTTTACTCAATACGTCAAAAACCAGAAAAAGCCGGTAACTTTTCAATTGAGAACATTAAAAATTGAATAATTTCTTATTAAAGCTTTAGAATTAGAAAATTTTCAATCAATGGCTTTTGAAATTCAACAATATCTAATTTCGTGAACCCGTATTCAATTTTTTAATTTACCAATTTTTTTTTTGTAGTTTCATGCGATCAATGCGACTTACATTAAGCCTAAGTTTTAACCTATTACAGGGTATTTTCTAAAATTTCACAGAGTTTTCGAGGCCATTTAAAAGTTTAGAAGGATTTCAAAAAATATCAGAGGATTTAAAATAATTGAGGGTATTTATTAAAATTCCAAGGCATTTTCAAATAATTGCAGTAATTTAATGGAATTTTAAAGCATTCGAAATATTCTAGGTCAGTTCAGAAGAATCCAAGGAATTTCAATGAGCTTTAAAAAGTTTCAAAAGATTTCAAAGAAATTTTTAATTAAAAATTTCAAGTAAAATTTAAAAAAATGTTGAGTGATTTTTAGTTATTTTTTAATTAGTTTTGAGTCTTATGATAATTATCAAGTTTTCAAAGATTTTATCAGATGTTCGAGAATTTCTCGGATTTGAAGGGATTTTAAAAGCTCTTAAGTTTTTCAATAAATTTTCGAGAATTTTAGGCAATATTACCAGATATAAAAGAATTTCTCGGGATTTCATAATAGTTCAATGGATTTTAATGAACTCATTCTCAAAAAGTGATGAATCTCGTAGGGTTTCAAACGTTTGTAGAGATTTTCAAATATTTTTTCAATTGATAAGAATTAATTTCGAATTTACCTTGAATTGCTTTGAATTCTTATGAACTTATCCTGAATTTGTTAAAATGTATGTGGAATTCTTATCACCGAGTTCTTTTGAATTTCGTTAATTTAAAAAGAACGGTAATCCCATTATTAATGCACAGTAGTTACTGTTAGTCACTTTTGGTCATTTTTTTTTGTTCAAATATAAAAATTTATAAATTTACATTTAAATTTCTTTTCATCCTTTTATGAAAGATTCTATATTTAAAAATTCAAAAGATCAAGGATTTTTTTCAATCACAAACGTCAGGAAATTTCTGTAGGAAGAACTTTAAGTAACTTCTAAAAATAATCAAAACTGCCAGTCATGATTTTTTTCAAATTTGGACTCTAGACTTAATCATGTGCTATCTAGATTTTGTTGCAATTAGAAAAGAGCGAACCATTTCAAAGTTGAGATAGGTAAAATAAAAAATCGCATCTTATGCACGTAAGGCCTATCCCAAGGTATTGAAAATGCAACATGTTTTAGCATGACGCCTAAACGGTTATACATTTTTCATTTCAAAAACTGAGACGATAGAAAGGCACAATACAGAGATTCTGTGAAGTCATTACTTGTGTCAACTTCATCTATTGTCAGGATGTTAATTCCCAATTTTCTAAGTTCGGTTCCAGAGAACCAACCTTTTATCAAACTATGTTTGTTTTCCACTTGATAAACGTAATTTTCTAACTCAGTAACAACTACAAAAATATTGCTCAAATTAAGTGGCTCGCGATCAACTGTTGAAACAGACAAAGTACATATTCACTGACATAAATTTGTACTCTTCTTCGGAAGTTGATTGCAAACAAATGAGGTCTACTTGACCACGGATTTTAAACCCACATGTTGCTATGGGCTTCACTATAATACCTTTTTTTAAAGCAACTCTCCTTCGGGTGCAAGTTTCGCAACATTCAACGGAGATCTTAAAAGCATCTTTCAAAATTCTGCATCTATTATTAATATAATAAATTATTTTGTCTCATCCTTTATGTACAGTCTGAACATCAGCTTCAAGTATCTATTCGTAAAAGTCTTCCATCACCAGCATATAAATGGATGGTTCACTTGAGGAACTTCTTTTTTCAAGTAGCTGAATTTCACGTCCGATTTTTAAAATGCGATATAATTTCGAAAAATGGTAGAACGTTTTCGGCCTCGTAACGTTACCACTTGCACTCTATTTAATTAATCTTTGACCCACATATTCCAGTTCTTCGTTTTTTGTTCACTATAGCATTCTTTAATTTTTTATCAAACTCAATCCTGCTTACAATACACTCGCCGAAAATTCGATCACGAATATAATTTGTTTCTCGAAGACTTCGAGAACGATATCAGGCCTGGAGTATGCAATGGACACCCAACCTCGGAGCGTTCGGCAGGGCAGAGTCGCGACCACCACCGTAAGAGCGACAAAGATGGTAATCAAGCACTCTTAGCACCGCATCATTTCTGTAGATATACGTCGTTCCCGCGTAGGCGGGACACCCCGATAGTATGTGTTCTAAGTACTCAGTGTGTGCATCACATGCTCTGCACCTATCGCTGAGAACTTCTTGACATAAAATGCGGTCACGGTATACTAAGGTGGAAATGACACCGTCCTGGCATGCGAAAATGAATAAGGCTCTGATGATCTGAGGAAAACAAAATTTTTCTCCTATTACAAGGACTGTTTTTCTACATTTCTGTGACAGTTTCCGTGCATTTCCTTGTCGAGTAGCTGTTAATGAAATTTTTCAACCCCTGCTTTCTAACTTTGGCTTTTATAAGCGAAGCATCTAGATGGAGTAATGCACTTTCCTCACTTCTGATGTTAAAATGCAGGCCAAGAATCTCGGCCGCCTGCTCCGTGGCTTTGTAAAGCAACACTCCTTCGCCAATCAGCTCGTGTTTCCTGTCCAGTTTTAGGAGAGGATCTCTGCCATTTGCAACGATATAAGCTGTACTTAGAACGACTCTGTTATGAAGACCCAGGAGATTCAGAAGTCCGCGTCCGCCGTGACGGCGTGAGACATATAATCGCGGAACAGACGAATTGATATGCAATCTTTTATGCATGTGCATGATCTTACGTGCGGTGATATCAAGTGCCATAAGCTCGTTCTTCGTCCATTAAACCACTCCAAACGAGTAGTCCAGAACCGGGACGGCAAGCATGTTAGTCGCAGATACCTTGTTCAACGCCGGCAGATTGGCAGACCAAATCTGTCGAAGAATATTCTTGTATTTGCTTCGGAGAGTATCGTTAACGCATGTTACGTCCTGAATGCGGCTTGGAGGAACGCACAGGTATGTATAGGTCTCTCCCGTGCTAATATATCTAATAACACTTATATCCACCATCTCAGGGTCCTTGGGAACGCCAATAATCTTTACTTTCTTCAGATGAATTTTGGTACACTTATCCAATCCAAAGTCCATCCCAATCTCTCCTGTGTACTTCTTGAAGATATTGATAGCAGTTTAAAGTTTGCTTCTACCAGAGGCATAGATCATCAGGTCATCCATATAAAATACATGAGTGACCTCACGCTCGCGATGATTTGTATCGCCGCAGAGATATACAAAACAATTTCGTAGTGCGAGAGATAGAGGCAGGAGTGTGATGCAAGAAAGCAAAGGGCTCATTTTATCGCCCTGAAAGATGCCCCTCTGGAAAGTAATGTTGTTCGTTGTCACACGATAATTTATAGATGAGATAGTGAATCTAGCTTCCCAAAGGGACACCAATCTCTCTATGCATCTTACTATGTGTGGATGCACCTTCAAGCTTTGTAAAAAGAAAATAATAAGTCTATGAGAGGTTGAATCAAAAGCTTTCCGGTAGTCAATCCAGGCCAAATGTTGGTGTATAGGAGTAACCTTTTTCTCCCAGAAGTTCTCGATACTATATGTTCCTGCAGCAAAAAAGTTCTTTGTGCCTCTAAGTTCCTTTTTTCACCTCTACGGAAGTGATTCATGGACACTCCTCCTTCGATTTCATGAGGTTGTTGAAGACTCCCTAAAGCGGATGATATTATTAGTATCTTCTTTCAACTCCAGTGTTTTCGAGATCTTGTATACTTCTCTACAAAAAGTTTCTACCTCGTTGGACTTGAGTGGATTTTTGAAAGATACAGTGTGATCACTGAAGAGACGCGATGGGTCAGCGAAAATCTGTTGATTCTCCCCGATTCATCGCTCCCTCTTCTTTATTTTCCTCCTTGCATCAGATAACACCCGTATTCCGTCAGCAATATATTGCTTGACTATCAGCAGCTTTGACTCATTCAGTGTAAAATTGAAGATCCTCAGCTCTTCGACTTTAAGATAGGCACGGTTATTTCGCAAAGACTGATGCAAAACGTTCTGAAGCTCCGGATGTTTCTGGCACCACAGAGTTTGCATAGGCGTCATAAAGTATCTGTGAGCAGGGATAATGCTGGCATCGTAGCAATCCAGCAAGTCATCGTTGAGTTGATGCGCCCACTGAATGTTGGCGTTTCGATGGTTCGTCGTCGTGTTTCCATCTAAATTATTTTCAGCACCCGGGACTATAGGGTGATCGGCACGTTGGTTTGGTGGTGTTATTGTTGTTCCGACGAGCAGCTAGGGAAAGGATTCGTCCATTTTTCTAGAAATTTTGAAGACATGTTCTTTCTATTGAATCACATAGTAAAGTTATAATGAATTTATTTCAAATTCATAATAATTAAAATATGTATAATGCTATGTATTATATTTATAATATTCCAGAAAATCAAATTTGAACCTGAATGATATATCTAAATTATTTGGATTATTCATTTATTGCTGAAATGATAATTCTGCCTAATGTATTAATTATTGAAAATAATAAACAATAATTATATCGTAGCCTTATCGCAAGTATAATCATACAAACTTTATTATTTTTAAGGATTTATTGACACATCAAGCTTTTCATTGTTCAAAAATTGTTTATATTTTATTGAAATGAATATCAAGACGTATTTAATTGAAATTCATATCCGCAAAAATGAAGAAGAATTCAACTTTTAGATGGCAAAGTGTGTCAAGGCGACGAGACAAAGCAAAAGCAACATAATATGAAGTTACATCAAAAGTTCGACACCCGACGCATGTATATGATTTGCGAAAACTCATTATTTCATTTTTTTTACAACAACTTTTTTTATACTTTTAACTAACTGCCAAATCTATATATTAGACTTTTATGTGATCAAAATAATTATATTATTCAATTAATAATTATTTTTAATCAAAATGGACGATCTGTCTAGAAACTAGTCGATCCGAGCGTTACATCCTATTCTAGCTTCTGGACAGTCAGCCTGCGGCGTGTCAGTGTCGACTGAAGGCACACTGGACAGAATCAGTATAGCGCCACGAAATTTTTGAACACATGACGCTGAGTACCTAGAATACATACTAGCCGGTTGTCTATAGGTGGAGACTCCAGGAAATGTTCAGAATGAAGAAGAAAGGAAGAGCTAGTGAGGGAATTATAACGGGCGTCAGAGAACAATCGGAGAAAGTAGTTCATGAAGAGGAAGAGAGGGAGGGAGTGCAAATGAGAGAAGTAAATATAGGAGGGGTAAGGTGTAAGTTTGTGACAGTGTACAATAAGGATGGGATGGAAAGAATTAAAGAAAGGGTGGAAGATCGTGTTTCCATCTAAATTATTTTCAGCACCCCGAACTCTAGGATGATCGGCATTGTTTGCCGACCCATTGTCGGATACTCTGCGCTTTAGATCGTTTTGAACCGTATCTACAACTTTTTTATATATATATTATTGTAAACAATGTTTGTATATGTTACAGCTTTTTCTGCAAAAATGTGACAAAGGAAAAGAATTTTCTGTAGCTAAAGAATTTTGAACATCCAGAATATTATCTTGAGCCTCAAGCATGCGACTAATTATCATAAAATTGGTTATATTTACACCGAGTCAACATCCGGTATGCACCTAATGAGGAGCTTCGGTTATAAATAGAATATCAATGCTTAGGTGTCAAGGGTAACAGCTTCTGATTCCATAGCAAAAATTACTGCGGTATAAATAGGCTAATTGAAACATATCTTCTTTGTTTGGAACTCTTCACTTGTTAAAAAAAATCGAACCAAACTGGACTAATTTGATTGTTACTGTATTGTAATCCTGTTTCAGGCGGCCAGTGCACCTCATAAATGGGATGTTTTTACTTACCTAACACCAACTTTTTGTGATCATTGTGGTTCGATGCTTCATGGTGTCGCTCACCAGGGTCTCAAATGTTCAGGTAATTTTATTAACTTATCTATTCTCAACTGATATGAGGCGTTTGGAAGGACAGTCATAAGTTGTTAATTAATTCATACTGGCAGTAAATAGTTTTACTTACAGTTGTGTAAAGTAGAATCACAGAAATAAATATGAAAATAGATGTCAAGAAACAAAAATTTAAATTAAAAAATTAAATTTTATTGTGAATAAAAACTTTTTCAACCAATACATGTTTATCATTCAACAGTAACATAAAGGCTGGCCCAGATTGCCCGCTGAAACGCATCACGCCCTTTTATTTTCCTCTTGCGCTTTCCGCTTTTCCTCGTCACTCTCTCATAATCTTCTCTAATCTCTTTTTCTAAATAATTTGCTTTTCGCTCGCGCTTGTACAAATATTGATATTGTTTCATTCACACAGTTTATTCAGGAATTTTCGCAACTCTCTCATGACAAGAGGCTTCTTAGCTCCGCCCGCAGCCTCAAGACCACAGGAAAACCAAAGGATTTCCCGTGCTAGTTTAGACCCTCATATCTTGGAAAAGTTTTGCCTGGCAGGGGCAATCTCGGCCATAGGTCGGTGCTAACACTTTCCTATGCACGAATGGCTTCAAGGCCATGGTTCCTCTTTTCAGATTTCCCGCGCTCATAGGGTTCTGTCATATCTAATACGTAGACATTATAACATCGCATATCAATCATAATTTTTTACATTAATTTTTTACGCCAATTAACATTGGCGGAAGTATGCAATGAACCTGATAAGGACAAGAATTGGCGTCCAGATCAATTCTGGCCATTTTTATCACTCTAAAAAACTTGGTTAACTATTGGCTGCCAGGATTGAAAAAATATTGTCGATTAGTCGGGCTTGTCAAAATTAGGTCAGCCAAGTTAATCCAATAGCTTCTGGTTAATTTTATTCACATTTTCCGTTTTCCTAAATTCAATTCCTTATTTTCTTTGCCAATATTGTTGATATGACTTTCTGTTTCTATATTTATATAGGTTCTTTGCTTTTTATCACTAATTATTTTGCTTCTAGCGAATTCCTCCGTACACTTCACGGGCAATAGTGCGTAATAATTGTGTAATAGAGATTAGCATTTACGTTTGTGCAACAATATGTAAAAACAATATCGAAAATAAATTATAAAGCAATGTATGGAATTCCTGGAGATAAAATAAGAATCCAACGATAAAATTTGGACAACCACCACGAAATGCTCTTATTGTAATTCCTGAAAACAGAACAAAAAATTTGTTTCTTCGGACAAAAATAAAAAAGAGGAAAGAAAAATGAGAAGGCAACCAAACAAATCCCCTTCCGTCTCCTTTTTATTTCTTTCGCTGTTCCGACCTGTTCTAGTTTTCCAAATTTTATCTTGGATTCTTGTTTTGTTTTCAGCAATTCTATACATTGACTCGAGTGTTGCACGTCATATGGGATTTTGAAAGCTCGCTATTGATCAGAATTAATGAAGCATATATGCTTAAGAAACATTAATTAATAATTGAAAACGCAAGTTAATTATTATATACGATTGATATAAGCAAATACTTCAGTACAGTGCGTAGATATAGAAACCACTGATTTCTCACCTAAATTGCCTTATATTTTGAATTAGGTTTTTAATCAGCCATGAATTATCATCTTACGTCAACAATTGATATCGTTACCAACAACTATATCAACTTTCAATTTTTTGTTCTCTTGATTTTCCTCTTCCCTTTCCCACTTAAAACATTTTAAACTATTTTTAAAATAGTTATCAACTACGAACAATCGTTAACAGGAAATATATTTAATTGTTTAAAACGCATATATTCAACAAATTCTCCAAGGGATCATTTATTCATTGAAGTTTTATCTTTTTTAATAAGTTCTGTCAGAGTTAAGTTAATACCGATATTTAATCAATATTTACAGTTAGTAATTAAATGACCAATTGTTATACAAAATTTGATTAATAAATATGCAACTGTAATTTTTTTACTTGTGTAAGTTTTACTCTAACTGTTTTAATAGTACCCCAGCATTGATATTGTCAGGAAAAAGTTTTGCTAAAATATAACCACTATTATTGTAAATAATAAATATTATAAGAAAATGGCACAAATGAATCTTTCTTCGTGGAAACAGATCATTTTCAAAAAGATTTCATGAAAAACTAACAGGAAAAAGTGATGTAAGTAGTTTAATCTCGAGTTGAGTTTCAACTATTTCAAGAACTACTTATTGTTTGTAACAATAATGACTGATAAAAACAACAATTTAAAAGTTTACTTTATATTGTGAACAGTTATAGGAGTTTAGTTGTAGCTTAAGTTTTAGTTTAACTGATGCTCAAATTGAAATTGATTATTTAATTATAATTCTAAATAATAAAATTTCAACAGTGTCTTCCGCCAATCTTGATCTCTTCCATTGCTCTAGTGAATTCTACTGCTCCGATACTCTTTAAGAGCACCGTAATCTGCGTATTATAATTGTGTAATAACACGTAATAGGGACTTCTCCGTACGGGTTTTTGACGAGAGAATTCCTTCTCAGTATATGGGCGTTTTCACGAAAAGTGTTATTTTTTCTAAAAAAAAGCAATAGGGGGTAAAATTTGCCAAGCGTCCCACCTAAAATTTTGTTGTCGCTAGTTATATACTGCTCGTGGACGTCTCTAAATTCTTTGAAGGGAGCGCACCTAGTATAACGGATTGTCAAGATTCAGGGGCCCGAATTTTCGACGATTCACCCCGACTGCTAACATTTAATTGTACATAACTCCTGATATAGTTATCCAATTTTAATTTTGTATGAGGGGTTTGAAAACTTATTTTAACAAGGGTTACAATCAAAATAATCACTTAACGTTAAAATAATTATTTCACCTTGATTTTTCATTTTGAAAAACATTTTTGAGATTTTCTCCCAATGCGGCATTTTTCATATTTTTTTGATTAGGCTAGGAAAAAAGCTTGATTTTTTCTCTCAAAAAGAATCCCTAAACAAGAATGGGATGGAAAGTATTGGTTGAGTTATAGACGGTCATAAGAGCGCGGGTGCCCCGCGCCAACTAGCCACGGCGCTACAAGGCGTGCTGTAGTGACACACAAAAATACCATTTCCTTGTACCCTCCTCAGAATCGACTCTAATTTTGAAGAAGTATTTCTCATCTCCACAGTATGAAATTTTCCCGAAGAGAAAGATCGCAGAAAGATCGCGAAGAGAAGAGCTAAGTGGACGTTAAATTGAATGAAAAATCATTTTTTGAGCAACACTGTGGGAAGCAAGAGGACTCACACCAAAAAGCACCCCAAAACGTGAGAGGCAAGGGGACTCACATAAAAAAGCACCCTGAATTGTGAAAGGCAAGGAGACACACATAAAAAAGTATCCCAAATTTTTAAAGGCGAAGATATTAACACGAAAGAAACGAACCAAAACGTGGGAAGCAAGAGAACTTATTAAAAACTATCTCGAAATGTAATAGATGAGCAGAACCATACACCAAAACCATTTCTAATTTTATTATTCACTATCGTTTTCCCACAATGGAACCATTTCGAAAATATAATTGAGAAAATATCTAAATCGTTCTACAGCTACATGAAAGTAAGAATAAAATAAAATATTCGCTACACGTTAGCAGGAAAAGCATTTTTATTAATTATTAGAACCACTGAGTCACTACAGCACGCCTGCGCTGTTATGACCTTCTACAACTCAACGCATACTTTCCATCCCATTTTCGTTTCTTGATATTTTTCAAGAGAAAAAATCAAGTTTTTTTCTAGCCTAATTAAAGAAATATAAAAAATGTCGCATTGGGAGAAAATCTCAAAAATGTTTTTTAAAATTGAAAATCAAGGTGAAATAATTTTTTTATCGCACAGTGATTATTTTGATTGTGAACCTTGCTTAAATACCTTTCTATAACCCCCATGAAAAAGTAAAATTGGATAACTATGTCAGGAGTTATGTGCAATTTAATGTTAGCAGTCGGGGTGAATCGTCGCAAATTCGGGCCCCTGTATCTTGACAACCCGTTGTACTAGGTGCGCTCCCTTCACAGCCTTCAAAGAGGCCAATTAGCACTACAATCTGGTGGAGTTTGAATAAGATAGGCGACAACTAAATTTTAGACGGGGACACTTGGCAAACTTTACCCCATATTTGAATATACGTTTTTGACTCAAAATAACAATGTTTGAGGTGAGTTGTTGTTTTTATTATTGTGCTCCATTGCTCGTTTCAATGAATGAGTATTTTAGCTGAGTTAAATTCGATTACTTGTAACTTTTAAGAAAGTTCAGTCCCACACAAAATTAAATTAAAAATTGTTTTTTGACGTAGTCACAGAACTCGCTTAAGAGCAGTTTACGTCTTATTTAATTTAATAAAAGTCCATTTGAGAAGAAAATAAATGCAGCCAGAAAAAGTTGTACAGAAAGGAAAACATAGGGCAAGTAAAAAGGTAGGGCAAAGATTCGAGCGATCTATCGCCCGGGACACCTGTATAAGAAACGGAGAACTTTGACCTGCCGAAACAAACAAGGGTGCAACTCAAAGACCACTTTCAAACATTGATAACTTGTCTGTCAAATCTGGAAGTCTCGAAGAGATAACAGTCTTGTTTGAGAACCTTGACGATTAAAAGTATTACAGATTTTAGGACAGCAGTGGAGCCCAGGGATACCACTCTTTCTTGTGGTATATCATTTCCTTGTTCTGTTTTGTTTACAAATAATATTCGCTGACCTAATCACTGATAGTTCGCTAGAAAATTAATGGAAAAATTAACGATTGCTCAAAGGTAAATATGTGACGTGGAACGAAGAAACCAGCCTTAGGACCATAAGATCGGTTTCCTGGTTTTTATTGATTCGGAATAATGAAGATTTCCCTATCAAATGAAAAAATCCCCATTGCTCCACGATTAACCCTAGAAGGCATGTGTGGGGAATACGTTACCACACGCAAAAGTCAAGGTATGATCCTGACTTAGCAAGGGTCGCTTTCATGCCGAGAATCTTACCATAATTTAGTTTAGTCATCCGGCAGTCGACCTCATTAGACCTCATCGGCCTCATTAGACGAGTGCCGTTTACGTTCTAAATATACCAAAGTCGCGATTTGCGTGTCTCGATCAAGGCCATGCTAGAGATTCGAGCACCATCACCAAGGAGTCCCCCAAATACGAAAAACCTAGCATGCTGTAGCTCTTGCCTGAGGGCAGCTGACAAAATAGTTATAACGTATTATGAACGGTGTCGTCGTACAATTTGTGATGAGCATAGAATTACCCTGTGTTGCTCTTGCACAGCAACTGATTATAACTCTGCAAAGTTTTTAGGAAGTAAATTTCAATCGTTCTGTAAACTCTTATAACTTTTGAGAACCTTTTTAAGAAATAATAATTGACGAAATTTATTTTACTTTCCATTCCTTGTGATTTTTCCCATCTGACACTTTTTTGAAATTTACTATACTTCAGACGTTCAAAGATAATATGGTTTTTCCAAGAAAAGCTAAAGTCACTTGCATACATTTGAGAGCTGTCTATTCTCCTTTCGAAATCTGCTAGAATTTTCCAAATCGGTTAATTTCATGAAAAACTACAGCATTTTTACAAAAAAAGTCATTTCTGCCAAATTTTTTATCTTTTTTTTAGAAATGTTTTACTGTTTTCCATCGAACTAACAGAATCTGATAACGTCTATCGTCTTTCTTATATAAAAACAAATGAAAATCATTCATTGAAAAGTTATTCAACAACAAATAGAAACATCATACACTCAGTACAAGTTTGGGGTAATTTATTACCGCGCTTGGCCCTTTACGTATGAGAAAATTCATATGTACCTTCTAGGTTAAAATTGAATTCTCTGGAGCTCAAAGTTCGGAGGTGATTTTTTTCGCATTTCACTTGACTCTCGCACCTACAATCTCACGCGTTGTGCCTGTGTCATGCCTCGATGCTCTAATACGTTTAACTCGGTTGATCACCGCTCGATTCGCGCGATTAGACAGTTTTTCCAAATAGTTTTTCAGGCCTTTTTCAATTTTGTTTTATAAGTCGCAATAAAACATGAGAATAACACATGATATGATTATTATACATTGCTATCGTTCATGTTTGACCGTAGTCGGCCGTACTCAGCCGTTGTTCTCATTCATGTTTCTCGAGCCTCCGCACAGATACGGACCGCTCAACTGAGTTAGTACGAGGAACCCTTTACTACCTGTTCGTCTTCCTTTTACTTTGATTTGCTTTTTCTCGTAAACTCATTTTCGTTTCTAAGGCTGGTTTCTTCGTTCCGCGTCACATATGCTTCAGAATATATACCATTCAAAGTAGTCCCCGAACACACCGCCCTAGTAAATGACAGAATTTGAGAAGACAAAACCAAGATGTTAACCGACATCAACATCATTTTATTCAAATTAAAAGGTAGATCCAGAGAAAGCGTTGACACAAACAGTTTGAAGATATTAATGAACTTTTGGCTCCCTTAAAAAATCGTTTTGCTCAGGAAAGGGACTATCAGTGGTATTACGAAGCAATCATTAATCTAAGAATGAGAAGCAAAGAAGATGTAAGTGATTACCATGACAGATGAAGCCAATTGTCGCAGGCGCTCGAACTGTATTCATAAGAGGTCTGTGCTAAGAGGTCAATGCTACCAGTTGAAGTATCGACCTTTGCCAATACCCGATTTCCGTAATAGTATCATAAGCTGTAGATCATGCCCTGTATGTTGAAGAATATCGAAATGTAACTAAAAGATTGACAGCAGCAAAGTATTATATTTTTTAAAAGGGAAGAGATGTGAAAAAAGCTTTTGGCGCAGCAAATTATCATTAAAAGCGAGTTAAAGGAAAAAAAGTAATCTTGGTCTAGACATCAAAAATTCCTCAACTACGATCGACGGCTCTATTCGTAACTCCAACACCCCAATTACAGAAGTTTCCTCAGCCATATATTCAACAATTCTCTCAACAGTTTGCTCAAATGTTTGTTCAAAACTTCGCTCAGCAAATTCTTCAACAGATGAATCAGCAATTTGCTTAAAGATTTGCTCAACAACCGCCTTCACAATTCGCTTTACCCGTTCCATCTTAACATACGGTATCTGTATACAACCTAGTTTACCAGGTTCCTGTGCCCATTTAACAGCAAACAATAACAGCAAATGGATAAACAAGTGAACACGGAAAGAAGAAGAGACGCAAATTACAGAAGCAGCTCGCAAGGAACTCAACATTTGTGAATTCCGTTTGTGGACAAAGAATCACAAACAGCAACAAAGATGCTTACTCCAAAAATAAAACATTTTAGCCGGATATTAAATATGAACTAGATCAAAGCAACCGGTATCATAAGATATGATTATTCAGGGTTTAAAAACAGGTTATCTGTCTAGAGTAAAAACACCTGAAGGCCTACATCTGAGTGAGACGGCAGTCACTAACCATTAACGAATTTGCAGAGTTTACGCAATTAACTACCGACAGAGAGCCTGAAATAGTACTCACTCCGTGAAAAATAATACCTTCTGACGTGTATCCACAAATTTTAATTACCAATAACCCCTTTCAAGCGTTCGATGAGGTTTCCTTATACACAGTAGGAAATATGCCTACAACTCCTAGTAAAAATCTCTACGTACTTACGATGCTAGATAACTTCAGTTAGTACTGTCTCGCTGTTACTATCCTTAGTCAGAAAACCTCTGGCATAGCTCTTGCGATAGCGAAAGAACTATTCTGTCTATGCAGCCTCGAAATGTGTCCTTGTCAGATTCATTAGCGAATGAATGAAAAATTTAGAAAGAATTTATATTGTCAAATAACTTATGATTTGACGATACCGTCCACAAACAAACGGATCCCTTAAAAGAAGCCACACCGTGTTAACTGATTACATAAAAAACTATGTAAACAGTTACGATGATTGGGATCTGCTTTTTTCTTCACAAGACAAACCAATTTACTTCCTTCGAATTAGTATTTGGGAAAGTGGGCAAAACGCCATGATCTTTTCCTCAGAGCGAGGAATTAGAAACATACGGTTTGTTGTTTCTTGACCTAATCATTAAAATCACGGAAATACAGAAAATCACTGCCCGGAATCGAATTCAAGGGAAAACTCGATTCAAGAAAGCCGCGATGAAACGGTAAGGCATTTGAATGTCCAGAAGGGATATCAGGTCTACATTCTCAAGGATGTGAAACAAGGAAAACTTAATAGAAGAGGATAAAACCTTTCACAGTAGTCGGATTCACGAAAAATAGTAACGTGCTCTTAGAGGCCGAAAATGGCCAAGGCATTACGAAACATGCAGATAAGCTTAGAGTAGTTCACTGTTGAAAGTCTAAGTTGACCATCCGTTGATTCTGAATGCTGAAGTCGAAAACATACCGTTGCTAGCCTAGGTTCAATTAAAAAAAAAAACAGAATTTGAGGTAGTTATTATGAGTATTTGTCACCAATTAGACGAGTTACGAGTAACTGGAGAAGCGTAACCACGTGTAGGGAAATTAGACGTGGCATTAAAAGCCTATCAAATACACTTTAGTACACTATCTAATCATAGCAGACCGTTTTTAGGATATGAATGCTCAGTAGTTATTAAGTACCTCAGGTAAAATTTGATCAAGAAATGCAGGCGCTAAATCGCCACGTTAAGAGAAATTTGTCGTCGTCCTTGCCGTTAAGTATAAGGAAACAAAGAACAAAGCCGATGCTGCGATTCATCGGAGGCATCGGTGGACCTGTTGCTGGCCAACATCTCGCACCAAATGGGATAACAGACTCACATTATCCAAGCTCAATTAGATGAGATACATCTGCGATGTCAACAAAATGAAGGCATACAACAGAAATTACATTGAAAACTCACGCAAGTGGTGCATGAATTAAACACTACAGGGAAACCCATATGCAGTTTGAATATCAAAATTTTCCGGTTAAAGGACCCAAGGTGAGCATGGCAGAATGGTATAATAATCATACTTTTTGATATACCATTGTTAGAAAGGAAGAATTATTCAATGTAGCGCATACATTCAATCCCTGTGGAGGATGCACAGCGAACATATCTTCTACTAAATCATCAGGATAGAGTAGCATGCAAGAAAATGATGGACGAATATGTTTGCATCAACAGCTCACCCGTGTACCAAACAGCAGTGCACACGAGCTGTAAAAATGTGCTACTGCTAAATCCGATTGAATCCTCATTTAATCTGTGCAAAATTCATATCGCTCACCAAGACGATGACTATTGAGAGGCAATGAATACCCTAGGAGGGTGGATATACTCTATACAGAGAACCCTTTCTGCAGAAGTGCTTGTTTCAAGCGGATTAACGGAAGTAACGTATGAATCAAAATTAATGCCTAATCTGTCCAGAATATCAGGAATCGTGACGTCAGATTATCCATACAAGGTCTCTCAAAGTTGAGTAGTATATCCTTCTGAAAATATCAAAAACGAGATGCCGAGTATGCAGGACCAGGGCTATCAAAATTAACTTCAGAGCCTAGAGGTTGTACCATATCATCCACTTCAGCGACAGAGAAACCTACATGTTACACACCGACAGATTTGAAAGCAGTAGCAATCTGGCCACAAGAAAATACAGGTGTGAGATTATTAGCCCAAGAACTACAACCGGTATGAATAGTAAAGCGAGTAAATATTGAGACCAACTTTTCTGAAATGTTAAAGTTTACAAAATCATAACTGCTAAAAGTCTTTGCAATTTTTAAATACATTCATATACATTTATACATTGAATATAATAAAAAAATTTGGTATATGAAATAGCTAGTAACCCAAAGATTTGGCTAAAATAGATATCTGCCTTTGTGAGGATATCTCGAAAGAGTCCGAACTCTGGACCATCAATTGTTCAGTTTATGGTGCGGGGAGGTATGAGTAAGAGAGAATCAACCGTTTTTCGCTGACCAATCACGCCTCTTCAGCTATCCCCCTGTTTCTGTCAGAATCCACAAAGACAAAAGATACTAAGATTTTCGGAGAGAGGTATACAAGATCCCGAAAACACTGGAATTTAAAGAAAACAATGAGAATATCATTCGCTTCAAGGAGCATTGCGACAGCCTCATAACAACATCTGAGGAGGAATATCCATCAATCACTGACAAAAAGGTGCAAAGAGTACTTAGGGGGACAAAAAAATTTTCTACTGCAAGACCAGATGGTTTTAAGAACTTCTGGTGGAAGAATCTTACTTCTACGCACCAAAATCTGACCAGCATTTTCACTTCATATTTAAAGTCGGAAACGCCCATTCCGCAGTGCCTGATATCAGGACGCACTATTCTCCTACAGAAAAAGGGCTACTTGTCCAACTCAGAGAATGACAGGAAAATAACATGTTTGAACACGCTGCATAAGATCTTTACAGCTGTTCTCAATGACATGATTGTTTGAAGAATTGAGCCTGTGTGGACAGAGATCTAACAACAACATGGCTTATAAAAAGGTGTAGCAGGCTGTCGAGAAAATCTGCTAATTGACAGGTTCATCTGCGAAGACGCAGCAGCTCACTAGCGCGTGCTATCGACGGCCTGGATTGACAAGAGGAAAGCTTTCGATTTGACCTTTCACAGACTTATGTTCTGTATGTTGGAAAGCTTGAAGGTTCATCCATACATAGTGAGATATATAGAAAGATTGATGCCCCTTTGGAAAACTAGATTAACTATCTTATCCGGAAATTATCTTGTGAGAACGAACAGCGTCCCCTTCTAGAGGGGCGTCTTTCAGGGCGATATCTTGAGCCCTCTGCTTTTTTGCATCACACTTCTGCCACTATATCTCGTACAACGCTATTCTCCTGGGTACATCTGGGGCGACACTAATTATCGAGAGCATAAGATCACTCATATATTTTATGTGGGTGACCTGAAGATCTATGCTTCTAGTCAAAGCCAACTTGACAAAGAAAGCAGATGTTAAAAAATACTGACCACAGCTACTTCTCGACAAGAAAGTGCATGAAAACTTTTACAGAAATGCAGAAAATCAGCTCTTGTCGAGCGAGCTAACGTTTGCTTTCCTCATCTCATCAGGACTTAATTCAAGTAAGAAGAGTTTCATTTTCGCACTTCAGAACTATGCCTTCCGGACAGGTGTCTGCATTACACACTCGAGGCCTGGCATTATTCTCTAGGACTTCGAGAAACACACCATATTCGTGTTCAAAATCGCGGCTCAGGCTAAGTACGACATAACTGCTAATTGAAAGGAAAAGTGAGAGGTATCAAGACCTTAAGAGAAAGCTGTAGGGGCTATACCCAAATTATTCGAGTAAAGTAACTTTTTTCGTGATCGGTTCTCTCGGAAGTGCAAACCTATGCCTGATTCGTAACCTCAAAGACATACCGGCATACCGAAAACATGCTAAGGCATTTGCGAGATGGATGCGAGAAACTGTCATTCTTGGATCGATTTGTGTCCTCGAAACACACGAGGGTGTCATGTGATTTTGATGTGATTTTGTCCTATGATTTACTGCAGTTCTACTTCGAGCCAGTGTCATTTTCAGAAATGGCAGTTGCTCCTTGTGGGACCCTGCTTTCCCACGACCTTGCCGTCTCACAAGCGCAAGAGCGACAAAAATGGTAGTTGAGCACTCTTAGGACCGTGTAATGCCTGTGTAGATACGTCGTTCCCGCGTGAGTAGGACACCTGATAGTATGTGTTTTAGATACTCAACATGTATATGACACACTTTTCACCTATCGCTGGGAACTTCTTGACGTAAAATACCCTCAGGATATACTAAAGACGACATAACACCGTCCTGGCATTCAAAAAATAAACCTTCTGTACCCGAATTAAGTCCTGATGATCTGAGGAAAGCAAAAGTAAGCTTCGTTGACAAGGGCTGGCTTTGTACATTTCTGTGAATGTTTTCGTTCATTTTTTTGTCAAGAAGTTGTTGGCAGAATTTTTTACCCTCTACTTTGTTTACTTGGGCTTTTAAAAGTGAGGCATCTAGATGGACTAATGCACTTTCCTCACTTCCGATGTTAAAATTCTGGCCAAGGATCTCGGCCGCCTGCTCCGCGGCTTTGTAAAGGAACGCTCCTTCACCAATCATCTCGTGGTTCCTGACCATTTTTAGGAGAGGATCTCTGCCATTGGCAACGACGTAAGCTGTACTTAGAACAATTCTTTTATGAAGACACTATAGATTCAGAAGTCCGCGTCCGCCTTGACGGGGTGAAATGTATAACCACCCCAAACGAGTAGAGTAGAACCGGGACGGCAAGCATGTTTGTCGCAGATACCTCGTTCAACGCCGACAGATTAGAAGATAATATTGAAGATTTCAACATTAACAAATGGCTTTTACCCTGACAGCCTGAATGAAACATTTGAAAAGTGCATGCTTTGTTTGAAACAGAAGTGACGGAAATTGCACAGTTCATCTGTATGTTTGTTTCGAATATAAAAAATATAGATAAATAATATATGATGCACTGTGTATTTGTTTTGAATGTGAGAATATATTAAAACATGTTTTCATATAAAATGAGTAATATGTTATTCTCTCTTCCTCTTATTAATGTATTTTACTATTTTATCAAATTTCATTGATGGAGAACTTATTAAAAGCCTTGTTAAATCATTTTTTTATCTTTCTGATACCCTGGTTTTAAAATTTTCATTGCATATCTATTATATATCTTTCCCCTATTCTGTAGAGAAGATTTCAGAATTTTGGCAATTCTTACAAAAAATGTTTAGGGGTACAATTATGCCCTTATATTTATCTCTTTATAAGAAATCGTACATTTATGTCTTTTTCCGGCGCCAGATCATGTTTTTCAATCGGACACAAAGTGAAACATTTTTCCTTTGTATTAGCTATAATTTTTATTCATAAGATATTCCTCTAAAACAAATATGTATATTTAAAAATAATCGAAAATTACGAAAATCTGAATTTTTACGTAAATTTGATGCTCGCAACCTCTACAAATTTTTTTTTCAATTTGAAACAATTAGGAGTGCTATATCTCACCCAGAAAAACAAATTGCAGCGATATGGCCGCCAAAAAATAAGACGAAGTTATTTGTGAACCACCCAGATATATATCTCAAACTAATTTTATATGTATTCACACAGATGAACTCACTCTGCTGGCATTTTTCCGCACATAGCAGGAGATCTTTGAATTCGATGTTGTCCATCCAAAGGAGGAAATCACTGTCATACATACCGGTGACAAAATCATTTTTAAAACTGAATCTGACAAGAAATATCCAATCAGTATATCTTTATTTTCTATTATAAACGAGAGTATAAATAACAGAGAAATAACGAGTGTGTAAATAGATGACTGTGTTCTCACCATGATATACCTGAAATGTTAACCGCTGTGCGCTCTGATATTTCAAGAGCATGCATCGTGATCACAACGGATAGACCGATTGTATAACACGGGTTCAGATCAAAATCAAATTTCCTCTAACGTATTCCTATAGTGTTATTCGCTGTGCGCTCTAACACTGTATGAGTACTAACGAGTTACGCTTTTACTCAATTAGCTTGTGTTCGGTTAAGAGCGTGAAAGACATAGTAATGAGTTACATTTGCTATAATATATCTTGAATTGACAGGATTGAATAACCAAGGGATCACGGAAAGAAGAGTTGTTCTGAAAGCATTTGCTGATAAGGAAAGGGAATGTCTCGAGCTGATTATTCCTAGAGAGGCTGACATCAGAACAGAATTGTCCGACGGTGAATATAACGCAGCAGACGACCTTTGCAGCAACACTTCAGCAGACACGAGTGAATACAATCGAAACATAGAATTTTCCGAAGCTCTAAAAGAACTTTCAACTGCACTGAACGATATGACAAGAGCACATAAGGAGATGACATTGGAATTCTCGAAGGGTATAAGTCACATGACAAAACTCATGAAAAGGTTTGCAACGCCCAAAAATTCTCCGTTTGGCTTTTGCCGGTCCAATATGAATTGAAACAAAAATGTGGATACTCGGAGTGGAGTTGGTCCCACGACAGGAGGATCTCGAGCCCACGAGCAATTGGAAAGGAGATTCAATGAAGTCTTGATTGAACCAGCTATATCTGCAGATAGAGTTGATTTATCTCGAACGGAAAATGCGATGATTACAATTAATCGATCGGATCTCATTAATTTGATACGAAATGAAATCAGAAGAACGGACACTGATTCAAGCAACCTAAATCATACCAATCCTAATGAGTCAGTAGCTAAAGAGTTGAGAGGGCAAATACGAGTGGAATAAATCAACAAGGATGCAAGTAAACGAGAGTACAGGTTGACAAATAAAATCAAATTCGACCATTTTATGGACTTTTTCACGTCCGAGTTACGAATTTTAGATTTGTTGTACATGGTTGATTCTAGCGTGAAACCTAAATTCACTGTAGACGACTCGACGAGAGATCAGCATGTATACAAGGTTGGAGAAACTCTAATCAATCGTATCGACCAAAGCTACTATTTAAAAATTGACAAGATTAAGGATCCAGTTGAATTATTGAGTAAAATTAAGGTTATAAAACAATACGAGAGCAATTTGACAACCATGACGATCCGAAAACAACTCTATAGCATGGAATAAGTAGTAATCTTCAAGATATAACAATGAAGCTAATTCTAATCGTGCTAATGATAACAAGGGCTTCCGAGGTGAACACAAAACTAATAGTGGAGTTTACAATAATTATGGTAAACGAGCGTTAAATTCCGATAAAGGATCTGGTGGCAATCCAAGTAAAAATCAGGACAAAGGAAGTTACAGCACGAGTGTAGAACATCAATTATTGACTAACGAGAGTAACGTGAGAAACATCGATACCTTTGTGAGACTCCTAGCTGATTCTGGGGCTGCCAAACATCTGATGAAGTCCAGGCTCGTATTCAAAACGTTTGATCGAACTAATAAAATCTTGATCAAATGCGCGAATAACGAAGCTGGAGCCGATTAAAAATCGGAAGGAGCAGGACATGTAAACATAAAATTGACTAACGGTGAGATAATGAGCCTGGAGAACGTTATATGTGCTAAAGCTTCATCAGAAAATTTACTGTCCTCAAGAAAACTTGCGGATATGGGGCTAAGTATTTACTTAGACGACAGGCAAATCGATATTTTTGAACCTGTTTCGCACGAGTCATTCATCAAGGGAATTTATCAGAAACCTTCATGGATTATCGAAGTAGAAGTAGATGCAGGTTATAATAAATGTCTGAGAGTAAATGAGAGTAATTTAACGAAAGCTATAACTTGTCTCACGGCAGAAAACTTTGATGAAACTAGATGCGTGACTCGTAGTAAGACCGGGATCACGGATAAATCACAATTAAAAATAGATGAAAATTTGATTAGTGATGCAGCTCAAAGGGTTCTTGAAGGTATGGAATCAGATTCTCAATCTGACATAACGCTAACGACAGAAAATAATAACGAACGACCAGAGAAAATCGATCTGAAAACCTCAAATAAGAAAACTGTTTCCGCTATTCAAAATTTTAGTTTTGATACAACAGTTTGGGATCGGAAATTAAATAATATAAATGAGAACCAGTCTGCAGAATTGGAAGAAATAACGAGTAACGAAGCGCCATTTAACGAAGAGTATAAAAAAATTCTCAGACAAAAATAAGGCACTACTCTGGCATGTACTCGTACGATTTGGGCATGTATCTGTAGACTATTTGAAAGCAATGCAAAGAAAACATCCGGACAATAAAATCCTGCAAAAGGCTATATTTTACGATTCTATCAAGGATTGTGAGATGTGTTTGGTGGCGAAATTTGAGAAACTACCATTTAACAAAACGAGAGAATGAGCGACGAAGTCACTAGAGATAATACATTCGGACACAATGAGGCCAATAAGTCCTCAGACGCATCCAAAGGGATACAGATTCATTTCTGTATTCATAGATGATTATTCAAGGCTGGCTATGGCATACCCCATGAAGGCGAATGAGACCGAGGAATGCCTGTAAACATTCATAAAAAGTGGACGTAATATTTAAGGCTTCAACGCAAAGGTTTTCTATTTACTATCGGATCAAGGAACAGAGTTTACTGGAGGTCACACGATTGATGTATTAAAGAAAATGGAAGCAGAACCTCGATACTCAAGTCCGGATACTCCTGACTACAATGGAGTCGCCGATCGTTTTAACCAAAATGTTCAGAAAATTGTACGAGCATTTATGTATGACTCCAAACTTCCTAGTAATATGTGGCATCTAGATCTTGGAACTGCCGTGTATACTTATAATAGGACTCCACATACATCCATCGATATGGAGATACCTATTCAGAAGTTTGCGGTTCTTGTAGTATGTATCTCCTCCAGAATTTGTCCTGCTCAAGCCTAAAGAATGAAAGTTATACGAGAGCAGACATGTTTGTTTCAACGAGAAGCTTCTTTACGGTGATAAATATAGTAAACAGAGCGTGGAAAATCGGATTCTTCCTCCCGCTGAAATAAATAGAGAAATGGTTCGTAGAGTTCAAACAAGAGACGAGTGAAGAATCCTCTGAAATCTCAAAAGCGGAGGGATAAATTGAGAGAAAGAGAGGAAGACCAAAGAAATACATTTCGAGCTCCGACGAAACCCCCCTTCAGAAAGCTAACAATGATGTGGACAAATCAACGAGTGACGAACGAAACGACAGTATACTGCTTATAACACCTGATACAATGAGTGAAATTACCGATACCAGTTATCACGCTCTGTTAGCCGAAAGTAACAGTGATCCGTCTTCTTATAAGGAAGAAATGCAAACGAGAGATAAGTCTCACTGACAAGAAGCGATTGATAATGAGTTGGAATTAATGGAATGAGAATGAAGTCTGGATTTTAGTCGACTCATCAGAACTCACTTCAATTCAAAACAAGCCCAATTTGATAGACTCGAGATGGGTATTTAAAAGAAAACTCGATAAGGATGGAAACACTAAGTACAAAGCTAGACTGGTCATTCGAGGTTTCAAGGACTGAAACTACTATGATTTGACCAAAACATATGCACCAGTCTCTCGCTTATCTTTAGTGAGATCTGTATTTGCAATAATCAGCAAATACGACTTAGAGGTTGATCAGTTAGACGTTAAAACCGCATTTTTGAACGGCATAATCGACAAAGATATTTACATGGAAATACCAAAAAGTACAAGGTATAACGAGAGTATATGCCGTACGAAAGTGTGTAAATTACAAAAAGCTCTGTGTGGTCAGCGCATCAGTCCTGAAAGATGGAATATTCGATTTACTGATGTTGCTGTGAAAGCTGGATTGATATCGCATGATACAGAGCCCTGCTTATTTACATGGCGTGAAGGCAATAGATTCTTGATTTTGCTATTGTATATCGATGACATGTTGATAGCTAGCAATGAAGTTAAGAGATTGCTAGAAGTCAAGAAAGTGTAGCAAAGCGAATTTAAAATGACAGACTCAGGCACGCCTAAAACTTTCTTGGGTAACGAAATCAAGAGAGTGAGAGAAAAACGAGAGATGGTCTTGAAACAAGAAATGTACGTCGATAACATTCTGAAAAGATTCAAGTTCGAAGAAATGCATCCATAACGCACACCAATGGTTACTAGACAAGTCGCGAATAAAGAAAGGAACCAACAAGAGGAATTAAACGAGAGACAAACTATTATCGAAAATAAAGGTGTAGAAAACCGTCTTTACAGAGAAGCTATTGGATCTCTTCTGTATTTGGCAAATGCAACGAGACCAGACATTATGTACGCTGTGAACGTTCTAAGCAGACATCAATCAAATCCAACAAACAACGAGAAGCAAATGGTTAAACGAGTGTTCAGATACCCGAAAGGGATTAAAGATCTTGGATTGAAGTTTGTTGGAAATCTAGATGATATGCAAGCTTACTCAGATGCAAGCTTTGCTGACTGCAATCTTTCTCTTATAAATTGTGGTTATATTCTCAAATTGTATGGAGATTCAGTTGCTTGGAAAACACATAAGCAGTCGTACGTCGCCTTATCCACATGCCAAGCTGAATATGTGGCTATGAGTGAAGCATGCCAAGAATTAATAGCCTTAGATAACTCAATTAAGCTAGTTCTCAACACAGTAGGACTCGTCGGATCGGGACGGACCGGGTCTCCAACTTTCGATCGGGCAGGTCACAGAAACAAATCTTAGCTACACCTCCTGGTAGTGACGTATCTCAAAATATACAGCGCGCTAATATTTGGTCGGCCGTTGCAGGCCGGTGAATTCTCATACATACAGCACTGACTACCATCGCATGGCTTCTGCTGCGTCTTTGCGCGCGTGCGCCTACCTATCAAGGTCAGTGGGGAAGGTTACAAGAGGGGACTACTCACCTCCGAGGATTTCGATGCGACGAGTCCCGATGCGACAGGTCCTACTGTACCTCTTTTTGTCCTATCACACTTTGGTGTGATAACAAAGCTGCCGAAGCGAGCGCAAAAAAGAGTGGTAGTGGTAAATTGAGACACATGACTGAGTTCAAAGAGTATTATGTACGGGAATGCGTTAAACGTAAACTAGTTGAGATCGAGTCGATCTCTTCTAAAAGCCAAATCGCTGACATAATGACAAAACCTCTTTCATTTGAATTGCATAATCGATTAGAAAGCAAAATCATGAATAATTAAATGATTGTAAAAAGTGAATGATAGCGAGTGTGATTAATTTTAAATTATATATCTGTTCGTCCTAAACTTCTTTGATTTATCTGTCACACGAAATAAAAAATAAAGATTGCCAACGCAAGTGCGGGAGGAAGTGTTGGCATGGTGGCACCCTTGTCGTGTGGCCCTATCCCCACCCGTTAGTGCTGTCCTTGGCCCTCCTACAAACGCCGGTCACTTCTAAAACGGACGCGCACGAGTCAAATAATAGTGCTGAAGATATAACGAGTGTATTTATCATTGGACTGACTTATTCAATTTTATTTTCGGGGTTTTCTTTTGCGCTACACCTTCCAACAACTATACTCTAGTGGTGATCGTTTTGAAAAATATTTATGATGTAGGTTGTTATCGGGCCAAGCCACAATCTGACAAAAAACCCCTCCACTGAATAGTGCACAGTCGACTTGCGATCAACACAAAGTATATATATATGATATATAATTAAAAAAATAAGGTTAACAACCACCGCAGGGTCCCACGGGGAGCAACTGCTATCTAAAAAATGACACCAGCTCCCAGTAGGACCGCGGTAAGTTCCACTAATGGCCACGTCTCACAACCTATATATATATGCTGCTGTATGCTGCCTTATCCTTCCACGCGGGGCTCTACAAGGATGGACGTACCCATTCCCTAGCTTCTCCTGGGAACAACAATGACAACACCAAAAAGTTTCAGATGCGGTTCAAAACGATCGAACGCGCAAAGCACCCGACAATGGTTCGACAAACAATGCCGGTCATCCTAGAGTTCGGTGTGCAAGAATGGATATGCACGCGGAGCGCTTCCCCAACCCCCAATGGATGCCTTCCTTCGTGGAGAAATCTCCCCAGAGTCCGACCTCTGGACCATCAATTGCTCAGTTTATGGTGCGGCGAGAGCATTGGCTGATTCAAATCGAAGGCTCAAACCGACGATGGATCAAAAGACCAAAAGACGCTTGCATCAACTGAACAAGAAATTATGATATTATAAAACCAAAATGGCAAAAATACAAAGAAAATATTTTTTTGGGACAAAACTCCAACAGGAATGGTGTATTATGAATGAAAAATATATAATAAAATGTAAAATAAGTGTCAAATGTAGAACAAGAATTCTTTTATATAAAGGGAAAAAGTAACATATTTTGAAGAATTTCGTATTGGTTGTCTAAAGACGGAACGAAATAAAATGGTGTTAAGAGAGGTTTTCTTTGATTGATGGTAAATCTGAATTTCTGCTTTAGCCGCATGTATCAGCTGTCACTCTAAAGGTAAAACGGGTTACATCTTTATATAATAGTTTGAAAGCTTAGAAAATTATATATATATATAGGAAATAATAACTACGTAAAGTTATAAATGACCACAAACGATTAAATTAAGAGTTGTAAAATAGGTAAAAATTAATAATCTAAAGTGCTAAAATGAATGTTAACTTTCTGCTTTTGCTATTTTACTTGTGTTGTTAAAGAAAATATTTGATGACTAATTAGAAGGGCATTGCGCACAAATACACGTACGTCTTTGATAAATATAATATTTTCATGCAAAAATATGCAGGGGGCCAATTTTAGAAGGGGGTCCCTTTTTAGGCACGTTTGGCCTAATATGGGTGTTATTATTTAGCGAATTGATTATAAAAATGGAACTAATTAATTAACATCTCTCTAAAGTAATTAAATTACGTATTTCACAATTTGGTGAAAGTTATAGCGCGTGTAACGCCTAATTACAGTAACATTCATTCTCAGAATTTATGGAGGTCATGGCGGGTGGCGATGATTAGAGAGCTGAGCATCTAGCAAATCCATGGAATTATATTTAGCCTACAGAGAGTGAAGGAATTGTCAAGTGCCTACTACATATACGGCAATAATCAATCACATGATACTGCAAGACAAACTTGATGGAAAAAATGTTGATAAGCGATTTGTCTACGTTGCTACTACGTTTTTACTGGTAAAATCTCCACTAGCGAAAAGCTCGATTTTCACCTGGAAGAAAGATCTTCAGAAACATATCTGCACCAAAAATAATACTCACATCGAAAATAACTTTATTACACAATTTGAAAAATAAATATCTCATTAATTTGCATTGACATTTTTTTCCCTATATTTAAGCTTTATGAGTGCTCGAATAATTCAACATGTGTCTTTGTGAAAACAAATTAAAAAACATTTGTGAAGGAAAATAAAGGAATAACATTATTATTTCTATAGTTGAAGATTATAATCCTTCACTAGCAACATCAATCGCGTGTTGCGCGCACTTGTTGTTTCTTCTGTTCGAAAGCAAACTAGCTTTTAAAACAAGTTAAAATGATAAATAAATTATTACATTAACATTATTACATTATTATATTATACATATCATATAAATATTATATTTACATTATTACATGGCGCAAGTTCTGGGGTGGAGGGGGCGCAGGTCAAGCGAATAAATTTTCAAAATTTGTTCGAAATTTTGTTTCAGAACATTTTTAGAAAGGTTTTAAGCGTGTCAGTGAATTTGATATATATTCGAATTTTCTTCAGGCGAGTATATGAGTGAAAATTATTGTTGTTTCAGAAATCACAACTTTTTTTAAATCAAGAGCCAGAGTAGGAAATTAAATAAAAATTATAGCTTGCTATAATACTTCTTATCACATTCTTCTGCTATGAATTACCGAATTCTCTCTTTACACATACTCCGAGTCCTTTTAAAATTTGTTTATAACATCTGCAATGCATTTTAAATTATAATGTGTAAAAAATTATTATGGGCCGGTAAAATGTCACTGTGGACAGCAATGTTATTTCGATTACCTTAGCTCTCTCGGGGACAAACTATGTTGTTTTTTAGATGAAATTAGGCGATATATATTTTTGCGGTTTGTGAACAAACATTGTTTAGCCCGCATAAAACTCACAAAATATTTTCCTTGTGATAGTACGAATTAAAAAAAAAATAGCAAAAAATATAAGTGTGGGTTTTTTGAGAAAATCGACGTTTGTTTTGAAAAACGAAGCAAAAACTTTATATACGCATAACTTCGTACACAAATCGTAAAAATACGTACCGTGTAATTCCCTCTAAAGAAAATATTTTGCCCCCAAGAGATTCTGCGACTTCAAGTGTAGAACCTGCCTGGTTTGAAATGGATTCGGTCTGAGAATTAACTATTATTTGAAAATAATTATTCACTTAAATTTCACAGCCTTATTTCATTGATTTTTCAGTATTCATTGAAAAATTATCTAAATAGTAGCGGTTATTCTCTAAAATTTAAACAACTCAATTGGCTAGGTGTATCCAGAGAAACTTTACTGACTTTTGTGATTTGAATTGAGAAAGTTTTAATATATAGTCTTCTGTTTTAAAAAGTTGTCTTTTATATATAATAAACGATGTCAAAAAGATCATTGGGTACTGAATATCGAAAGTTACAAAACCGAGGAGAAGAGAAAGTTAACAAAAATTTAAATTGCAAGCTCATAGACAAATATATTGTAGCCTGAGGGTCTTTGGCTACTCCTGAGGCTCCTCCAACATTGCAAGTAAATAAAGTGAAAACACCTGTAATTGCACAGACCGAAGAACTTTCAATTTCAAACTCGTCAGGAGCACTTGTAATATCGCCATAAGAAGAGTCAATTCCATGTTCGTCATCAAAACCACTTCCAAAAGTACGCGACCCTTACTTTGATCGCTCGCAACACGTTAAAAAAAATCGATGAAAATTCTGGCGAGGTACACGTGAAAGATTAAAGTCTTTTGAATTGAACAATATGTGTATTGTTGTTCTCAAAATTTTTTGCGATAGCGCTGATGTAAAACATGCCGAAAAACAAGGTTTTGGAGGCACTTATTTTTAGCCTCCACTTTCGAGGCTTCCCAAAACGAGCTGAAGGACTTAAAAAATCTGGAAAACAAATTACAGACGCTCCTTAAGGTGTCTAAAATGCAACGCAGTTTTGCATATTTGGAGATATAAAATTGTTTACTAATGACAGACCGTTTTCCACAAACATGTCATCTTGGAATGAAATAATGATAGGAAGTTGTTTTATGGCCTAAATGTACAGTTTTGTAACGTGATTCAAGTACACTTTAAACAAATGAGATTAGATCAATATTTCACGCAATAATCCTTTACGAATATTTCTGAATTTAATTATAGTAGCGACCGTATAAAAAGTGTTATAAAAAAAGTATCCATTTCACAACAATGGGGACTTCAGAAGGAAGGGGATGGTCACTGCCTTTTCCCCTTCCCGGTATCCCCTTCCTTCTAAGATCCCTATTGTTGTGAAATGGATACTTTTTTTCTAACACTTTTTATACGGTGGCTACTATAATTAAATTCAGAAATATTTCGCCAAATATTGATCTGATTTAATTTTTTTAAAGTGTACTTGAATCAAGTTACAAAACTGCACATTTCAGGCTGTGCAACAACCTCCTATCATTATTTCTTTCCACGATGATATGTTTGTGGTTTGTGATTTTTTTTCAGATTTGTTCAGTCGTCCAGATCGTTTTGGGAAGCCTCGAAAGTCGGGGCTTGAAAAAAGTGCCCCGAAAACCTTGTTTTTCGGCACGTTTTACATCAGCGCTATCGTAAAAAATTTTGAGAACAACAATACACATACCGTTCAATTCGTAAGACTTTAAGCTTTCACGTGTACCTCGCTAGAATTTTCTTCGATTTTGTTGATCGGGTGGCGAGCGATCAAAGTGAGGGTCGCATACTTTTGACGCCGAGTTTAGTCCACCAAGTGCGTCCGCGGGTTGTGGACAAAGGGTCCCTGTACCGAGGGTTTCTGCTAAATACGGTTTCGCAACTTAATAAGGAGTCGCGGACCCAGTCGCCTCCTAGAGTATTTAGGCTTTACCCCCGCATGCGGGGCTCTGCGTGGGCAGACCGTACATTTCCCTAGCTACTCGTCGGAACGAAGCATAAAAATCAAAATCTAGCACGAAGTTTAAGTGAGGGCTTGTGTGGTATTATTATACTTTAGGGTAAGGATGCATACGGTCAATGCAAAGAAGACGGTGAAGAAGGAGGTCAACCTGATCGGGAAACTGGAAATCAAATTTAGAAAAAAATTGAGCATTATTGCGTTACAAAAAGAAGTATGTACAAGCCAGTCACTACAGGACTACACGATTCATTCGATGTCATCGATGAAATTCAGAGAAACGCAAGTTCCACAGAAGGCTGATTTGACAGTTTTGAATACTGTATTGTTGAGTGTTACAGCAAGAAGGTAAGAGAAACACTCAGATGGAGAAAGAAGCCTAGTCAATTCC
This sequence comes from Andricus grossulariae, assembly GCA_011634705.1. Taxonomy (NCBI): domain Eukaryota; kingdom Metazoa; phylum Arthropoda; class Insecta; order Hymenoptera; family Cynipidae; genus Andricus; species Andricus grossulariae. The sequence continues at coordinate 11,968,990 of JAABKJ010007545.1, forward strand.
CGGACCCGTTAATGGGAAGATGACGAGAGCGCCTACCATAAGCCCCCAAGAGACGGCCGCCCCAAGACCATCGACGAAAAAGCTGAGGACCCGCGTCAATGGAGCCAACATACCAGGCACGAAGAGGGAAGAACAGACGGCGAAACCTCCGTCCAAAACGGAGGAGTATATCGCGAGACGCGCGCGACTCGAAGCGGTTCTGATAAAACCGGCCGAAGGGTAAACTTATATCGCGGTCCTGTGGGACCCGAAAAACAAGCTCAACCCGGACACCATTGTCGTTAAAATCAAGGATGTAAGACCAACTAAGAGCAGCGCCGTTCTCATAGAAATTCGAAGTGAGGAAAAGGGCAGATCCAAACTGACTTTTGCTATCAAGGAGGTAGTCAGAGATGCGGGAAACGTGCACAAGCTCTTTCCCCGCACCGAAGACGAAATCCTAGACCTCGACGAAACGACGGAGGAAAGCGAGTTTAAGGAAGCTCTGGAGCAAAACTTTGAATAGAGCCTGATTTGGATGTTAGCATGACGAAAAAGGCCTTCAGGGAAAACCTGATGGTCTTTGTGGAGTTAAGCAAGGAATTGGTCGCAAGTTTAATTAGCACAGGAGACCTCATAGTGGGTTGGTTGTCTTGCAGAGTCCGTATAAGGACGGAGATCACGAAGTGGTATTGTTGTCACGTCTACGGATACCTGACAGCGAAATGCAAAGGTTCTGAACAGACAAAGTGCTGATGGAGATGTGGCAAAGAAGGGTAGAGGGGTCTGAATAGCGCCAGCATATCAAAGTGCGCACATCATAGCACATCTATGCGCTTAAAAGGAGGGAGGACCCCGGCTAGACCTTTTTTCGGTGATCATAAGGTGCTTTACGTTTCGGGAGGCAGCTCCGCTGCGAAGATTTCAAAATTAATAATGAATTCCATCCATGCGAAACAAGAGGTCGAACGCCGATGAACTTGTTGCTCAGACGGAAGAAACCAGAAGGTAAGAAAACAGCACCCCTGAAGTAATGCGAAAGCGGTTTCCAGGGGGATCTCTGCCAAGTAGGAAAGAATGATGGTTTTTAGTGGGGGGAAATCTCACTCGTCCGGGAAATACGGACCCTCCTGTCTGTCTCTAAAAGATTTTCCACTATTCCTCGAAAAAAAAATTCTGAAGAAAAAATAGAAGAGACAGTGCCAGAAATTCCGATAGAGAAAATTTCTCTAAATTATAACGGTCCAACCTCGTGACATCTAATTTCTGACAAAATCAGACAAATACTTCTTACTCATGGTCCAGATCAAGTTAATGATATAGATGTTAAGGAAGTACCTTTAAATGCTTCGTGACGAAGGTTTACAAAAGACTGATGTCTGGATGAGCAACAAAACGGAGAGAAAATGGAAAGAAAGTGACTCATTAATTGTAAAAATAAAAATGCAGTCTCTTGTTTTACTGTTCAGTATTGAATAATTGGGTAATCGAATTTCGAAAGTGATAATAGATCAAATATTAAAATCTAAATATTTCTCTGTTTTGACTGCATACCTGACGTCTCGTAAAAAGAGCAAATATCTTAACTCATACGCTATGTTTACATAGATGGAAATTAAAAAAATAAGTACAGAGGAGAGGTTTATTGACTTCATAGAATCTCATGAAAAAAACTGGAACAGGTTTAGCATCAGAAATTATAAATAGAGTAAAAGAAGATAACTTGAATATTAATTATGTTAGAGGGTAAGTATACTGCAATGGGTCAAACATGGCTGGAAAATGTATAAATAAAGTCAAATTTCTATACTAAATAAATATTCTGCGTATGTTCCTTATGAGACTAATAAATTGAATTTGTTTGGAAATAATACCGTTTCTGTTACCCAGAAATGGTAAAGTTTTTTGACATGACAGAAGTAGTTTATACTTTTTTCAGGTTGAACTTCGCAATAGGAAAATTTGATCAAAAAGTTGAAGCTTACGATAAAACGTTTATCTGATACGAGCTGGTCCGCAAGATCTAATGCTGTTAAATCTTCTCGTTTAGATTTCCAGGAAATTTTGGAAGAATTACGTAAATATGCATGTGTTTAGTCAAATCTAGATGTAATAGTAACACCAAAAGTTCTAGTAGTTAAAATAAATTTTCAATTTATTTACACATTTCTGATTTGGGACAAAATTCTTCAAAGCATTAATAAAATTAACAAAGCGTTGCAATATAAAAATATGACACTAGATAAGTTGATGAAATTACTCGAGCTAGCTTCCTACACAAAAGAAAGCGTGGAGCAAAGAATTTAGGCTCCATGACTCGATTCGTCGATATTTTCATAACTTAATTTAGGCTGATTTGTTTCAATTTTCTTTTTTTTTTTTGTATAAACCGCATCCTCGGAATCAACATCATCGATGCACAACGAGAGAATTGAGGATTGGAAAACGATAGAACATTCATCTTAGACCACCTTTCCTGGACAAGTGGAGGCAGGATTTAAATAGTCACATTACATTATTGTTTTTAAATTTAAATTTTGCGGCCTTGGTAGAGCTTACATAATCTGTCCAGCAATCACACTAGAATTTTGAGTTTTGATTTTGAAGCCGGAGAGGGAATCGTTTTTTCAATTTTGTTTTCTTTTTTAAATTGTAAGCCGCCTGCTCAGAACATGGCCCCGACATGCCGACAAGAGCCCCCTGGCCACAAAATTTTGCGAGCCCTCCCTCCCCAGCCTTATTTTTCAACTTGAATAAGCGTAAATTTGGCATGTTATAACAAGGTTTTCCAGGTTCCTCGTGTACAACACTGTTAACCGCGACCTGGCCGGGGGTGGCCCGGGGAGAAAATCTGGTTATAACATGGCTAGCCACTTACCTGCCATATTCGGTCGTGAACACAAGTACCAGAATTAACCGAGTTCGTGGGTTACACTATTTCAACCCACGAAGCTCGTTGTTTCTTGGTTTTTACCAGGCGCCAGATAGGGATAACCCTATTCGAGCCCCGCAAGACCCGACCCTGTCGAGACTGGCAGGTCGACCAGCTCACTTCGCAAACATGAGAGAGGAAGTGGGATCTTTGGAGCGAGAGAGAGAATTATGCTCAGCATGCGTCACTCCGTGGTATTTCACTAATAACACAGTCTTATTTAATCAACTAAAAACTCTATACAAGCTAACCTAAAAGAAATCAATTTAATTAAAACTTTTGCGTGTTCTTGAGAAAACTACCCGGAATCTTAGCAATGATACACTGGATTATTCCACTGATATCTATTAAAGAAAAACAGCTAATATGTTCCCCGACAGAAATGACGAATAACTACTTTTGCAAACCCGATGTTGTTCAAGGTGGCCGTCTGAGACACCCTGTATTAGACACGACGCCACCCGGCGTCCATTGTCCCGTGTCCACACTTCTTTGGTCTGAGAGACGCCCGTCTCAACTAGGCCAAAGTCGGGCTTTGAGCCGAGCGTTTCTCCACTTGTGGGTGTCGAGGGGGTTCCAGACGGTCTCACTTTACCACTTTCTTCTACCGAGTACACGTGGTCACAAACCGTTACATCGCGTGGGCGACTGATTTGAGGCTGGAAACACTGAGTTTTACCGCGGAAAAGAAGACCACCTAACTCGCAGCCACCTTGCCAACTCCACTTTGCCCTTGTGGTCCAGAGCCAGTTGCTTTAATCTTTTTTGGTTCTTTCCCGGTCATCTGAAATGAGTGTGTTTCAGTCCCCGGTTGGTTGGTTGTACCGTACCTCGTCGAGCCAAGAACACAAGTGACAGGTTTTGGTCTGCACGATCTTCCTTCTGTTCATTTCTCCTGGCGCACTCCGTTCTTACTTCACGGCCGCTGATTGGTTCGTCTCTCACGCTGCCGTGAGTCTCAATAGCCGCCTGAGTGCTGCTTAGGACATGGCAGCCTTCTGGTTGTACCTCTACCTTCCGGCCGTTCGTAACATGACCGTCTTCTGGTGGTGACCGGCCCGTGCTGCATCCCGAGGTTTGTGGTGGAATTTCTATTCTGGGACGGTTGCGTCCGACCCGTGAGTAACGTGAACCCTCCTGATTACTGGTGCGTAATGGCTACCACCCAGTTACCGCTTGTTGGTTACCGTGGCAACGTATGCAGGGCGGACTCTCATGACATGCGTGCGACTGTTGCGTCGTGTCGGTTGCATTCTCTCATCTCGTCCTGCTTCTTTGGTTACTGGTACGTGATAACCGCCGTCTAGTTACTTACCGCTGGTTACCATGGCAACAGGTGTAACGCGAACTCTCGTGACATGCATGGTACTGTGGCATCGCGTCGTGCCTGTTGCGTTCCCTCCTTTCGTCCTACTTCTTTGGTTACTAGTACGCTGTCGATGATCCGCGGCGTCAGCTATATTGTTGACAAACTGTCAGTTTGTTATTCAGCCTCGACACCGACCCCATACGTACATTGTCGGCTTATTACTGACCTTAATATTAGTATTGCATACACATAAGAAAAAGCAAGGAATCAATGGCCTTAACCTGGACTCAAATCTTGGCTAGACGGTACGTTTACTCTTCATCAATTTGTACGCGCCGTCCTTTCCTCACGTCCGGAGGTTAGGCACGGCTCTGGCAAAACCCCGGAAAGCTGTTTTACATCTTCCTGAGTTTTCTAAAAACCTCGTTTCAATGTTTATTCAAGAGAAATATCAAAAGTTCAAGATTCATATTGTAAAAACAGTAGCTGGTGAGCCGCGGGCCCCCTGCGGTCCCAGGCCCCGTGACTGCAGCCATGCCAGCCACCTCTTTGTGGGGGGCCATGGCTCAGAATATGGTTCAAGTTGGAAGGATTTCCAATCTAATATTTTCAGCTTGAAGTGCCTGTATATACAGAATTGTTAAAGATCAACTTTGAACTTCTCAAAGGTATGTATTTTAGAATTGAGGGCCTTAGTAGTTAAAAATTCATAGCATTCAAAATTCAATCACTTCAGGTCGAAAAATGAGAAATCACATCATTCCAAATCTATAATGTCTGAAATTCAACCATTTTTATTTGAAACCTTTAATAGATTTATCACATTTTTGCAAATTCAATCATTTCAAATTCAAGTAATAAAGATTAGACAGATTTAAATCGAAAAGCTCAATAACTGAGTGATTTTACATTCAAAGCCTTTAATATTGAAGAATGAATTGAATTTTCAGGATTTTGAAATTTGAACCCTTTAGGATTCTGCAAATTCATTTTGAAATGAAAGGCTTTATAAGTATTCAATAGTTTTAGATATAAACATTCAAAATTGCTTAGCATTAAATTGAAATCGATCAAAATTGCCAAATTAGAAATTAAAGCCTTTTAACACTTTAATCAATATTATTTCCAAACGATGGAAATCGAAAACTTCCAGATCAAAAATTTCAATGTTTGACAGTTTTGAATTGGGAGCACTTGAAATCTAAGAAATATGAATTTAAACGTTATTGTACACTTTTTATTTGATCTCCTTCATAGTTAAATTTGATACCTTACAAATTGTATTATTTTAAATTATAGTAGCTAGTGAAAGTGAGTAATTATGAATTTACTCCTTCAAAATGATACAGTGACATTTAGCTTTAAATTTCAAGTAACAATTTAAAATATAAAGCTTTCAATTTCGAAGAATTTTCAAATGTATAATTGAGTACAATTTTGCATTAAAGTCTTTAAAGTAATTTATTAATGAGTGAATGCCAAATTCAAAGTCTTAATAGTTGTACAGTTTTCAGCGTTTCAATGTTCAATGTTAAATAAAAAGTTTTTGTTTGAAGGTCACACCAAGTGAATATGAAAAAAAAATATTATTAATTTTCTTGATCGCACATATTTACTTCTTTCCCGTTGTTTTTTCCAAAGCTCCAAAAATGGACGCTATCACTCCCATGAGTTTACGCCCCTATTGTATAGTTGTAGCCCCAAACTACCCCCAATATAAATATTATCTTAGATCAGTATTTCAAATTGAAACTGAATCTAGATCAAGAATTGTCATAATATAATTATTTATTTAAAGAAAAGTAATATAGCTGAATAAAGGTGACTATAAATTCCCTTAATCTAGCATTCATAATTTATTCTAGAAATATAGTCAGCATGTTTCTCTAGTTATAAACATTAGATAAAACCGTTTTCAAGGTAATTAAAAGATTATTCAACTATTTAAACTGAACTAGTGGTGGAGCTTCGCATCCTATACATATGTATAGTGCCTGAGGTTTTACTGCATCGAATGGGTGGACAAATCTTGAAACCGTGGCCTGAGTTTTATTAACTACTTTTGGTTAGAGATCTGGTTCAGCTCTCTCCAAGGAGGGGAGGATTGTGATGTTGCAGATTTTGGAACGCGCAAGAGTCTATTAGGAACATGAAATAAATGGATTTCTAGCACTTCGAGCTCAGGCCTGTACTACATGCTGTACCATATTGTTTGTGGAGCAAGATTCCTATCATAAGTAACCGATGAGCCTACTAATCAATATTGGGTACTGACCTTATACTGAGAGTGAAGACTACGATTTAATCATGAACTGAAAATGCCAGGATTAGCGTACTGTATTGAAATTTACATTTTACAGCGATGGTAGCGCTCCCAAACCTATCCTCCAATCATAGTCGAACCTCACTCACGCGTCCCACTGGAAGTGATCAGGGCCGCGGAAAATCAGAACCACGCATCAGGCTCGAGGAGAAATCAGAAACAAATCAGTCGTGAATTGAAAACTGTACTGTCACCTAGCAACCTCTTCAAACAGTGCGACCCCCCCCCCCCCGTGAGTTTACCTATAAAAGATGCACTAAATTTTAGTTGATCCTGAAAGCCGAAAATCTATTTCTATTGTTTATTGACCCTGCAAGCCCAAAATCTATTTATTGACCAGAAAGCGTAAAAATGATCTGTTAGCCAAGCAAACCAGAGATTCCATTTTGAATTAAAATCACGCGAGGCCCCTTCTTCTTGTCGCACTCCAACTCTGAGTCCCGAATATTTCAGTCGTCCCCTGATACTTTCGTAACCGAAACTAGTTGATTCACCCCATGTTTCCCGAATATTATTACTATCGAATCCCCAAAGAAAATCTTGTAGCACAATGTTTTAGCCAGTATGAACTTTTCTCGTTCAGCTTGGAAAACCTGTCAATCTCATTTGCCCGGAAAGCAGTTTTAGTATTTTTTTCAGAAAGCAATTTTAATATTTTTGCGCAGAAAGCAATTTTGGTGTGTTTTACCTCAGAAAGCAATGTTAACAAGGCTGAGTTTGAATTTACCACGTGGCTACGAGATTTTCCAAGATTGATACAAGTGTATTCTGCCAACCAAATCTGTTGGTATTATTATTTTGTGAATTTCTTTATGTCATACTATTTTGTGAATATTAGTTGTTTGCCCTATACTCCAATACTTGTGATTAGTTGTTTTTTCCTTATCGCCCTAGAAACATGATAGTGATAGTTGAAGGGTCGGGGAAGAAAAGGGCCTATCCGACATATTTTTTGAAATAGATTTTTACACATGTTTGAAATCCTCACTCAAACGCTGTTTCGAGAGTGTAAACTAAAAGAACTATAAAATTTTGAATGATTTTTTAAAAATGCATCAGAGTCAGTCATGGTCCTAAACCACAGGGGTACCGAGCGAACGTTTTTCTGGCGTCCTGAAAATTTTTGAGGGACGGGGTTATGCCCTTTTGTTCCCTGACCCTTCAGTTCTTAAATCCTCTCGCTGTATTTCAAGAATTTAAATTGTAACATTTTCCGCTGACATTATTCCTGTGTCAGAAATCGAAATAGAATAAAGACGACAATCTTAGCTTCGATCATGGAAATTGTTAAATCCTCATTCTGTCACGTCGTAACCTCAATAATATCGTTCGCTTATTAAATTGAGTTTAGGATTTGAAATCTAGAATTCTAGTTTTGAAATACGTCTTGAGATTACACTCACTTATGCCCATTTTGTTTATTGTGACCCAAAAAAGGTTTGAGGTTACGGTGCCGAACGTATGTTAATTTCTCTTTCGCAAAAATGTATTAATAATACAAGAAACATTAGCCCACAAATATGGTCAGGATTTAAACGCGTTTCATATCACGACTTTTTTTCTGGTCCACCTTAAGATGTGTTGATATTGCTTTCTGATTTTAATTTGAATTAATCATATTGGAATCTGCATTGCAATACGTTCATTTTTACCATTGCCCTTGAGGGTTGCTTCAAATGAAAGAAGCTGGATTAAGGCAACTCGGAGCCCAGGGCTCTCAATTTTTTTGGGGCCTCCTGTGGAAAATCTCTGTAAAATTAATATACCGCTGCGAATTACCATGGATGTATTCACTATGGGTGTATTTATTTGTGCACATTTTCTGAGCATTTTACTTTCTCATATGTATCAAATAAATTTGCTTCCTCATAGAGGGAGGTTTTTCTCAAATAAAAGAAAAAACCTGGATACTTTCAATATTTTCCAAGCTTATGATTCTATTATTCCGAAAATATTATTCTCAGAAAATCAGAGAGCTCATAAAAATGTCTAGCGATATGTTCTGTCACAATGAAGAACTTCATAACTTACGGTAGTGTTATATTCCAAATTAAAACAGAAGTTTTTATTATAGAAACAATGTAAATTTTTTTTAACTTTGTGAATCGCTGTTGATTATTCAGGGATGGTTATCAAAAGATCGTTGATAGATTATTCCACGCGTCTCGAAGACACAAAAAATTACATCAAATACAGTACAGTTGTATTCTCAATATTAAAAATGTTTTCCTCATATTATGAAGATAAATAATATCTTTCTTAAACTTATAAATTGGTATTGGTAAATCATAAGAGGTCATAAAATGTACGTTAATAGATCATTCGACGTTAATAGATCATTCGACTAAAGAGAGGCTAAAGACTGTTTATAAAGAGTTATTCTTCTTTGGGAATTGCGATAATCTACTCTTGTCATGAAAAATTGAAGAGTTCTATTTTCGTGCGCATTCTTCGAGACAAATGATCTTCGATCATTTTGAGAGAATTGTACTTAAAACTTTCTGTTGACAAGAAATAGTCACAAGCATCTCGACCATCGTTTCAAGAGCATTATTGAGCAAGGCAGAGGTTGTACCGATGTCCCAGGTTATTATAGTGTTGGGACGTTAGCTGAGAAAAAGTCTTCGGCATTTCAACCATCGCTTCAAGAGCATTATTGAGCAAGGCAGAGGTTTTACCGAAGCCTCAGGTCAATATACTGTTGGGAGGTTGGTTGAGAAAACTACAAATTTGTATCTTAGCGATCTACAGACAATAAGAGGAGTTGTACTTCTCGAATTGGCAGCGAAAGTCGGAAAATACAAATCGTGGTAAAAACGAGTATTTCCTGCCCAAAGGAACCTCGAAAATAAGTCGTTCATAAATTCCTCACAAATTAGATAATTTGTGGAAAGTAGCATCCGCTTGGCCTCTCTTATGCTTTCTCTCTCTCACCAGACAAAGCGAGGTACCTGAGGCTCGAACGTTCTCGAGCCCAGGCGATAAAGTCCGAGCGTGAGCCTACTTCCTCTTAAGAGATTAAATTGCAAGTGACAGGTTATAAAGCCATAAGCGACCTTATAATTATTTTATAATAATTCACATTGTACTCTAAATCGATTATGTTACCATGTTCTGACATCTACCTACCGCTTGATGGGAAAACCCCATTACAGGTCTCTTTATTTCAGGAGTCGAGCTATTAAGACGTTCTTATACTAGAAAGGGCTTAATTTCCAAAATATTCGTACAAAGGTACGAAATAAAAACCTTTAATAAACTCGAAATCACTCGTACACTAAAGAATAACTAGCATTCAATTTTATTTCTACTGAATTAATAAACAGGTCTACAAACTCTTATATTCAATTTAGCCAGCTATTATTATTCATTTTTATTGTGTGCTTTATACAGCGTTCTAGGATAATCACTTTATTAGTATAATCTTGAATAATACGAATTTAGGGTAAACCGTTTTTTAGCTAGAAGATAGGGCCCTGTGTTGTAAAAATAAATTAGAGCAGGCATTTTTGAATAAATAAATTTTCAATTGTAATACGAAATCTTAACTTTTCTCCGTGGAAGTCCCTTTATTTTATTTCCTGTCTTCATTAAGTTTCAATTAAAGTAATTAGGACAACAAGTTCACTCAGCCAGCGAGAGTAACGCGGTTGCAATTGGCGCCCAACGTGGGGCCACGAGAGCCAAAAAAAAGTAAGGTTCTTGAATTGAAAGAATTTCTTTTGTATCGTCATCGACTAACATCATCGAAAACTTGTGGCATATTTCTCTAGCGAGTATAAAAATTTTGAGCGCGTTCATTTACCACCGCCTACAAGTCAAAATAACATGCCACAGGATATGGTAGAGCTCGATCGGATGTGAGAACGAATGAAAATCGAGAACGACATGCGTAGCATGGATCGTTTAGACAGATGGCTCGCGGAACGTAGGCAAGCTATGGGTCAATAAGTGCTGGTTTATTCCGTTTGCAAGTGTATGTGAAAGAAAATCGTGCAGCGATCAATTCAGAAGCAACAAAAGACACAAATTCTGAGGTATAGCGAGCCCCATACGAAGGAAGTTCTTGGAAACAGCAGAGAAATCAACTCCATATCGCGTGCAAAACGTAAAGTTGAGGATTACGTCGAACCAGAGAACAAAAAATATTATAATGGAGAAGAAACCGCGGACTCGGGAAACGAGTCAGCGCTACGTCAGTAATAAATAATAAAGAAAATAAAGACGCTGACGTGGCACCTGAAGTCACATATTTCACACATATGCTGACAAATACTCATGAAGATCTCACGGAAGAATCTGAAGAAATAATGGAGAGAAGAACGTCCAAGTGCTACACGGCCAACATACAGGTGGCAGGAATCTTGACAAAGGCACTCATCGACACAGGTGCCGAGATTACCTGCATATCCGAGGAGTTCATCAATGGTAACAAGGAGAGATTTCAGCGGTATCCTTGCTTGCCATTGGCAGGTGTAGCGGCGGCAGGACCCCTGGGGGGCAAGGCAGTCCGTCTAACGCGACAAATCTAAGCGGACGTACAACTGCCAGACATCGTCGTCCAATTAGCATTCTTAATTGTGCCACGCCTCTCACGTACGTGCATAATTGGAATCAACGTATTGGACGAACATTGGACCAATATAAACCTCGACACTAAAACGTTAACCTTCCCCTGCATACTCGGACAACCAGCGATAATAATTCTACAAAATGAATGTAGAGACTAGCAAAACGAAAATTCAAGCCTATGTGAGCTCGAATCAACCATAATTGAAGACCGAGGGACCAATGAGAAGTTCATGGAGAAGGAGAGTGTAAAAGTAGAACTCCCATTGGAAATAACATAGAATGAGATTAAATTAAAAGTGGATGAAAGTCAAGGAATCACGATGCAAGAGAGAAAAAACTCGGCGAAATTCTATGGGCGCATAGGCATGTGTTCCGTCAAGAGCCCGGCCTCCTACAAGACTATCAACATTTTCTACAGATTAAAGAAGAAAACCCTTTTGTCGGACGCAGCTACCCCATCGCCATGGCGCATCGCGATAAAGTAGACCAAGAGGTACAGAGAATGATAAAGTTGGGCATAATACAGCGCTCAAATAGCCCATATATAAACCCGGTAGCGCCCGTGATAAAGAAAGACGGAACGATTCGACTCTCCCTGGACGCGCGCAGACTCCATAAGATATTAATTGAGGACTGGGAGTGTCCAGAAACAGCGGAAGTTCTATTCCAAAAATGTAAAGGGATGAATGTAATGTCGAATCTAGATATGACTAGCAGTTTTTGGCAGGTTCCGCTTCATCCCGACTCACGATAATATATAGCATTTCAATACCGCGGTCGAGGTTATGAGTTTCGCGTAGTCCCGTTTGGATAAAAAACGAGCACGGCTGCACTAGTCCGAGGATTGGTTCACGCACCACAAGAGCTAGGAGAGCAAATAATTTTATTCGTTGATGACACTCACAGAACCTCAGAGAATAATGAATTACACCTTGAGCATCTCGACGAAATCCTACATAGATGAGAAAAAAATAATCTAACGTTGAACCTGGCAAAATCACATTTCTTCAAAAAGGAGACTAAATTTCTCGGCTTCATTTTAACGATGGAAGGAGTTAAACCTGACCTGGAAAAAATACCGAACATACACGAGTTTCCAGCATTTAAAAATGTCAAACAACTTCGAGGCTTCCTGGGACTCATCAATTTCTACTTGAGATTCAACAAAGAACATGCAGGAGATACCGTTCCTCTGCTAAAACTTATAAAAATGGGAGCTGTCTGGATCTGGGACGAAGAGGCACAGAAAAGCTTCGAAAAAGTGAAGAAATTATTCGGCCACTCGATAATGTTGTACTTTTCGGATCTAAATCGATGTTATTATTTAGAGACGGATGCCAGCAACTATGCGTTCGGAGCGGTGCTGTATCAATTGAACTACAAAGAGGAAAAAGAAATTATAACTCTCGCCAGCCGCACCTTGAAAGGACCGGAACTTACTTACTTCACAACCGAAAAGGAACTCTTGGCGATAGTCTGGGCCCTGCAGAAGTTTTGCACGTACTTGCACGGGGCCGAGATCGTTAACCGCACGGACCACCTAGCACTCACATTTCTGAAAACGTGGAAATTCGTCAATACACTATTAACGCACTGGATACTGGCGATTCAAGATTATAAAATCAGGACCGAAAATTTACCCGGAAAAGAGAATATAATGGCAGATGTATTAAGCAGAGTACACGACAGTAAGAGCTACAGAAAGAATCGTGGAGAAACTCGCGTAACTATCAATGCACTCAGTTACCAATGGACTCAGGAGATAGAATAATTGATAAGAAACATTTCTCTGATGCAAAAAGAATATGAGAAAATTCTACAACACATGCGAAACGTGGAGAAAAACACGGACAAGCAGAAGCGTTTCAAATTAATAAACGAAGCGTTGTGTCACTATGATGAAACAATGTGCCGGATCTACGTGCCCTCGGAACCCATAGAAAAAATTGTATGGGAAGTTTATAACTCATATTGACATCCAGGTGCGGAAGAGACCTATAAAATAGTACGGAATCGTTCTACGCGCCACAGCTAGCTGAAGTAACGCGAAAAACTCTCGCAACATGTGATTCGTATCCATACGACATCCACAAGCAAACATGGTAGAACGGGTGAATCGTGAACTAGCACGACTATTCAGAACCCTACTACGGCCCGAACAACACTCTCCCGAGTTCACTCCTCACGAGGCCCTATGGGGGAGGAGGCCCAAACGATGTTGGATAAGTTTACTGTCACAAACGCCGCTCCCATCCCAAGGCAATAGACAGAGCAGCTAGTCGTGCTGAGAGACAGGATTAAAAGAAAGAGGGAGAAAATGTTGAAACGCATCAACAAGAAAAAGATCGGCATACTCTTTCACAAAGATGAATGGGTATTAGGAAGAGCGTGCAACGTTTCTAGAACAACGACATGAGCAATGGCTAAATTTCTGGCACTATACGAGGGACCGTACAGGATCAAGAAGCAAATTGCCACACTCGTCTACATTTTGAGTGAGACGGATAGCGAGAAGGATCGGGGACAATACCACGCAAACGATCTTCGTAGGTACCTGAGACGGAACAGCGAGAGTGGGGAGAATGGAAATTCAGCATGAAAATTCGAGAGGTCCTAGTAGTTGCCGAAAATTTCGGGTAGGTCAGTAATAGCCCAAAAGCCAACCATGCCAGACGCAAGCACCAGAATTGAATCCATCGACATCCATCCTTGCACTGGGACTCAATGCGACATGGATCAAGAAGTGGAAGAGGATTTCCAACCTGACGAGCACCACTACAAAACACTAGCAACGCATGCAAGATTCATATGCCCAAGGAAGCGGAAAGCCTGACTACTTAACAACACAACAGTTTCGGAGGTGAACGCTTCGCGCTTCGCAAAATACGTAAGCAAAAGGAAAGTGGGCACCATGGATGTCATACCTCCGGAGGATCGAGTCATCGTGAGGAGACGCCCGCTGCGAAGAAAAAAATTCTAGAAAAAGAGTCAATTCGACTCACCGAGACAATCACAATTGAGGACAGCCCTATTCACGAGCAGCCGGATAAGATACTAAAACCTATAGTCCTCGACTTGGGAAAAGAACAAGAGGTCGTGACGCTCGTCAGTGATAACGAAGAGGAGGCGCCACACCTGAATAGGCAGATTGACGTCATACTGCGAGCCACAGCTTCAAAGGAAAGCGAAGTGCAAGTCACTTAATTACCAGAGAATGTGCACGTACCGAGCAAGTCAATTTTTCAGAGACGGATCGAAGTTGGCTGGACTTAACGAACGAAAAGAACAGTCTCTGTAAGATAAAAGGACTGCATGTCGTTCAGCGCAGTCGACATGAAGTGTTTGTGACGGATCTTTTCAACGATAAGGACGTCAAACCTCTAAAGAGAAAAATAGGCTGAAAAAGAAAATGAGATGAGCGATAAGCAGCTCGCCAAAGCAGTACTACGAGAACTCATCGCACTGAGAAAATAAGAGGGAGAATGGAGACACCTCGAACGTTATATATCGTGGACTCCGGGCCAGGCTTGGCCCCCAGCTGAAGACTGGACCTTTGGAGAAAAGAAGACGGAGAAAGTTCTCCAACTCCAGAACAAGGACGACTGGCAGGGACTCGAGCAGAACAACCAAGGAAACATCCAGAAAAACTAAGCGAGTCACAATTAGGTCGGTAAATCCAAAAGTTAATTTTTTTTCATATACTTTGTCTTTCTCTTACCAAAAACTTAATTTTTCCTACTTAATTTTGGGGGCAGTTGTAACCTGCGAGTTACAAGGGTCGCCTGAGGGTAGGCAAGGGAAATAACTCCTGTGGAATGCACATACGAAATTGCATCACACAGGAGAAACCTCAGAGCGCAGGCTCACGAACTCCCACGCAATGATACTGCGTAAGAAAGAAAGAGAGAGAGAGAGAGGGGGTAAAGTGAGCCAACGAGCATAAAAAGCGCTCCCTGGCCGAAAAACGGCACTTGGAAATCTTTGGCCACCAACAGCCGAGATCTCATGGTAAAAACCTTTATGGGAAGGACTGAGGATCAATCCTCTCTTCCTTGCCACATTCTTCACTCATTCCAAAAATGGAGGAACTCCTAAGAGAGTCTTAATAGTGATTTTATCGCTAAAGGCTGTTTATAAAGAGTTGTTATTCTTTGGAAATTGCGATCCTCGACATTCGGGGTTCAAAATTGAAGAATTATCTTTTCGTGCGCGTTCTTTGAGACTCATGATCTTCGACCATTTTGAGAGAATTGTACTTAAAACTTTTTGTTGACAAGAAATAGTCACTGGCATTTCGAACATCGTTTCAAGAGGATTATTGAGAAAGTCAGAGGTTGTACCGAAGACCCAGATCAATATAGTGTTGGGACATTAGCTGAAAAAAAGTCATTGGCATTTCAACCATCGTGTCAAGAGCATTATTGAGCAAGGCAGAGGTTGTACCGATAAGAGGAGTTGTACTGCTTGAATTGCCTGCGAAAGGACCTCGGAATGAAGACGTTCATGAATTCCTCACAAATCAAAGAATTTGTGGAAAGTATCATCCGCTTAGCCTCACTTACGCTTTCTTTCTGTCTTATCAGACAATGCGAGGTACCTGAGGATCGAGCGTTCTCGAGCCCAGGCGATAAAGTCCGGGCGTGACCCTACAACCTCCTGAGGGATTAACTTGCAAGTGACAAGTTATAAGGCCATAAGCGACCTTATAATTATTTTATACCAATTCTCATTGTACTCTAAATCGATTATATCACCATGTTTTGACATCTATCTAACGCGTGATGGGAAAAACCCCGTACAGGTGTCTTTATTTCAGAATTCGAGTTATTAAGACGTTCTCACACTAGAAAGCGCTTGAATTTCAGAATATCCGTACAGAGGTTTATGTCCATCGCTGGTCGATGTAATTTTACACAGCTGCCGTAAAATCACATCGTCCATCAGTATACATTTACGTAGTTAGGTAAATTTACACTAATGGACGGTGTAATTTTATGAATCTTATGTAATTTTCAGCAGATTTTTTTTTACAGTGTACATTATTGAATGTTACAACTTAACATTGTTGACTTTTTAAAGGTTTGAATTAAAAATGTTAGAAGCTTCCAATTCATAATAGTTCCACAGAAGGTTTTAATTTAAAGTTTAGTTTTGAATACTTGAAATAAAAAATCGCTCAGATTTTAAATTTGAATTTTTATATTTCAATGACCCAGAAAAATGCTTACAAACCGGATTTTAGTGGCTGCCTTAAAAAAAGATTGCTTTTTTCAAAATTTCAATTTTTAATACTCCAAGCTTAAAATTCTTGATTTTTAAATGCTATTCTCATCTAATATATTAAAATTTTTCACAGACAATGTACACGAAAGCAAGTCCTGATGGGGAATACAATGTATATGGCAGCAATTTTTAGTCCCAACAACTTCCAGGTGATAACCTGTGGAACGGATCGAAAAATAGCCTACTGGGAAACCTTGAGCGGTAGTCTAATACGAGAACTTGAAGGTTCTGGTGTAGGAGCTCTGAACTGCGCAGATATCAGTCCAGATTGTCAATATTTTGTTACTGGTTCAAATGACAGCATCGTTAAACTTTGGCATTATCAAACTGGCGAAATTACTCACATCGGATTGGGCCACGCCGCTATAATAACCGGAATAAAATTTAGTCCCGATGCTAAAAATATTGTGTCCGTGAGTGCTGATGGGGCAATTATGATCTGGAAATGTCCCTTTGAACTGAAAATGGAGGAAACACCGAGAGAAAGTGGCAGGTCGAAGTCTACATGTAGCATTCGTGAACAAGAATGGAATAGTTTACGGTTAGAAAACTTGGATGATCAGGAAAATATTGCAAAACTCACACCACGTTCCGAATCGGCCAAAAGTGTTAAAGCTATCCACGAGGGTAACAATATAATTTCCCCAAATTCCTCGAAATTTTCAACAAGTTCCTTCCGCTCATATACGAGCAAATTATCTTCAGACCGTTGCAAAAGTGATTCTCATAGGAAACCGAATTCCCCGTGTCTTAGTGTCGCTCCAAAGGTTTCCTCCAGGTTGGAAGAAACTCGAACAAAGTCACTCAAATCTGTAATATGTGAAATGGCTTTAGCCACTCCCTGTCCGCGAAAATGATAACTAAAATGTTCGATTCAAAACTATTGATTTTTATTATAAATGGCACCACGGAAATGCTTTCTTATGATAATTGTATAAATGCTAAATAATAACGAGATCTTTTTTTATAAAAAATCATTAATATAAATTATTTGTACTTACAAGCTAATTTAAATCCTTCGTCATTTAGAACCAATTTTAAAGAGCCTGAGGCTATTTAAGTAATTCGCACTTTTTACATGTTTGAAATTCGGTCGAGGGCGTAAAAGCAACGTTGTGTATTGTACTCGGATTTGTATAGCTGTTGTGGAGTTGTATAACTGTTGTACAATACATTTGTCAGAAAAAGAATGTTGCGCATTTGTTCATTTTCGTTTGGAAAAGTCAACCCCATGCTTGTGTCTTACAATAGTGAATAATTAACTTGCCATCGGTTCCGTAACAATCGTAGAGATTTTGAACTGTCTGGTCCGGTGCGGGGGCAAAAGTTTGATTTATGTAGAGGAACTGAAATTAGATTGCAAGGTAAAGAATCAACCAAGTTAGGTGCTAAGGGCAAATATTTGTCAACATCAGAAAAATAGATGAGTGACTTACTAATCTTTCGCTTGATTCCAATTTTATATACTTTTTGATAAATTCCCCAATTGAACCAATTGGCTTCTCTGGATTCACAGCCCACTTCTTTTTCTTCATAATCGGCGCATCGCCAGTGGCTTTTAATAATATGTCAACTAAAAAACAAAGAACATTATTTTTTTAACTATTTAAGACAATTACCTTTATTTTTGTTTTCTCCGATTTTTTAATTCAACTTCTTCGAAATATTGAAAGAATTGATTCAGTTAAAAAAACTGTCTCAACTTAAGGAGTTACGCAGTCTTATTAGCAGAAATTTGTTTTCAAAAGCCCCCTTCCAAATACTTTAACTTGCAAGTAACAATAAAATAACTTAGAAT
Organism: Andricus grossulariae; assembly: GCA_011634705.1. Classification (NCBI taxonomy): domain Eukaryota; kingdom Metazoa; phylum Arthropoda; class Insecta; order Hymenoptera; family Cynipidae; genus Andricus; species Andricus grossulariae. Next base: position 11,987,186 of record JAABKJ010007545.1, read on the forward strand.
ATAAACCAATATTTAAAGATATTATTGAAAAGTATTATCTGACCGGACCCACTTCAAATCCGAAAGGTAGGTACACTTCAAATCGTAGTATCCCTTGGCGACAAAGTATGTTATTTTCGGTCTAATACGCGCAGAAAAAAGCATTTTTTACATTCTCATCTCAATGAGAAGATATCGGTTTTATGTTTTTTTTTTAGAATTTTTTACATTGACATCTTAATGAGAAGGTATTGGTTTTATGTGAAAATTGACTTTCGTGGATTTCATGAAATCTCGACGTTTTCAGACTCACTCATTGAGAGAAAATGGATTTTACTTATGTGTGTCTGTCGTTAACGCCTGTGAACACGATAACTTTCGAAGGAATTATCGGATTAGATTGGTACACTATTTTAAGGCCTAAAAAGAAAGGACGAGTTCGTTAACCTACCATTTTTTAATAACGATCCTGATTTTATTAATCGAAAAGACTTTTAAAAAATCCATTTTCCGGCAAAGCTTTGAGGTACGAAAAATATATTGGGAAATAAAATTGTTCATCTCATAAAGATTTACAGCGACACTTTACTTGTACGAACAAAGGGGGCATGCAAATAGCTTCCTCCTTAAAGATTAAGCTTAAATTGTCAATAAACGAAAATCGTTCGTAAACGATTTTGATAACTTTTGGACAAACTTTACGAACCAATTACATCATTTAAAAAAAACATGTGATTTCCAGATTTCTCTCTGATAAAATATAAAGGTGAAGATTTAAAATAAAATTTAAAATATTAAAAATGTAAAATGGACACTCTTGGAATGATATTTTGCATGTATCAGAGGTTAATTTACCGCCTGTATCATAATTTTCTTCATAAAAATTATTATTGTCCAACTTAGTTTTCGTGACAAGTAAATGTATCTCAAGGTTAACACTAGGTAGCAAGATTTTGTTTACCATCAATTGATGAGACATTTCAGTATACTTTTTCCGTAGAATACGAACCTGAAGGCGAAAATGCTCTATCTTTTCGCGTTTTTCATAAAAACAGGTTTCAAAAGTTTTATGTGATACTGAACATTAAATCTTAAAATATATCCGAAAATATTGAATTATTGATGCTACGAAAAAAAGGTCAGTTTCAGAATCAGTGCCTCAAAATACATGACGAAATGCCATAAAAATCGAATAAACTCGAATCTTATAAAATTTTGATATGTAATGTAATTATTCTTAATCCGATCCTCCGACATCGATACGTAACTAAGGCCATCAACTCTACAGGTTACTGAGACTTGCGCATCATATATATAAACAGTAGAACATAATATAAACATAAAACTATCAAATACACTGATTGACTTTCCTTCAAAAATTTTATTCTTAAATTTGAGATATTAATTAATGCTATTATTAGATTCTACTATTTAATACAATAAATAAATATAATTATATACTTAACATTTTTTGTCTAAACTTTGTAAGAACTTCTATCCCTGGCGTATTCGATCGTTTTTTTAAATATTTTTGTACAGGAAATTAGTCAAAACATATTTTTTCGATTTGAGAGAACAAAATTTATTTTAGTCAAAGTTTTTAAAAGGTTCAAAATTAATAAAATGGCATCGTTTTTTTTAACCTGGAAAGCCTATTTTTATAAAAAAAAACCTTTTTACTTTATCTAATATTTTTAAAAAATCTGTGCTTATATACAGAAGACATTTCATAAGTTTTATGCAGGACAAATCATTTTTGTGGCCACGAGAATTTTTTGGTGGATAAATTTAATTTCTGAATTATTCTCACAAACGATGCAAGATATCGTAAAGGAGTGAAAGATATATTTTTTAGAACTTTTTAAAGTGAGAACATTTGAATATCTCACTTAATTCAAAAGTTAGAAAGGTTCAACAAAATAATTGATGGCTTTTTGAAAAACGAACTTCAAAATTCAAATACCTATAAATTCGCAATTTTTTCTCAAATCGGAAAAACACATGTCGTTTTATTTCCTATAAAAAACAACTTATTATATCGCCAAGAGATTCTACTACTTGAAGTGTACCTACCTACCTGATTTCAAATGGATTCGGTCTACTTATTAGGTATTCCAGGTTTGATGAAGGAAAGCCATGTTTGCATGCAGGGGGCCAAACAGTAATACCAATTACATAGGACGAAACTGTATTTTTTTAATAACTAGGAAAAAAATCATTTTTCAACATAAATGTATTTGGATATTATGTTTTATTTTAGAAAAGCTGCTCAATTGAATAATGAAATCGATCATTTTTTTGTAACGATATTCTTATTTAATTGAATAGCTTTGTTAAAATAAAGAATAATATCCAAATCCACTTACCATGAAAAATAATTTTTCCACTTTTATTATAAAAATTAAGTTTCGTCCAGTGCAACTGGTGTTATTGCTTGCCCCTTGGCACGCAGACATCTTGCCAGGTGACGTAACAACATGAAATACCTAATTATATCTCAGTTAAAAAGATTAAATATAATAATAGCAGTATATAACCGTAAGGAAATGTACTTTTTGATTTATCTTTGGCGGTTGCTTGAGCGTGCTCATTTCCCGAAAAATTGCTTTCAGCACAAACACGTTCTTGTGGCTCTTCATTCGCTAACGAATCTGGGGCTTCAGGCTTCGAGTTATCATCTCCCGTGGAATTTCCCTCCTCTTCCTTATCAGCCATTGTTTTGTAAAACGATTGACTCTAAATGGAAAGAAAATAAACGCGAAATCAATATAATTAGTACTACGTAAAATAGCTACAATCATTAATAAATTATTTTGCAAAATTGCAATGTAGGTACACACATATTTCTTTCCACGTTTCCGTTTTTCTCTACATTTGCCGAGAATGAGTCTATGATTATTAACTCTGAAACATTTTAAAATTGTAATAAGCATTTTAGTGATATAATCACAAATATGAGAAATCAATATATGACTAAGATGTAAATATTCCAGTGTTTAAAAATTCAAATGTATGTGAATTCCAATTTTTTCAAATTTTACATACTGTTAGAAATAAATGAATAAGTAAACAGAGTCTTTCGCTAAAAAATGGACTAATATGTAGAATTTTAGAATAATTCCTAATGTAGAACAATGCTGCAATACTACAGTCTTTCAAGTTAGCATGCGTTGAGATAAAAATTCGTTATATAAATTATGATTGAGCCAGTTTATATTAATAAAATAACTATTATTAGCAGTTTTTTTTATAGAAAGTTGTTTCCGAAGCTATCCAATCGTTTCCATTTATTCCCAAAAACTGCTATTATTTTCATTTATAATTTATTTAGAAGCTATTTACAGTAACTTGAATTTTCTGGTCAAAATTTCTGGCAGAAGCGGAAAGCTTCGGACGCAGATCTCTGAAAGAATCTGAAAGAAAATTATAAAGAAAACTATCCGAAATTTCCTTTCTGAAATTTTTCCAACGGTGTCGTTTGATAGTTTAATATAAAATAATTAATAACAAATTGCACTTACAAATATTGATTAAGGTTAGACTAATCCATTCCAATCCATATTCTGTAAATGCTTCAAACTTATTGCCCCTTATAAGTTGATTAAAAGTAAAAAATAAAATAATGCCTAAACTTTTTCAAGCCGCTGAAGTTACTTTTCTAATGATGAAACTGGCTTATTTTTTCAAAAAGTATATACGTACTTCCTACAAGCAAACAAATTGACAGCTACGCCACACGTTGTCACGGATGGACCACGGTGACGCAAGGCGCAACTTTCCATGATCAAACATGATCCAACAAACTATGGTCCCGCCACTTGGGGGTACGAAATACGTTCAAGCCGCGTCTCGTAGGACGATCTCCATATTGGTTACCATAACAACGCAGAGACGCCTTCCTAACTACGATTGAAATCATTTCGCATAATGATAAGCACAGCGTTTCTAAAACTTAGATACCTGAAAGTAGATAATAAGAATTTTTTAATTCTTGAAGTGACATAGTTTTAAATTTAATAGAAATTGTAAATTTGAAACTATTAATCCCTAAAGGACACTTGGGGTCACCGTGATCCCACGGGCTTTCCAATTATTTTCCGATTGTCTACGTTTTTTTCAAGTATTTGCATCGGATAGTTGAATTATCATTAAGGTTTTGGAGATATTTTTTTCTATTTTATATTGCTTCAACATCACTCATGATTTTTTTTTCAGCCAAAAACATCTGAAGATGTATTTGGAGTTGTGTTCTTTTAAGTGTTAATCTATAATTATAATGAAGGAATATATCAAATGGCAAATACGTATAGTTAAAAGGCAGGAATTAAAATAAAGTTCTTTCACAACTCATGGATGTATTTTTTTGAAGAATTAAATTTTATAATTTTGTTTATTGTATACTGTTATAAGCCCAAAATTAAATGTACAATTTGTCATTTATTTTGTTGTAGTTTACTATTTATCTTGGATCACGTACATAAATATCTGCAAAATTAAAAGAGGGCTGTGCGTATTGCAGCAGTACCATTAGATAAATCGTGAAAGTCATAACAAATTTTAATTATAAAAGTATATTTAGTATTGTATTCTTCATATTTTTACTATCTTTGCTATTATTATATCATACAAAAAGTACATCCAATGATAAAAATTATATTTACGCTTGCAACACTTTGTGTGAACAACATTTTTAACAATAATTAATACTAATTATTATAATTGTAGACTTTTGATTACAATAATTATATATGATTCATTATATTCAATTCTTGTATTTGTAATTAATGATTATTAATGAATTATTTCGTTTATAATTATTAATTAATTATTTTATTTGTAATTATTAATTATTCATCAGAATTTGTAATAATATAACAAATAAAACCGTTACTTTAGCACTTTACATTTTTTAATAGCAAGCTCTTTTATATTTTATACTCTTCATACATATAAGTCATATGTTCCTGACTTTTATTTTAGCTCTATACGATTATTTATAAGACTATATTCGAGTTTCTTCTGCAATTAATACATGCAGCGTTGAACTTGCCTTAAACTTCCCGCTTGACGACCTTTAAAAATGGATTCGCCGTACGAATTCCTACGTGCCATTTGATTGGTTCACTTTTTTTTAGATGCGCGTGGCGAGACCATAGTTTGACTTTATTTTTGTAATATCTTCGTAATGAATAATAATGATTATTATTTTATTATCTCATTAAATAGTTCTTACAAAATAAAAACAATTTTTCTCGTACACTTATATAACAAAAAAATAGTTTTTACGAAGATATTAGCAGAATTGGGCAAACATGGATCGAATCCCCTGCATTTGGCCCATTGTTTTCCCCTCAGCACTCAACAAAGTGAAGCTAGCTGGTGGTTGAAGTGAAAATACCTGATGCAGTTTCGCAGGGAATTTTTTCTCTCTAGTTAGTTGGCGTCACTTTCAAAATGGCGAACAATCCTAAATAATGGCGGGAGTCCTGAGAAGCTGCGGACAGAATATCAGCAGTATAGACTCCTTGATATCTTTTTTGGTGCGTTTTCTTTTATTTTCTGCGTAATCATTACTTGAAACAGGTAATTTAATGAGAATTTTAGGTCGTCGCAACGGGTGAATTGTGTGAAAAAATTTCCGATTTATTGCTCCAAAGTGCAAAGGAGAGGGAGCGTTGCGTAGTTGTTCATCGGTGCGAGTCCATTGTCCAGGTGCTTCGACATAAACTAGATCCCAGTGTGGATTTTATTATTTTCGCCTTCGACGGACGCGTTGCTCAACCTTTGTCCGAGGTAAGTTTAATCATCTTCCTCAAAAATCGCTCACAAATACGAGTATCAGTGATCGGTCGTACCTAACCTAAAAATTTAATTTCCCGGGCGGTGAACATTTTTATCGGTTTCCGAGACAATTTTCTTTCATAAACAAACAGTTTTCTCTTCAAACTTGCATTCTGAGAATAGAATATTTCGTCGTTTAGAAAAAATAATTAAGGAGGCTGTTGGAATCCAGCTCTAACCTCAAAATTCAATCATAAAAAGTTGTAACGAAATTTCTTATGCATTGTTGTCGAACACTTGGTTGGTTGTGGCACTGCGTGGAAATGCTTTATGTGGCTGTTTTAAGTTTGTTTATTTTTTGATAAATATCTCAAAATCTCTGCAACATCAATTTGGAAATCGAAATTTCCAAATAAGTCATTTTATTTCATGGTAAAATTGATTTCTTGATGTTTCCAAACATTATTTACAAAAGAGGTTACGATTTTGCTTTAAAAGGTTAATTTTACGTTTTGAAGAAAAAAATAAAATACTTCGAAAAATAAACTGGAAGATTTTAAGAAACTTTTTTTATTTTACAGAATTTGAACAAATATAAGGAAAACTAAGTTATTTCAGAGTTTTGAAAAGTTCTAAAATAATTTAAATCTGGAGAAGATTTACAATTTAAACAAAATGGTTGATTTTCGAAGATTTCGAAAAAAAGAAGCTTTTGAAGAATTTTGAAAGGTTTAGAGAATAAACTATTTTCTTAAGATTCCTACGAAAATTTTAAATGATTTTTTATTTTGAAAAATTCATTTTAAGAGAATGTTTAAAAAGATTTTTAAATTTTATTTGTAAAAATTAATTTTAAAAGAATGTTTACAACGATTTTTAAATATTTCAAAAGATTCCCTAAATTGACAATAAATAATTTTGAAGATTTTAAAATATTTTTTTTTCATTTTGCACAATTTAAAAATATGTTTATAAGGTTTAGAGTTTTGAAAAGATTTCAATTTTTTTTACGAAAGGTATAGATTTTAAAAACCAATTTCAAAGCTTTTTAGAAATTTCGAAAGGTTTCAAGACAATAAAAATTTTTCGTAAGATTCATGGGAAAATTTATCATGATTTTTTTATTTTTTAAAAATATTTTTAAAATATTTCCAAACATTTCAACATATTTCTAAAAACGTTGAAAAAAATCTGATAGATTTTGAAGCATTTTAAAAAAATTTTAAATAATTTTCTACATTTTAGGATTAATTTGAGTTAGTTTAAATTATCTTTAAACATTAATCTCTTTTGGGAAAAATTAAATCTTTTTTGGTCAAAAATGCAACTGTTGGATTGAAAATTAATCTGTTTTATTTTTCAATTACAAAGCATTGCAAAACATTTGAAACAAAGTTTCGATTTTTGTTTAGATTCCGAGGAAAATTAAAAATTATTTTTCATTTTGAAAAATTAATATTAAAAGAATATTTCTAAAGTCATCAAAAAAGACTCCGCAAAATTGTAGGCAATTTAATTATGTAGAATTTTTTTTTCAATTTTAAACAAACTAGATTTTTGAAAATTTTTAAGAAAAAAAAAACTAGAAACTTTTAAATAATTTTGAAAGGTTTCAAGAAAACATTTTTTAACAGAATTATGGTAAAATTAAAATGATTTCCTAAAAATTAAAAAAGATGAGAAAAATGTTGCAAGATAACAAATTTTTAGAAAAAATTCGAGTAATTTTAAGAGATATTTAGAAGTTCCTAAAAGATTAAAAAATAATTTAAATCTTAAAAAGATTACAAAATATGTAAAACAAAATTTTTTTAATTTTTAATTTTGAAAAATTAATAATAAAAAATATTTCCAAAACTGACAAAAAAGAATCCGAAAATTTGTACGGCAATTATTTAATTATGCAGAATTTTTTAAATATTTTAAATAGACTGTAGATTTTTGAAGATATTGAAGAAAAAAATTAGAAGCTTTTTAATAATTTTGAAAGCTTTCAAGTTTAAAAAGATTTATGGGAAAATTTCACATGATTTTTTTATTTTGAAAAATGAATTCTAAGAGAAAACTTGAAAGGATTAATGGGACAATTAAAATAATTCCCTAAAATTGCAAAAAAGATGTCCAAAATTTTGCAAGATTAAAAATTTATAGAAAAAAAATCGAGTCAGTTGAAGAGACATTCAGAAGTTTTGAAAAGATTAAAAAATAATTTAAATCTTGAGAAGGTCTCGAAAAGTTTCAAACAAAATGTGGATTTTTGAAGATTTAAAAAAAAATACACTTTTTAAGAATTTTTTAAGGTTTCAAGAGAATAAAAAATTTCATAAGATTCCTGGAAAGATTAAAAATGATTTTTTTTTTTAAACTTAGTTTTAAGAAAAAATTGAAAAATGTTTTTAAAAATTTGAAATGATTTCCTAAAATTCCGAAAAAGAGTGTAGAAGTGTTTTAAACAAAATTGTTCAATTTTACAAGATTGCAAAGTTTTAAAAAAATTCACAAGCTTAAGAGATATTTAGAAGTTTTGAAAAGATTCTAAAATAATTTAAAACCTGGAAATATTTTGAAAATTTGTTTAAAAATGTAGATTTTTGAAGGTTTTAGAAAAATTAAGATTTTGAATAATTTTGGAAGTTTTCAAAAGGATAAAAAAAAATGTTCTACAGATTCCTGGGAAACTTAGAAATGATTTTTTATTTTGAAAAAATCAATTTTAAGAGAAAATTGACAAATATTTCAAAACATCAAAGGGTTTCCTAAAATTTCGAAAAAAGAGTATTTAAGTTTTTGAAGCAAAATTGTTCAATTTTGCAAAATTAAAAAGTTCAAAAAAAAATTTGTGTGATATTCAGAAGTTTTGAAAAGATGCTAAAATATTTTAGAACGTGGAAATATTGACAAAAATTGTCAAAAAATTTAGATTTTTGAAGATTTGGAAAAATTAACATTTTTAAGAATTTTGAAAGGTTTCCAGATATTAAAAAAAAAAATTTCTTAAGATTCCTGGGAAAATTACAGATGATTCTTTCATTTCATAAGTAAATTTTAATAGAAAATTGAAAATGATTTTAAAGCAAAATGCTTCCATTTTATAATATGACGAAATTTAAAAAAGTCGAGTAAGTTTAAGAAATATCTAGAATTTTTGAAAAGATTTAAAAATAATTTAAAGCCTGGAAAGATTTCAAAAATTTGTCTACAACATTCAAGATTTTTTAAAGATTTGAAAAAAGAAGTTTTTAAGAATTTTAAAAGGTTACAAGACAATAAAAATTGTTCTTAAGAATCCTGGATAAAGTACAAATGATTTTTTGTTTTAAAAAATCAATTTTAAGAAAAAAATTGAAAAGTATTTCAAAATATTTCCTAAAATTTCGAGAAAAGAGTGTAGAAGTTTTTAAAGCAAAATTGTTCAATTTTGCAAGATAAAAACTTCTAAAAAAAATTCGTGTAGTTTCAAGAGATATTTAGAAGTTTTGAGAATATTCTGAAATAATTTAAAACATTGATTGATTTCAAAAAAATTGTAACCAAATGTAGATTTTTGAAGATTTAGAACAAAAAAATTAGAGGTTTTTAAAGAAGGTTGAGATGTTTCAAGAGAATAAAAGAATTTTTTATGTTGATAAATTAATTTTAAGAGAATATTACAAAAAGATCTTAAAATATATTCAACATTTTCGAAAAAGAATCCAAGACTTTAAGGCAATTTTTTTAATTTTTAAGAATTTGTAAAAAAATTAGAAAAAATTTGAATTATTTAAAAAAATATGTAGAAACTTCACAAGTTTAAACAAAGAATTTAATTTCGTCCAAAGTTCTAAAAGTCCGAAATATATTTTAAACCGATTATAATTTTTTCTAATATTTTGTCAGATCTCAGAATCGAATTTTAACTCAAATTTAGCTGTTCATACACTTTTAACAAATAAATAGTTATTCGAAATTTGTATCTTGTATTAAAAATTATTTCTCCCCGCAAGTCGAAAAACTGCGTGCGCGGAATTGATGTTATTTTACTAAGAAATATTAGAATGAAATATTGTGTAGATACTAAGCGATACTTCTTTTAAAAATAAAACTGTGTGCAGAGGGATAAACTGTTTAATTTAATAATTTTTGCCTAGAAATGAAATTTTCAAACAGTAACTTCTACTAACTTGAATATTTAAACATTTCATTTCACCCAATAATTATTGAATAAACAGTTTTGCCCTCTCTTTACAATATTTTATTTAAAAAAGTAGTACCGCTTCATATTTAAAAAATATTGAATGCTACGATTTATTAAGTAAAATGAAACAATTGAACTTATATTGATTGATAACAATATTTCAAAATATAAATGAAGATAACAATGATAAAATAACCAGAGTTTCTATTCTTTTCTTTTCAGGTGGAAGGAAATATCAATTTAATTGACGAGCACTATCCAGTAACTGGTCGGACAATTTTGTTGCACTGTAATGGTGTACCAAACATTCTGGCACCCTCCTATCACAAAGCGCGTACGGTCTGTGAGAAATTTAATCTTCGTTTCATGTCATCGAATGTTTATGTAAGTTTCCAAAATCATACGTAACTTCTACCAATTTAAACGAAATTCTAAATAAAATACTTGTTTTTCAGGACCCACACAGTTGCAAGCTTATAGGAAATAGAATCCTGAACCTCGCAGAAGCGGTTCTCGGATTTGGCAGTGGAATTCCCAGTTTAAGTTGAATACTACCTGAGAATTTAGGTACTACTCTTAATTTGAAAAAAATAACTTCTCATAATTGTCCGGCAAATGCCACTACTTCTTTACTTTTCTTTTAAAAATATTTTTGAACTTTTTCGCTCTTTGGTAAAATATTGCTTATTATCAATTAGCAAAGTAGTTCAACTTTAAACCAAGTAGTTGAATTTTCAATGAAAAAGTATGAATTCTTAAAGTAATGTAATATTTTATATTTCAAATAGGAAAATATTTTCATTTTAAATAAAAGAAAGCGTTTATTTTTTTCACCGAAAAGGACCAATTTTTAACAAAATAGTTGAATCTTCTAACAAGCATTTGTATTTTAAACCACATAGTTCAATTTTTAATGCGGAAAGTTGAATTTTCAACAAAAATATGAATCCTCAGCGACAGTTGTAATAGTTAAATTTTCGACCAGAGTTAAATTTTTAACCAAATAATTAGATTTTCAATATAATAGTCGAATTTTTCAGCAAAAGAGTTGAATTTTCAGCCTACTAAGATGAATTCTAAACAAAAAGTGTAATAGTTGATATTTGAACAAAAAATATGAAATTTCTACCAAAAAAAGAAAAATGTTTAAACTAAAAAGACGAATTTTCAACTAAGAAGATTAATTTTCTACAAAAAAAGACGAATTTTCAAAAAAAATACATGAATTTTCCATCAACAAGATTAATTTTCAACCAAGAATAAAAAAAGTAAAATTTCAGTTAAAAATGTAATTTAAAAATAACGAATTTTCACATAAATAGTCAAATTTTCCAATCAAAAAAAGAATCTCAACAAAATACATAAATTTTTAACCAGATAGTTGAGTTTTAAAACAAGAAGATTAGTTTTCTACCAGAAAAGACGAATTTTCAATAACATACATAAATTTTTAACCAAACATGAACTCTCGGCGACAATTTTAATAGTTAAATTTCCGACCAGAGTTAAATTTTTAACCAAATAATTAAATTTTCAATAAAATAGTGGAATTTTTCAGCTAAAGAGTTGAATTTTCAGTCTACTAAGATGAATTCTAAACAAAAAGTGTAATAGTTGATATTTCAACAAAAAATATGACATTTCGACCAAAAAAGGAAAAATGTTTAAACTAAAAAGACGAATTTTCAACTAAGAAGATTAATTTTCTACAAAAGAAAGACGAATTTTCCAAAAAATACATGAATTTTCTACCAAAAAAATTAATTTTTAACCAAGAATAAAAAAGTAAAATTTTAAGTAAAAAAATTTAAATTTAACGAATTTTCACATAGTCAAATTTCCCAATCAAAAAAAGAATCTCAACAAAATACATAAGTTTTTAACCAGATAGTTGAGTTTTAAAACAAGAAGATTAGTTTTCTACCAGAAAAGACGACTTTTCAATAACTTACATACATTTTTAACTAAATAGTTGTATTTTCAACCAAGAAGATTCATTTTTTTTTACCAAAAAGACGACTTTTCAACAAAGTATATCCATTTTCAACTAAATACTTTGAACGATGGATTTGATGATGGTACCCATTTTATTTTAATAATTTTTAGTTAATAGTAAAAAAATTCTTTTCTACAAACCAGTTTAATTTTGTACCAAATAATTTAATTTTCAAGCAAAAAAGATGAATTATCTACAAAACAGTTAAATTTTCAACAAATTACATCAACATTCAACTCAGTACTTTAAACGATTGATATGATGTTGGTATCAGTTTTATTTGATTAATCTTTAGTTTATGATAAAAAAAAAATATTTTCTACAAAACAGTTTAATTGTATACCAAATAATTTAATTCTTTACCAAATTGTTGAATTTTCAATCCAAGAAGACGAATCTTCTACAAAAATATCCATTTTCTAACCAAAAAGAAGAATTCTCAACATATTACATGAATTTTTAAACTTTCACCTCGAAAATGTGAATTTTCAAAAAAAAAAAAATTTAATTTTCAATCGGAACAGATAATTTTTTAACCAGGTAGTTGCATTTTTGACCAGAAAGGTGAAATTCTACAACAAGAGATGAATTATGAATCAGGAAAGAAAGGAATTTTCAATCAAATTGTTGAATTTTCAACAAAATAATTTAATTTTCAACCAAATAGTTAAATTTTCTACTGAATTGTTGAATTTTTAGGCCGAAAAAAAATATTTTGAATAAAGAAGGTGAAATTTTTACTGAAGGAGATGCGTTTTTGAACCAAAAATATGAAAGTTCAAAAGAACAGATAATTTTTTAACCAAGAAGTATGACTTTATGACCAAATTGTTGAATTTTCAATAATTCTATTTCGGATCAAGTAATTAAATTTTTAACCAAAGAAGATGAATTGGAAAAAGGGAAAAGACTCATAAGCCTAAATAAATAGGAATTTTGATCATTTATAAATATATAACATTAAATAATCACATTTTAATTAAACATTGAAGTTCACGTTTAATACTTGAAAAATCTTATGATATTATCTGGACACTATTTTCGATCTCAGAAGTGAGTCCGAGGCCTTTAAGGATTTTCAAAGAATTTCGTAGGATTTCAGAACATTTTAAATAATTTTAAAAAGGTATGGGATATCAATGATATTTTAAAGATTTCAGGAATTCTAAGGATTTGAGGGATTTCAAATATTTCAGCAGATTTAAGGGACTCGTAGATTTCAAAGAAAATTATAAGATTTCAAAAATTTCAAGGGATTTAAAGAGATTGTCTTGTTTTCCAGGAATATCAGATGCTTTTAACAGATTTTAAGAGTTTTTAAGGGATTTCAACATATTTTAAAGCTTTTATGGGATTTTAGCTTTTTATGGGAGATTGTATACCAGATTACAAAAATAGTTAAACCCTCGATGTAATATTCAAAAAATTACGTGACACTATTTTGCTACTATTTTAAAAAGAATTCCTCTTTTTCTCCTGTTTTCAAGAAACATCCCCTTTTTCTCGTTTTTTTGCTTAAATATAAGTCTATTCCTATATTTTTTATTCAGGCATCATCTTTTTTTATTAAAAGTTCTACTTTTTGGATGAAAAATTCATTATTTTGTTGAGAATTCAACTATTTTGTTAATGTCATCTTTTTTGGTCGAAAATTCCACCGTTTTTTGATAGCAATTTGTCCTTTTGGATTGAAAATTCAACTTTTGCTTGAAAAGTCTTCTTTTTTGTTCGAAAATTTTACTGCTTTGTTGGAAATGAACTTTTTTGTTGAAAATTCTTATTTCGGGTTAAAAATTCAGCTGTTTTGCAGAAAACTCGTATTTTTGGCTTGAAATGTGAAGTTTGGTAGAAAATTCGTCTTTTTGGCTTAAAAGTTCGTCTTTTTGGTCAAAAATTTAACTAAGTGGTTGAAAATGAACTTTTTGGCTGAAAATTCATATTTTCGGGTTGAAAAAGTAACTGTTTAGTAAATAAAATCTTCTTTTTTTTTGGAACGTTCATCTTTTTGTAGGTTGAAAATTCAACTATATGGTTACAAATTCGCCTCTTTTGATAAAAACACTAAAAAATTCTTCTTTTTTGGTCGAAAATTCAACTGTTTTGTTGAACATGCGACTTTTAGATAGAAAATTCATCCATTCAGATTGAAACTTTATTTTTTGGTTGAAAGTGAACTTTTTTGTTAAAATTCATATTTTCGAGTTAAAAATGCAACGGTTTTATAGAATACTCGTCTTTTTGGCTTCAAATTTGAACAGTTTGGTAGAAAATTCCAATTTTTGGTTAAAATGATTCTATTCAGCTTGAAAGTTCGTCTTTTTGCGTTGAAAATTCATATTTTCTTATCAAAATTTAACAGTTTTGTAGAAATCTCGTCCTTTTTTACTTGAAATTTGCACAGTTTTGTAGAAAATTCAACTATATGGTTGTAAATTCGTCTTTTAGACTTAAAAGTTCGCCTGTTTGATTTGAAAATTTAACTATTTGGGGGAAATTCATATTTTTGGGTTGAAAATATAACTGATTTTTTTTTTAAATCGCCTTTTTGTTTTGAACATTCATCTTTGCAGGTTGGAAATTCAACTGGTTTATTAAAAATTCACCTTTAAAAAAAAAAAAAAAAATCGTCTCTTGATTAACAGTTCAACTATTTGGTTATAAATGGAACTGTTTGGTTGAAATTGGATTTTTTGGTTAAAAATGTATCTTTTTGGCGTTAAAAGTGAAATATTTTCTAAAGAAAAATTCAAACTTTTAGCTTGAAAACTTAAGTCTTTCGTTGAAAATTCATCTTCTTGGTTGAAAATTAATCTTTTTTGGTAGAAAATTCATTTTTTTAGTCGAAAATTCAATATACTTTGTTGAATTATTTTCCTATTTTCGTGAAAAATCGCCCTATTTCCTATGTTTTGAGCGCATTTTAGGCTATGAAGTTCTTTGACACTATTTTGAGTTTTTCTTGCCGTTTCTTAATTCAGGGTTTTTCATTTCAGGTTTTAGATTTTTTATTTTTAAGTGTACATTTTAATTTGAAGAATTTTAAAATGCAGTTTTAAAGACTTGAACAATTAAAAATTAGAAGCATTTAAAATCGACGGTTTTGGATAAAAAATATATTTAGTTGATCAACTGTGAATATAAATTAATTAATGATTTTTAAAATTGAACTGTACTTTAAGATTTAAAAAGTGAATAATAATTGATTTTTAAATAATTTCAAAATAATATATTCATAATTAAGGCTTTTATTAAATTTCAAATATTATTTCAGTCTAAAATATTCAATAATAAAAAATTACGAAATTTGAACATGAAGTTTTGACTCAATAATAATTTTTTGAAAATGTACAAAAAGATGTTTTTTTATTGAGGCATATGCACACATTTTTAAAAAAAGTTGAATATTTCGCATCTGAAATTTATTCAGCTTGAACCAAAGAAACCGTTTATCATTTTGCTTTTGGGGAAAAAACTTTTGTCGTGATTTAGGATTTTTGGGATTTCATTTCTTTTTTACGATTTTGGAACGCTATAAACACCAAGAAAAAAATGTTTCCCATGAATAAAAAATAATAACATTTTTCTTTGGTTCAAGCTGAAGAAATTTTAGGTTCGAGTCAATCCAAAAAACATGTTTTTGTACATTTTCAAAAAATTTTAAATAGAGCAAATTTTTTTTCAATTTTAAATTTTTTAAATATTGCTAATTTAAAAATGAGAACAGAAGATATTAACGGATTTCAAATTTTCTTTCTTTACTTGTTTTGGATGTCAGACTACAAATTTTTATCCCTCAGCTTAAACGATTCGATTAATTTTAGCAATTTTACTTCGCTCTACTGAAAAGTGTAGTTTTAAATTTACATTGAAAGTACTAATTATAGTAAGGAAGAAATTGCGAATCTTGGAAAGAATTATTTATGAGAACGATGTTAAACATATTAAAATTTTGTATTTAACTAATTTTATTTTTTCTCAGACTTTTTTATATCACTGTGAATGGATTTCCAACGACCTAAGTATATCCAATTTTTACAAAAGTAAATTCTTGAATGGCAGAAATCATTGAAAAATCATTGAAAATTATTTATTTTTAATTTTTTGATTTTTAAACTATTTAAAATAAAAATAATTTAGCTTTCAATTTAAGAAGTATTTAGTTTATAAAAAAATGTAATCGTACTTTCAGATTTAAAAAGTGAATAATAATCGATTTTTAAATAATTTCAAAATAATATATTCATAATTAAAGCTTGTATTAAGTTTCAAATATTATTTCAGTCTAAAATATTCCATTTTTAAACCATTCAAGTCGACATTTTTTAATTAAGAAAATGAACAATTGCTCAATATTTAGAAATATCTGACTTTTCATTTAACATCAGATATTATAAATTAAATATTCAAAACTAAACTTTGAATGTTACCATTTAAATTAATCTATTTAAAAAATTGTAATTTGTAAGTCAAATTGTTGAATTTTCATGTATACCTATTATTCTTAGAAAAAATTTGAGTAAGTTGAAGAGATATTTAGCATTCTTGTAAAAATTTAAAATTAATTTAAAATTTGAAATGATTTCAAATAATTGAAACGAAGTGTCTACGCGTACCGACAAAATTTTAAAACGCTTCAGATGAATAAGAAAACATTTCCTAGGAAAATTGAGAATTATTTTTTATTTTGAAAAATTAATTTTAAGAGAATCTTTGAAAAGATTTAGAAAGATTTACAAAATTATCCAAAATTAATGTGGAAGATTTAAAGGAAATTTTTTTAATTTGGCAGGATTTAAAAAAAAATTAGGAAAAATTCGAATCACTTTAAAAGATGTTTAGAAGTTCTGAAAAAATTTCAAAAATAATGTAAAATTTCAAAAAATGTTAAACAACATGTAGATGTTTCAAGATTTTGAAGCATTTTAAGGATGTTTAGACTATTTAAAATAAAAATAATTTAATTATTCATTTCAGGCGCTCAGAGAAAAAATGTGATAAGTCCTATGTTTTAACATAGCACTTATCACGTTTTTCCTCTGGGTGGCTCATTTAAGAAGTATTTAGTTTATGAAAAAATGTAATCGTTCAATTTTTAATGTTTCTAGCTTAAAATTGCTTAAAATGTTATAATTTTGAAAATTTTTAAAGTCATTGATTGATTCTTTAATTTAGAGCATTGAAAATGATAACGTGAATTTATATTTTTGGAACTGAATCTGAATCTTTGAACTCTACAATTTATAAAGTTAAAATTTATTATTTTTTCCACTTTGAGTGCTTCAATTTGCAGCTTAGTTTTTAAGCAAATAAAATAAAATTTCAATGAAAAAGTTCAAATTTGAACAAAACAAATTAATTATCTGCCAAAAAGAATAATTTTCAACAAAATACATGAATTTTGAACCAAATATTTTTTTAATGCAATTTTCAACCTAATAGTTAAATTTTCAACCAGACAAATGAATTTTCTACCAAAATGATTAAATGCCTATATAAAACAATCGACATAAAATGGTACAGTTGAATTAAAAAAAAATAATATTCCATAAAAAACTAATTGTCAACCAAAGAAATTACATTTGAATCAAAAATATTAATTTTCATCAAAAAAAGAATAATTTTTAACAAAATACACGAATTTTCAAAAATGTTAATTTTCTGCCAAAAAAGGACAATTTTTTAAACAAAACAGATGAATTTTCAACCAAAAAATAAATACATTTTGAACAAAGAATAAAATAGTTTAATTTTAAGTTAGAGAAATCAGTTTTTAAGCAAATAAAATAAATTTTTAATGAAATAGGTAAATTTTCAACAAAACAAATGAATTTTCTACCAAAATGATTAAAAGTCTATAAAAAAATCGACATAAAATGGAATAGTTGAATTAAAAAAAAAAATATTCCATAAAAAACTAATTGTCAACCAACGAAATGACCTTTGAATCAAAAAGATTAATTTTCATCAAAAAAAAGAATAATTTTTAACAAAACACATGAATTTTCAAAAGGTTAATTTTCTACCCAAATAGAGGAAAATTTTTTCAACATAATAGATGAATTTTTTAACTAAAAAATAAATAAAGTTTGAGCAAAGAATAAAAGTTTAATTTTCAGTTAGAGAAATCAGTTTTTAAGCAAATAAAATAAATTTTTAATGAAATAGGTAAATTTTCAACAAAACAAATGAATCCTACACATCCAAAAAGTCATGACAAACTTCCTGCATTGGGTCTCCACGTGCTTTGCCCAGTTCAGCTTGCTATCTAGGATCACTCCAGAATATCTAACCGAATCTGAAAACTTTCGCTTCCCACCGCAAAATACAGAAGCGTCAACTTTTGGAATTTTATTTTTCGTAGAAATGACCAGGTTGGTCTTTTCAGGATTTACCGAGAGACCTGAGCTATCGCACCAGAGCTCCACGATGTTCAGCGCCGACCTCATGAGACCCATGAGCGTTTCCAGATGAGCCCACCTGACTAGGATTACAAAATCATCCGCATATCCCTGAGTATTGTAGCCCCCTTTATTGAGCCTTCAAAAGAGAACGTCCACCACAATGCATCACAGAAAGGGCGACAGGACTTCCCCCTGTGGGAATCCCCGTGGAGATATTTCCCTTGATAGGCCCTTACCCTATCTGGTTTCAAGTCTTCTCTGGTGTAGCGTGCTTTCTATCCATCATAAAACCTGGTCTGACACGCCACATTTTAGAGCCTCTGGACATATCACTTTTGGAGGAGTATTGCTGAAAGCAGCCTTTATATCCAAGAAAGTGCCCACAGCATACCCCTTTTTTTCGATCTGCTGCTCTAATTTTGCCACAACAGCATAAAGCGCAGTTTTCAACGAGCAGCCTGCCTGAAAAACATTCTGCCCTCTATGCAGCGGGAGGCCAAGAGCACCTCATCCCTAATGTATCTCTCAACCAGCTTCTCCAACGTCTTCAGGATAAAAGAAGTTAGGCTGATTGGTCGGAAATCTTTTGCTACAGTGTAACCCTCCCTCCTGGGTTTGGGTATAAAGGCCATTCTGCCAACCTTTCATGCCGATGACACGTGGTTAAGGGCTATACGTGCCCTAGATAATTTTGTCAGAGGAGGGACAACTAAATCTATGATTTTCCACAAAAACGCTGGATAAATATCATTCGCCCCTGATGATTCAAAATGACAGGAGGACCCTACAGAGGATTCTACCTTCTTGTAGTCGGCGACCTTAGAGGTGAAATTCCAATCGGCTCTCACCACCTCTTGGCCCCAGCTTTCCTTCTCTTGCTCGTTTTCGATTCACTGAAAACCCAAGAAGTGAACTTCCTTTTGATCATTTAGCGTTGCTTCTTTGTCTTTGGCAAACTAACACTCATCGAGTCTTATGAGCCCGACGCGAGCTTCCGTATTTTTCGCCAGAATCTTTTGGTGCCTCAATGTTTCCGGAATTTCTTTCCCCTCCAATCTTCCTGCTTATACTTTCTTATATTTTTATTGTATTCACACTATGCCGTCTCATAGATGTCCCAGTCTGAAGGCAATTTAGTTCTACTTGCCCTATTGCACAACATTCTTGTCTTTTGAAGAAGTCTCTGCAGGTGGGTATTACACCATTCTGTTCCCTTTCTTGACCTAATTGTGCTTTTAGGGCAATTGTTCTCATATGGTGTATCGAGAGCCCTTTGAAGAAAATCCGCGGCAGGCTGTAACTCATCAATGGTACCATAGCTTGTGGGAAATTCCGCAAGCCTCCCTTTGAGTTTTTCTTCAAATGAGTCCCAAAGTGTATTTCTGGGCTTCTGATCCTGAAAACCACCGGTTTTCCTAGGTTCAATAGAAGCACTATATATTTGTGGTCCGAGAGAGTCTCCTTCTCGGAGACTCTCCAGACCACTACCCTGCTCCTCAAGATACCTGAAGATAGAGTCAACTCGAGAACCTTACTCCTATTTTTTGTCTGGAATGTGAAAGTATCACCCCGATTCAGAATCTCCAGTTCTGTGCCCACTATTTATTCAATTAAATATCTCCCTCTGTCGTTGATTTTTGTGCTTCTCCACCCCGCGTGATAGAGTTCGCATCACAGTCCAGCATCGAAAGAATTTCGTTCTCTTGAAAGTGTCGAATTAGAGCCTCGACTTTTTGGAAGGCGAAGGTCTCTAGGCATCGCCAGGGAAATAAGGCAAGGCTATAAACGCCTCTGGCCTTTCTCCGTGGCTAGGACCCTGCCTGTCGGAATATACCTTCCACGAATCAGTTAGCAGAGACGCGTTCTAAAAGCTGAGGCACTTCAAAACGGTCACCGGCTTTCGAGAATGTCGGGAATCAGTACAGTCGCTCTACGGTACCTTTTCAAACACTTCGTCGTTAAACAGTTCTCAGGATAACCCTCCGCAACCACGATTCTCACCAAGGCGTTGTTAGTCATCTGCACGAAAGTAGGGCCCTGTGTTTCCAGAGCCTTCTATCATTTCAACTCCCTGTTTGGGATAGTTTCTTTGGAGCCCTTCTTCCTCTTGCCTATACGATAAGCCTGAGGAGTTGCTCCAGGTGAATTTTCCGCAGCCACAGCCCCCTGCGGGGTGCCTTGGCTGCTGTTTGCGAGAAGCGCTTTGCGGATTCTCTTTTCTTGGGCTCCGCAGCGTTGCCTCTTCCTTTCAAAGAGTTCTATTAAATGCACTTTTACGGCTTCGAAAAGATTGTCTCTACCATTATCTTTAGCTCGCACCTTTTCTTGTGGATTGCCCCGTAACGACACTTCCACTTTTGGCGGTAAGTTTGTGGAGGGTCCTGAAATGGGCCCCTCATTGGTATTATATTTGTCTGAAATTTTAACCCTCCAGTCTTGATCAAATTTCCACGTTCTGAAACCCCTGAACCCGAAATCAGGTTTTCGCGAATGTATCTGTTGTGTGACTTGATGTGTGTGTGTCTGTAGATTTTTAGTTTGTTAGCACGATAACTTTAAAAAAAATTGACAAATTGGATTGGGCTTTGGTATACCCTTCATGTTTTCTAAAATAAAGGTTGAGTTCGTTAGTCATCCATTTAAAAAAAAAGTCAAAATTATTACCGCAGGACGAGGCACGTGATGAGAATGTGTTCGTCAGAGCCAAAGGAGCTTTTACAAAAGATAATTCACAATCACCAAATTACAGTTGTCGATGCTTTGACCTTTGATTTCAAAAGGTCTGTGCACAAATTTGGGGGAAGCACAAAGACTAACCGCGCAGCGCGAAGGTAAATAAATTATCGAGCGCGAGGCACGGAACTCAACAGTCGCGCACCCTATGCGCGCTCAAACTTGCAAGCGAAGCGATCCACGCGCATAGCGCGCGATGAGAATTCCTTCCCGATAATGCAGCTTTTTTTCCTAACTGTGTTCAAACGATCAGAAGGCAATGTTTTTACATTGCGTTCTTGCGTTATTTTATTCAAAATTTTATATTTTTCAGGACAACATATATAGAAGATATGGGAAAATCAAATCTACCCGCTTAAATGGACTCTCTGAGATAGTTTGGTCGACTATCCAAGATGGTTAAGTGGACTATCTGAGATGATGATGATGATGATGATGATCAGTTCCGCTCTCTGAGATGGTCAGGTCGGCCGTTGAAGGTGGCCAAATTGATTCTCTGAAGTGAACAATTTGAACCTCTTTTTTTAGCCTTGTAGAGATAGTTCCTTTGACCATCTAGAAGGATGTCCTTTAGTTGGAATTCTAATATAGTCAGTATGAACATCTGGATTTGAAGTTCAAAATTACTTGATCTTTAATTTGATTCATAAAATTGAGGGAAAAAAGCAAATTGATCATTGCAACTAATTCTAAAAAAATTATATTCAAAAAATTTCCAACGAGATTCACAACTTTTTAACAACTTGAGGTTATATTAGCACTTTACATCAGAACTCAGTATTTTAAGTAAAAATATCATTCAATTTCAAAGAAGATACAAAATTTGTCAACAATGTTAGGTTATGCTCGTGTTCTTGACCGGTAGTTTTCATTAGAGATTTTAAAGAAGATTTACAATTTAGGTACAATTTTAGGATTTGTTAACATTTATCACAGGAAATCGGGGTTTTAAAGAGAAAACATTGGGTTACTATGTCCTATTATTGTTTTTCATCTAAAATTGCTATTGTTAATTGAAATTCATCAGTTGGCAAAAACGAAATCTACCAAAAATGTATTAAAAATTTGGTCAAACGGTTAAATTCACCATAAGAAATATATGTAAAACTTAAAACCACAGAGTTATAAATTCAATTTTGAGAAAATTACGAAACACGAATTCCACTTTGCAAATGACGAGTCCTATTGAAATATGGGTAATATAAATTTTTTAGGACTCTTCAAGAGCTATAATTGCTCTCCAAGACTTTTTTATATTTTGGGTCGTTGAGATCGATATTTGAATTTTCTGGTGTCAAATTTCAGACAATTCTAATACTTTGTTAATCATTAATCATGGAAATGTAATAAATTATAACAAACTTGTATCTCTTTTTTGGGTAAGCAACTTTTGTCCATCAATTTTTGTTTTGTACCTTTTGTCGTTTCTTCACAAATTTTTAATTTATATTTCTAATGGCATTTCTTATGATGAAACTCAATACTACGCGTCCTATCAAAAAGTGATTCATACAAAATTTTCAGATGTGTTTCAGGTGCATAATTTTTGTTCACTAAATTTTTTTCGTAGCTTCTGTCGTTTTTCCAAAAATTTAATTTTTTTATTTTTAATGTTATTTTTCACGAATCAAATCAACACCCCGCGTCCTATCGAGAAGTAATGATTGAAAAATTTGTAGGTCTTTTTTGGAAGCACAATTCTTGTTCGAGAAAATCAAAAATTTGCTTACAAAAAATGGTCTCAACAAAATTGAAAATGCTTGAAGTTTTTGAATTTTTATCCGAAATGGCTGGTTAACGAACTCGTTTTTTTTTTGAGAATCTCAAAAAGTTTGCGAAAGCTTGATTTGATCCGTTCACTTTTTCGAGAGCTATCTTGTTTACGGACCGACGGACGGACGGACAGACAGGCAGACGTTATCTCCAAAACTTGATTTTCGGCTTCAGGGGTTCTCAAAACGTCTAGATTCGTTGAAAAAGTGAGGTGTGAAATTTCTGACAATTCTAATACCAAGCCAATGAGCTTCAACGAAAGAGAATTCACAATCACGAAATTATAGTTGTCGATGGTTCGACCATTAATTTTAGAAGGCCTGCGGGGGAAATCGAGGGGGAAATACAAAGAACCAGCGCACAATTTTTTTTTTAAATCTTTTTTCGTAGCTCATAACGTTCGTCCAAAACTTTTTGATTTATTTTTGATGTTGTTTCTTATGAATAAAGCGTCGTTTTTCCACAACTCTCTTTTATTTCTCATGTTATTTTTCACGATTGAAACAAACATTATGCATCCTATCAGAAAGTGATTATTAAAAAAATTAAACATCTTTTTGACTTTTTTTTATATCTTGCGTCGTTTGGCTCTATATTTTCATTCTTGTTTATTTTTTCGAATCTTGAAAATGCTCTATCTTTTTAAAATTTTATTAAAAATAGACTTCCAACGAACTTGACCTTCACATATAGACCTACATACAAACATACGGACATACGGGTAGAGAGCCACATTCGTAGAAACCTTTTTTTCGGGTTCAGAGGGTGTCAAAACGTGGACTTTTGAAAAAAGGGGAAGGGGGGATTTCACACAAATATAATATCATCTTTGATGAGAATGTAAAAATAAAAATGGATTCCAAAAGAAATATAAATTTTCAAATGGTTCAAAGAGATTTCAAAGTATTTCCAAGAATGTTTTTAACCATGCAAATTGAAAAAAATGTAGATATATTATTATATTTACCAATAGAATTAAGGACAACCACTAGGGATAGAACCAGCGTAAAAGGATTTTTCATTATTTCTAATTGAGGAAAGATAATTGCTGTTTGAATGAAGAATTGGTTCAACAGTGTAGCTAGAGATTATTCTGACGTTTTACTGCATTTATATAATGCGCGTATGTATATTATCTTATCTCATGAGCCTGCTTTTGTGAGATATTTGTGTTTCATGAAAACATGTAATTTTTTCAGTGAATTACATTTTTAAATTTAGATACTTTTTTTAATTCTTTTTGAATATTTGATTGTATAAGGTTTGTTGAATGTATTGATAACCTTTTCTGGGTGGAATTTTTTGAATCGTATATGTGGTAGAAGCATAATCACGAGGTGTCGACCAGTCAGATATTCCTGGTACACTTTCTAAATATCCCCTATATCAACCAAATACTTGAATTTTCAACTGAAAAACATAAATTCTCAACAAAAAAAGTAATAGTTGAATTTTCAGTAAAAAAATAATTTTTGTAAAAAAAAAACGAATTTTCAGCAAGATAGTTGAATTTTGAAACAAAGAAATGAATGTTGACATTTGTAATTGAGAAATTTGTGATTATTACATACTAATATGACTAGGTACTAATATACTATTATCAGGTAAATTACAATTAATACTTAAAAAATTGTAAATAAAGTACAATATTTTTTTTACATTTAATGGTACTAAGTACTACCGTAGATTAAGTAAGTGATTGAGAATGTGAAACAATTATACTAAAACAACTTCAGAAAAAATTCCAAATTCCAGCTTCAAATTATATTCAGAATTAAAATACAGGAACGAAACAATTTGAATACACAGATAAAAATTACCCTAATAAATTTTAATAATATGAAAGTCCGATAAAAGAAAATATTTGATATCCTTCTTTATTATACAGATTGCCTTGAATTTTCAACCGAAAAGATTATTTTTTATGATATATATATATATATATATTTAAAACCTTTTTTTAAACCTTAATTACTTTGGTGATTTTAAACATATTAGGATGTATTTTTCTGATGATTCGAAATAAGATGTAGTTGAAAAAATATATTTTTTGAGAACAGAAATTTATTGAACTTTTCCATTTTTTAGAAACAAATATTTAAACTCAATTTTTGGAAAAAATCCACCTTTGATATTATTCAAAAGAATTTTTAAAGATAGTTTACGATGTGCTCTGAAAGCCTGGTGAATGTAAAAATAGAATCTTTCTTAGTTTCTGAAAAATAATAAAAAATGCATTGGAATTGTTTTTGAAATTTTCATTTGTTCAAATACGAATCAAAATTTATTTTTCAAATATCGCCCGCAGAAATATGTTTTATAGGGCCTCAAACAATCCAAAGAGTAAAAAATTTTTTCTTGCAAGTTGTTGGCTCTAATTATTTATATTGCATAAAATGCTACTTTCTGTTATGAATTAGATGTTTATATACATATTATCAATAATTAATTATAGTTTTTGGGAATTTTCACTAAGAATATCTTTCAGAACTCGCAGTTTTTCTGAATTGTTAACTTATTTTCAACTTTCCGATTGGAGTGAGGTAATAATTAATTTGAGTTGACAAAAATATTTGTTTAAACAATTTAGTATCGTTTTTGACAATATTGCTTTGAATAATGCTAGAAAGTGATGGTTTTTGATGAAATATTCAACATTTTTTCCACTTTTCAATTAGTGTAAATGTGAAAAGTGAACAAAAAGTTCAAAATTTCAGAAAAAAACACAACTAACAAGCGGCGATAGAAAGTATAGTTATAAACAATAATCATAAAAGAAAATTGCTAAAAACAGTAATAAATTGTTTAAATAATTTATATAGACGTCTAGTTATTAATTAAAAGTAGCAATATTATTCATTTGTATTTAAAAAAACGCAAAAAATCATAATAAGTGCCAAAAACTCGCAAAACTGAATTTTTTACTTAAAAGGTTTTTTAGGAACCCTTCAAAAAATAGACTCATGGGGATGATCTTCAAAAATAAGTTTTTATTCATATTGAATGGATAATTTTGAATAAAAGTGTTGAAATTGAGTACCCTGATTGTTTGAAAAATAATAATTTTTATTGGTGAATATTAATGAACTAGATTTATTTCAATGTTTCCTATGAAAAGTAACAATCAAGTCGAAGTTAATTACTTGCGTCATTGATTCCAGACAACATTCAATTTTCACGATTTGTTGGAAAAATTTGTACAAATAAAACTCATTTAAATAATTGCCAAAAATGTTAAAGATGTTAAAAAAAAATGTTAAAGATGCCCAAAAATAACAACTTTTTATACCGTTGCGAAGTACTATGGTTGTAATTCACTATGGACCTATTTACTTGTGTTAATTTTATGAGCACTTTGCTTTCTCATAGGTATCAAATAATCAGGCCAACATTGTGCACCTAAAGAAGATATACCAATTTTATACCGATGACTTTTTGAAAGAAAGCGTAGTTTTTGCTTAAATCGTAAAAAAAATTAGAAAAAATTGTGGAAAAACGACACAATGTCTATCTGCTATACAAATAAGTATTTTAATTCGGGGAGTAGCTCGTCAATGAATACACTTTTCTATTTCCACTTTTTACAACGAACGTATTCTGGTTTCTACCGGAATAAACTCAAATTGAAGTATTTATCACGCACAAAATCAAGTAGAATTTCGAGAAATGTTTCAGACATACTTTTAAAGGTGTCTGTTTAGCTTAAAAAAATTTTACTGATTTCAAAGGATTTTTAAAGACATACAACTCAAAAAAAAATTAGATACATCATTATATTTACCAATAGAATTAAGGACAACCACGAATGATATGACCAAAGAAGAAGGGATCGTCATTATTTCTAACTGTGGAAAACTGATTACTTTTTCAATAAAGCATTTGGTAAGCAGTGTAGCTTTATTGTTATTATAGTTGATACTATGCTCTCAAATATTGTAATGATATTTTTTTTGAGACTCTAACTTGGCGAAACGCTTGAAGTTTTATTTGGTTTAATTTCGTTCCTATAATAAAGGAAGACGAAACACTAACAACCTAGTTCAAACAATTTGGATTTGTTTGCATGCCTTTTGAAGTGAGTAATTTGAGAGCAGTAATTTTGTAGTATATTCATATTTAAAATAAATTCAAAATCTTTCTGATTTCTCTGACAAAGCTCAGTCTTACATTCATTGCAAGGCCAGAAAAATCGGTGCTCCAAACATTTGATTGGCTTTGAAATGAAACTCATGAGATTCTATAGTTATCATATAGATTATAAAAAAAAATAAATAAAAATACTTTCAAGAAGTGGTTGACCACCTTGGCTTTTCTTTACATTGATATTCAAAAGTTTAAATTTAAAAATTAAATTTTATTGAGTGAGTAAAAGCACACTTGTTGTACTTTCATCAATTAACTCTTAAGAGCCACAATGCGCGCAAACGAACATTGCAGAAAAAAAGAACATAATAGATTCCAGTAGCTCCGAAAATATTTAATAAAGAATTCTTGGGCGAGCCAGAAGACAGGCGAACCAACCCCAAGGAAAGCTTACAATTCAATTATTAAATACCTAGCTACAAGTGTGCATTAGAAAATGCAAGTATTACCCTCATTCACGTCACCTTACGAGCCACAATGCGCGCGAACGAACATTGCAGAAAGAAGGGATCATGTAAGTTTGGTATCCTGGAAATGCTTTGTATCCAAATCTTAAGCGAGCCAAGTGATGGGCGAACCAATCACAGAGAAAGCTTTCAATTTGATTATAAAGCACCTAGCTACTATCGCTTTCTAATTTCACAAATAAAATAATATTAAAAATAGAACACTCGATAATGCATCCTTCCAGGATGTTAATATTCTTATTTAACATGAATAGCACGGTAACACAATAACTTCTCAATTAAGAGAGAAGAGACGTTTAAACTAACGGTAGAATTCATTGCGTGTGATGTATATCTCTTTGTTTACGCTAAGAACACTTTCCTCTGGAGCTTCAACCAAAAGACGACTTCATCCTAACGAGCGTCGAGACCGAAGTAACGAACGATGTGGAACCCGTCTCCCAGTGAACTAGCTCTCAGTGCTGGTTGAGCGCGCCATGCCGTTATTGGTTGGCAGTCCCCACTCTGCTCGATGGAAAGGGGTCCTTCTATCGCTTGCTTTGTGCGGTGTTCGCAGCGAGGAAAATGACTTTCTAGAGGGTGGTATTACGCACACATTACTAGAAGTTGAGTATATTTAAAACGGTAGGCATGTTCAACTTGTACATGCAGTAGATAAAGGCCATACGTTACAATGACATTACAAACATGGAGAATAATTTTATTTTGAAATTGAAAAAACGGCATTGGTAGGTCATATATGGAGAAGCTTTTGGTAGTTAAACGTGATATTATAATCTTTATTCTTACAATAAGACAATAGTGCCACGATATAGCGTCCCTACTGCAAACAATACTACTTTAAATAATAAATTCTAAAGTTACGAAGTTTACTGAGATATAATAATAAATGATTAAGTTATTGCACTTAGACCATAAGGAAGTTTTTATAATCCCTAAAAAAGACTGTAAAGTTTCCAAAACACTATAGGAGGGACATTCTGCTCAATGTACGTTCTACATATTTCTAATTTTTCCTATAGAAAATAGAAATATAGATTTATAAAATAGTATTGAAAAACATTGTAGAAATTCACTTTTTTTCACTGTTTGCATTAAACTTAATACCATTTGCAAATTCAAATTTTCACCTAAAGCCAAACTATATAATTTTATATAAAATTCCCTGCTGCTTCTATGCCGGAAATATATAACTCACTGAGAAGAAAAGCATTTATACTCTCCAGAAATTCTACTTCGATTAAAAAATAAATTCCAAAGAAGCTCTTGTCATTTATAGGCCACCATAAGAAAATTCGTGCATTCACTTATGAAGCCGAACAATGAATATTATTTGTTAGGAAAAATGAGAAACTTCCCCTAAAATGAAGGATGTACTATAGGGTGGGTCAAATTTTTTTTCGAACTTTCATGAATAACGCCCGAAAATTTGTTCGAGTCCACATAAAAATTAGTTAAGTTTTTTCTTGTAAAAAAAATTATACTTAGAGGTGGCGCAAGCCTCATAAAGTTTAATACGTATTTCCCATGAGAAAAAAATACGTTTTTTTAACTTGTATTCAGAATCCTCAATATTAGCTGGATCAAATTGAACCTCAACATTTCTCTTCATAATTAGCCATAGGATACGAATAAAATATTACTTTTTAAATATTACCCACATAAGTCTGTTTATATAATAATAATAGTATGATAATAAATAATTTATATAATAATACCATATAATTATGATTATTTGCGTTTATTCAAATGCGAATGTTTTCTAGGACATAAAATGCTACTTTATACTGATAATTTGTGGTTTAAATGAATTGTTGAAACAGTTTATTATTGTTTTTAGCAATTCGCTCTCAGAATGGAGATGTAAAGTCGCAGGTTTTTCAGAAATTTTCCTCTTATTGTCCGATTAACAATTAGAAAGATGTAATCGTTCAGTATTGTTTTTAACTATCTTTTTTTCATTAATGCAATATGGATGCGGATTCTTGTGAAATGTTCAACTTTTTACCTACTTTTTACTTAATAAAGTAATAAATAATGCCAGTGAACAAACATAGTGGTTTCCACAATTTATAATTGTTTATAACTATCTTCTCTTAGATAAGTGCTAAAAAGTTACGGTTTTTTCTGAACTCCCAAACCTTTTATCCACGTTTTACATAGTGAGGTAATAATCAATGCAAGATAATGAGCATGCTCATTCAAATAATTGATTATTTGACTTTTATAAGTGAATCATTTTCGCTCTTTTTCCAATTTTTAACAAAATTAATTTCAACAAAAAAGCTATCTTACACAAGAGAAAAAAACAAAGAATAAAATAATTAGGAGCACGTGGGAGACCTAGGTGTGTAAAAACTTGTAAAAGCCTTGTTTTAAATTACAACAAGTAGTTTATTGCAAAGCATAAAAGTTAAGAATTTTAGAAGAAACTGCAACTATCTAGCATTAATATAGATAAAGATTGTTAATAACTATGATGATATCTTCAAACAATTGCTTTTTCTAAACCTAAATAATCATTAAGTCACTGCACGAAAAAATAGACAAATAGTTGAAAATTTCAGGAAAGACCACAACTTTCTACCATCAAGCAAAGGGAATACTATTAACAATAATAATAACCTGTTCAAACAATCATTTTTGTAAACCTGAATTAATGATAACATCATAACATTTTTGGACGTTAATAACACAAATGATTTAACATCACATTCATTCTTCAATAACAATAAAAATTACAATTCGGATAAGTCATAATTAAAATTTCTAAATGAAAACGTAACAAGGAGATTTGTAGAGAATCTTTCTAGGAATGATATGGGCTCGGCAGCATGAGAACTAGATAAGAATTGCTAATTTTACCTGGAGAAAGATCAAAAACTTATAATACTAAACGAGAATTGTGAAATAAACAATTTTGACCTTAAATATTATTTTTTAAAGTTCACCTTCAATGTTCTCACAAAATTGATTATAATATTACGAATAGGGATGTTTTGCTCGGTTTTATAAATAATTCAAAAAATGCTTATTTTTGAACTGGAGATCACCTTAACACATCCTCAAACATTTAAAGAAGTGGTAAATTTTTTACTCACGAGATTGTTACCCCCTCCAGGGTCAGGTATCTCCTGAAGTCTTTCAGCCCATGAAAGTATCCTGCTCCGGACGGTATATAACCAGGCTTCTTGCAAAAGGCTGGAGATATGACCATAGGGCTGCTATTGAGACATGCTAGAGCTAGTATAACACAGTGTTGTTTCCCGACGGCATGGAGAGCCAAGCGAGTAGTCTGGAGAGAGACGTTTGATTGCTCCTTGTTTGGTGCTGGGTATTGGATGACTGGCTTCATATACTCACGAGTCAGGGCTATCAGAATACAGGGTACGCGGACTAGATACTGTTCATCGTGCGTGGCCGGCATCTAGATGCGCTATTCGGGGTAATGCAATAAGCACTGGGGATAGTGAATTCTTGGTGCAATAAGATTGGATTATTGGTCAATGCGCATAAGATGGACGTGGTTATATTCACTGAACGTTGCAAATGGAAAACCACGATTACACTGAAACAAAAAGTGGAACAACTGGGAATGAAAGAAGAAGCTAAATATTTAGGAGTCATCCTAGATGAGAAGCTGTTATAGATCGAGTACCTGAAAAACAAGTGCAAAAGCTCACTGCAACTCTATGGCTCTGTGGGTGAGCCGTGAGAGAGAGAGCTGAAGCTTGAAACCGGAGGCACTTATGTGGATCTATACAGCGAGCTCGCGATCCAGACTAATTGATCATGCTCAGCGACAAATCGTCAGTTCGCTACCTCTTCGAATATAAGCATCGTGTTAGCCTATCCACGAGAGGGGAATTGCTCAATATACGAGGGACAGCTACATGGTGAAGGAAACAATTTGTCCGTATTTGGCACCAGGCACAAGGAGAAAGCAGGAGCTGGTATATTTCGTAGTAGTAGTGAAATTTACTTCACAATCGCGATGGGATCCTGCGCCACAGTCCTAGAATCTAAGATTATGGTCGTGCTCTAGTTCGCCTACAAGGCACAAGAGTATGGCAACAAGAGAAACATCCATATTTGCACGGGCACAAGCACTTTTATAATGTCCTTGAATAAAGCAAGGACTACGGCGTTAGTAGTATGGGTGTGCTGTGAGGCACTGCGCAATCTAGCGACGGACAACCATGGATACAGTTGCATCAAATGCAATAAGATCCCGCACAGGCTAGTGAAACTAGCAGCAAAAGATAAGTGCACTGGACCCGAACCAGTGATATCTTTCATTCATAATTAAATTTTTTTTTCGCAGATTCATATCTTGGTCGCAATCATGAAAAAAAAATTTTGCGAAATTTTAACAGCGCGCAGTTTCTTGCGTTTGCAAATTTGCAGGTCAAAACGTTCAGGCCTTCATCCCAGGCATCAGCACTACACAAATATCAATATCGATTCCACTCTAGAATTGTGACACGAAAACGCTCTTATTCATGCTTCACTCACTGGCCTACTACTGAAGATGGGAGCCTTCAATTGAAGACATTTTCCTAAATCATGGAATGCGACTGCTTCCCAAAAAAAAAAGAAACGAAATTCAGGAATCAAAGTGAAAACAACTTCCACTAAAAAAACGAAAGGTGGAAAGAAAGGCAGATAGAAGACCAGGCATCTGCATGAAAAAATCTTTGAGCTTTAGTTCCAGTTAAGCCATAAAACAACTTCTGCGACCCGACCTCTTATCCAATAACCTGATTTTCCAAAACCAAAACCGGAGTACTTAAAGCTTATTTTCATAAGTTAAAAACTTGAATCCCACTTTCTGATCTACATAGCCTTATAGAAAAACCCTACGCTTTCCTTTAAGACAAAAAAAAAAGAAACCGGTTTTATTTCGAAATTAATGGTAGTCTACTTGCGGTAATTTACCGATCCATATAATCAATTATATAGATTTTTCATGCAATCTGCGTTCGATATCAAACCGCACAGACATAGCCATCCACGCCAGATGTCTGCAGTCGAACTCAGAGAGAAAAACTGACTCAAAATCTAGACAAGTTGTGAAAATCCTTTACAAAGCGCAGAAAGATGTTTTCGGACAGTTGCTGCATCTCTGACACCTCACCGAAGTCTCTCAGTAATACCTTCATGGAAAAAATGTATCCTATATGATCCATGTGGAAAATTTAAAGCATATTTCAAATATCTGTTTCATTTCAGAAAACTATATACACAAAAAAGAAGAAGATTGTTTTGAATGCTGATTTTTATTTATTATTTATTTATAACTGAGAAGGAAAAGCAAAATTAAGCTTATCAGAAAAAAACGAAACTTTCTATCATAAAGCAAGGAGAATATTATTGAAAATGATAATCAATTGTCTAAACCATCAAGGTCAACATTTAATTATTAGTATGAAGTAGTATTTCATGGATGAGAAATAATCTGCATCAAAATAACGCAAAAAATCATAATTAGTGTCAAAAACTGGCAAAACACATTTGTTCACTTATGGGTTTTTTTTGGGACTCCGTGAAATAGACTTATCGGGCTTATACACACATAATTCTCAAAATAATTTAATTTAACCTATGGCTATTTTCTCCTTGAAAATTTTTGGAATTTTGATGATACGAATCCATTGGAATGAAAGGAAACTTTTTTAAATTTCTTCTGAAAAAGATTGGCTGGGGCATTGAAGAGAGATTGAAGCATTGCAAACCATTAGAGTTTTTATTATCACTTCTGATTACAACTTATTTGTAACATTTTATCCGACTTTGTATTACAAACAATACTCTTATTTTAGTTCTATATTAAAAAAAAAATTACATTGAATGTATGGAGGATTGCAGTTTACACTTCATTTAATCGCGTTATTTGAAAAGATGTTGCGATTGGGCGTTGAGAGCCTACTGGAGTTTCTTCGATTTCTTTTAGGGTCAATAAGGTAACTCTGCCGGTTTCCATGTTTATTTTCACTCGTCTTCTATCTTTATTATGATATATATACATTCCAGCAAGAACATCAGTACTCTCCAATATTGCAAAGATGTCACCATTGGATGTTGATATAACAATTTGTTCTTGTGTTGGCATAGGGATAAGGCTATTTCTTGATCTCAATTTAATTCGTGTATCGGCAGGAAATGCGTATCTCTGAAATTTGAATGTATGGTGTGGATTCCAGTAGGAAATAAGCTGAATAAAATCAAGATGTTCAAGTCCATATCCACATCCGTCAGAAGAAGGAAGCCTGGTGGGTGGAACAATGTGTCTGGCAGGAGCAGACCTGTCTGCAGAAGAAGGTCTGCAAGAGGGAGACCTAGACCTGGACCTCGCATGCGGAAGAGACCTGTCCGGAGATGGCTGTGTGTCAACGGAATTAGAAGTTTCGGCATGAGAAATACCAGGAATAGGGGTGCCATCAGGTAGACAATCGAAGTTTGAACTTAAATCTGCAACAAGAAACAGACAATTACTTTTTTTTTTAATGTACGTAATATAAGACAGAATGCAGACTCTCTGAAATTTGTATGAATTTCGAAACCAGTCAAGATTAATGCAATTTTGAAAATTCGTTTCTCGAAATCAAATCTATTTCCAGAAAAATGTAAAACTTGTACATTATCTGTATGGAGGTTGGATCTTTCGAAAGCAAAAAGAAATCTTTGGATCGAATGAAAATTTCTCTCCGTGAATTGTTGTTAAAAATTGCTATTCTTAAGAGGAAAAATCTTATGGACATTTCACTTGTTAATTAAACATCCTATCGGCCAACCATTGTCATAATTAATCCGAAAACTGTTTTTCATAACCTATTCCTACCATTAATAACATTGTATATTCTTCATAAACTCTCTTGCTTTATTTTTTGTAATAATCTTCAGAAATGAAAACCCTGAATGACCAGAATTAATTCAAAAATGTTGCTTATCAATCTTTGACACGATGTAAATCCTTTTACTCTTGTGAAACTTTCTTTTATGACAAGCCATTATTTATTCACATCTTTTTAGGCTCTATATTAGGCATGCCAACTCTGAATATGCATATTTAGCTCTCAGATCATGGATCCATCGTATATAACAAAAATTCTTATTTTTCTGAACTTTGTGTAAACAATCAGAAGGTAATATTTTGAAAATGAAAACAGACCAGGTCACATAAACAATTTTTCAATATGGATTTCTTATTGTTGTTTTTCATTATTGAATTGGGGAATATCTTGAGCTATCGAATTTCTAATTTTTTACTAATCTTCAGTGGACCAATTTTCGCTAACCAAATTTTTGAAATTTCGCTAGTCACTAGTTGAGTTTGATCAATTTTTGTTCAGGGAGGCAATTAAGTATCTTTTGCGTAAGAAAAAAAGCTATTGAATCAAAATAAACTTCTTTAGTTACTTAAGTTCATCCTCATTGAAGGCAAAACATTTCCACAAAGTTTGCTATATAATAGCAATTTTCTATAGAAAATTAGAAAAATGTACAACGGAAACAAATTTTGAAAATCGTAAACAGAGCTCTGTTGAAAAAAAGCGTTCTGTGACCCTGCATATGTGTAATTAATTTCGAGCCCACTGATTTCTTGTCATTTCAACATTGTAAAAAATTATTTTTACATTCTCATCAGAAAACGTACTAGATTTCTGTAAAATTTGAAACCCCGATTTGAATAAATGTCCACGTTTTGTGAACCTCTGAACCCGAAAATCAGGTGCAAACACAAAAATTGTGCACCCAAAAACGATCTACAAATTTTTTATAAGTTATTTTTCGATAGGACGCGTATTTTTTGTTTTATTCGAAAGAAAAAACATTAAAAATAAAGAAATTCATTTTTTTGACAAACGACATAAGATACGGAAAAATTGAATAGCCAAAAGTTTTTCACCCAGAAAAAAACTACAACTGTGTTATTAATTGTTTTTTGATAGGATACGCAGTTTTGGTTTTAATTGTGAAAAATAAAATAAAAAATAAACAAATAGCATTTTTTGAAAAACGGCGCAAAATACGAAAAAAAACGGTCACCCAAAAAAGCTCTTGAAATTCGTAATTATTAAGTTTTTGATGGAACGCGTAGTTTTTGTTCTATTTGTGAAAAATAAAATTAAAAAATTAAATAATTAAATGTGTGTACAAAAGACACAGGCTACGAAAAAAGATAAAAAGGCAAACATTGTGCACCTGAAGAAGATATACAAATTGCATATTGATCACTATTTGAGAGGGAGCGTAGTTTTTGCTTTAATTGTAAAAAAAAACAACAAAAGTAAAAAAAATTGTGGGAAACCGACACAAGGTCAATCTGCTATGCAAATAAGTATTTTAATTCGGGGAATCGCTTATCAATAGATACACTTGTCGATTTCCACTTTTTACAACAAACATATTCTGGTTTCTACCAGAATAAACAAAATTAAAGTATTTATCATTCACAAACTCAAGCAGAGTTCCCAGAAATGTTTCAGACATACTTTTGAAGGTGTCTGTTCATATTAAAAACAAAATTGTACTAATTTTTTATGACGCCTAAACAAAGATTTTCAAATTATTATTAGTACTTTGAAAGAAATTTCGAAGGATTAAAATACTTTGACAAATTGCATAGGATTTCTAAAATTTTACTGATTCTTAATGATTTGAAAGGTTTTAATATAGTTAAAAGAATTTTAAGAGATTTCAGAATATACAGATATTTTTATGAATGTGAATGGATTTCAAAGGAATCAAAAGATTTCAAATATTTCGAAGGGATTTCAGAGTATTTCCAAGGATTTTTGGGGACACACGACTTGAAAAAAATCTAGATATGTTATTATATTTACCGAAAGAATTGAGCACAACCACGAATGATAGAACCAAAGTAGAAGGTATCCTCATTATTTCTGAGAAAAACTGATTACTGTATTAATTAATAATTTGGCTACCAGTGTAGCTCATGCTTATTATGGCTTTTTATCACTATTATATGAAAAACATATCTATCTACTACATTTACTATCTCATTATTGATCTTATCTCATTTTATAAACACGATATAGTGTCCCTATTGCAAAAAATACTAGCTTCAATATTAAATTGTGAAGTTACTAAGTTTATTGGAATATAATAGTAAATGATTAAGTAATTGCACTCGTAATATAAGAAAGTTACCATAATACTCAGAAAAGACTGTGAAGTTTCCAAAATACAATAAAAAAGATATTCTGCTTAATGTGCATTCTAAATATTCCTAATTTTTCCTATAGAAAATAGGAATTTTGTTTTCAAAACAGTATGAATAAAATTGTACAAATTAACTTTGTTTTCGCTGTTTGCAATAAACCTAATACCATTTGTAATTAAAATTTTCACTCAAAGCCAAACTATATGAGTGTATGGAAAATTCCCTGCTGCTCCTTTGCCGGAAATATACAATTCACTGGGAAAGAAAGCAATTAAACTCCCAAGAAATTCTACTTCAATTAAAAAAAATAAATTCCAAAGAAGCTCTAGCCATTTATAGGCCACCATAAAAGAATTCGAGCATTCGCATATGAAGCCGAACATTGAATATTATTTGTCAGTAAGAATGAGAAACTTACCCTCAAATAAAGGATGTATTATAGGGTAGGTCCAAATTTTTGTTTGGAACTTTCATTAATAAAGCCCGGAAATCTGTTTGAATCCACATAAAAATAAGTTATTTTTTTTGTAAATAAATATTATATTCAGAGGTGGCGCAAGCCTCATGCAGTTCAATACGTATTTCCCATAAGAAAAAAAACTTTTTTGTAACTTGCATTCAGAATCCTCCATATTAGCTGAATCAAATTGAACCTCAGCATTTCTCTTCATAATTAGCCATAGAATACGAATAAAAGGATGAAGTTCCGAAAAGCGCTCACCTGCGATTAATTTAAAACTTCGTATACCTATGCATTTTGACGCGCTGATCACGAATATGATAGTGAAAATACCCGAAAATTTTATTTTCAAGGTCAAACCCTCGAAAAACTATAAAAATGTCATGTTTTCTTGTTTCTTTCAGTAACTGAAAAAAACTTACGAAAAAGTTTGAAACAAAATTTGTAGATCCTTTAAAAATAAATATTTTATGTTGAATATGTTTTCACCCTACGACTGATAGTTTTCGTAAAAATAGACGATAAATATAAAAAATCATAGAAATACTGCAAAATGTTTACCGGTGCGACTTAAATTGTACGAAAAATTTCTGGAAGGCTGGGTGGACATTAAATACACTTTGGAAAGGGGGTCGTGTGTGATCTAACTTATTTCTGTGACGTGTTTTCCTGCCTTCCATGAGATGTTGGAAAGGGGGTCGTGTGTGACCTAATTTATGTCTGTGACGTGTTTTCCTGCCTTCCATGAGATGT
The DNA here is from genome assembly GCA_011634705.1 of Andricus grossulariae. Classification (NCBI taxonomy): domain Eukaryota; kingdom Metazoa; phylum Arthropoda; class Insecta; order Hymenoptera; family Cynipidae; genus Andricus; species Andricus grossulariae. Next base: position 12,025,033 of record JAABKJ010007545.1, read on the forward strand.
TGGAAAGGGGGTCATGTGTGACCTAAATTATTTCTGTAGCCAGTCATTAGGGTGCGTTCCAGCTATCCCCCCCTCAAAAGACTCGGAAAGGGGGTCGTGTGTGACCTAATTATTTCTGTGGCAGTCATAGGGGTGTTTTCCTGCCTTCCATGAGAGGTTGGAAAGGGGGTCATTTGTGAACTAAATTTTTTTTGTTGCCAGCCATAGGGGTGCCCCCCATGAGACCTTGGAAAGGGGGTCATGTGTGACCTAAGTTATTTCTGTGGCCAGTCATAGGTTAGCCTTCTTGCCCCATAAGACACGTTGAAAAGGGGGTCGTGTGTGACCTGAAATATTTCTGTGGCCAGTCATAGGGGTGCCTGCCCTCCCACATGACACGTTGGAAAGGGGGTCGTGTGTGACCTAAATCATTTCTGTGGCCAGCAATAGGAGTGCTTTTCCGCCCACATGATACGTTGGAAAGGGGGTCGTGTGTGACCTAAGTTATTTCTGTGGGTAGTCATAGGGGTGCCTTCCCGCCCCACATGACACGTTGGAAAGGGGGTCGTGTGACCTAAGTTATTTCTGTGGCCAGTCATAGTGGTGCCTTCTCGCCGAATCACCAGACTCGACTTAATTCTAAGGAATATTTATGTGCCTTTTCTTGTGCACAAATTTAAAATAATATAAAAAATTTCAGAACCTACAACTTCGTTAGCATTACCAATTACTTCAGTAGCTATAATTACTAATTCATTTAGTCGGTAATTCGCGCACATTGAATTAGAAGATTTTTACTAATTAGCAGTAAACGAATCGGCGCTATTTGAATTAGTATAAAACTACTACCAATTAGTAATTTTCTACTAATTCAGATTTAGAGTTCAAAAAATTGACTATAACTAGCTTCCAGTTGCGATATACAAATTAACTGAACTCGGGAGGTAGTTTTCTGCAGTATTCCTCTCCCCTGGCCAAACGTCCAGGCAAATTCGAGTACTTCTAATAAATTCGGATGCAATCGCGAATTAAGTGGACCAGCCTAACAAGACAATAATAATAACAACAAACTGGTTGAATTATCAAAGGAAAAAGATTAAACTTAAACCACAAAATTTAAACTGAACCAAATAGTTGAATCTTCAAAAAAAAAAGAATATCTTAGAAGGCTGTTTAACTCACAATGGAGAATTATGAATTGTAAAAGCAAGAACTTTTCTGTCCAAAACGACAAATTTTGAAAAAGCAATTGAATTTTTGACGAAAAACGATGACTTTTAACAAAATATCTAAATTTTTAACAAATAATTAAATTTTCAACCAAATAGTTGAATCTTTAAACACATAGTAGAATTTTCAACCTAAAAAGATGAATTTTGAACCAAATGGTCGAATTTTAAAACAAAAAAGATTAAATTGCACCTGAACATATTTTCATTTTAATAATAATATTATTTTTTAAATCTACCAGCAGTATGGGCACATTTTTATTTTTCATTTTTAATAATGTTTTTCACGATTAAAGCGAAAACTATGCGTTCGATTGAAAAATAAATTTTGTGAATCTTTTTGAGATAAACATCTTCTAAACGTTTTTTTAGGGTTTACAATTTACTTCAAAAATAATCACTATCCACCGGACTAAACTGTTCGGTTGAAAATGAATCTTCTTTGGTTGATGATTTAACAATTTTGTTTGAAATTTTTTTTTTCAATACAACTTTTTTTTTTATTTAAAATTGAAATCTTTTTTGGGTGGAAATTCAACATCTTGGTCCCAGGATAAACCAATTTGTTAAAAAATCTGTTTTTAAGATTCATCATTTTAGTTGAGAATTCATCTCTTTGGCTAAAAATTTTTTTTTTTTTAATTATTTTTTCAACTGAAGATTCATTATTATAGTTGGATATTCATCTCTTTGGTTGAAAATTTAATCATTTTGTTGACAATTGTTTTTATCTAAAAAAGTAACTTTTTCATTTTTGGTTGAAAATTCACCTTTTTTGGTAGAAACCTAATCTTCTTGGTTTGAAATTACTACTTTTATTGCTTAAAAATGCAACTGTTGTGTTGAAAATGAACTTTTTTGTTGAAAATTCATATTTTCGGCTCAAAAATTAATTTTTTTTCTCTATTGACTGGAAAATCTTTATTTGTTGAAAATTCGTCCTTTTGCTTTAAAATCATCATTTTATTTTAAATAAATAAAAAGAAAGAAAGAAAAAAGAAACCTCTTTGGTTCAAATTTTGAATGATCTTTTAAAAATTCGTTCTTTCGGTTAAACATTAATTTTGTTGATTGAAAGTTTAACTATTCCATTTTCGGTAGAAAATGTTTCTTTTTTAGTTGAAATTTCATCCTTTTGCTTGCAAATTTGACAACTTTTTGGAAAATTCATCTCTTCTTTGTTGAAAATAATTTTCTGAACTGAAAAATGTAACTTTTCCATTTTTGGTTGAAAATTATTTTTTTTTTTTTAGGTTAAAATTCATCTTTTTGGTAGAAAACTAATCCAATTGGTTAAAATTTCCTACTTTGACGAAGATGCAACTGTTCGGTTGAAAATTATCTTTCCTGTTAAAAATTAATTTTGTTGTTTGCAGATTCATCATTTTAGCTAAAAATTCATCTCTGGTTGAAAGTTTGACTATTTTATTGAAGATTCTTTTTTTAATTTATTTTTTTTTACTGAAAAATTAACTTTTTTAATGTATATAGTTGATATTTAAACCAAAAAATGTTCAATTTCTACCATAAGATTTTCAAGCAAACAGTTGAGTTTTAAACTAGAAAAAAAATATTTTCAACCGAAAATGAAAAAGTTAAATTTTTAGTAAAAAAAGTTAACTTTCAACAAAAAAACGATTTTTCTACAAAAGAGTCCAATTTTTAACTAAAATTATTAATTTTCGAACCAAAAAGATGAACTTTCCACAAGTACATTTTTCAGTCAAGAGAAAAAAAATCACCCAAATTATTGAACTTTCAAGCCAAAATATGAATTTTTTGTAAAACAGTTGCATTTTCAAGCCAAAAGTATGAATTTTCAACAAAACTGTTCGTGTTTAATCAAATCTTTGATGTTTCATTTTTAACGGAACAGTTACATTTTCAAACAAAAAATGTTGAACTTCAACCAAAACCGGTTGCAATTTCCGCAAAATATTAAATAAATAATTCTCAACAAAATATGTAATAGTTGACATTTCAAAAAAATTGATGCAGTTTCTGCTAAAAGAGATGAATTTCTAAAACCAAAAAAAAACACTAATTTTCGTCCCATTAGACTATTTTTTTACCAGAAAAATGCATTTTTAACCAAATACATGAATTTTCAACTAGAAAAAGATAAATTTTCTACCAAAAATGGAATAGGTAAATTTTCAATAAAAAGTTGAAATTTAAAAACAAAAAAAAATGAATTTTCAAAAAAAAAGTCAAATTAATAATCAAAGAGATGAATATTCAACTAAAATTATGAATTTTACATAGCCCATAAATTTCACAATTAAATTCCCAACTTTCAGCTTATTTGTCGCAAACGAACATTTGCTCACAAATTGTAATTATACTTCATATAAAATCCAATTTACACAAAATGGAAGCCCGTGCATTTTTTAATCACCTTTCTAAAACTGAGAATCGGCTCTGTGTAATATACAGTCTGATGAAGAGAATTACAAATAAAGTTAAAAATATTGTAAAAAGTAATTGCAGAAACTTTTTCGTTTATTTTGAAATTTATAAAAATTTAATTAATATATTTAATTATTTTTACAATTGAAAATAATATATAAATTATAATTTTAATACATATTAAATTAATAATATATTGATTCATTGGTAATAATACTGAAAATTTTCTGTTTGGCATTAAGAACAAATTTTAAAAAAATGTTACTAATTTCGCAACATTGGGCAAGTCGATTGAAAATTTTCGAATTTTTTTAATTTGTTGTGTATGGAAAAAAAATATTTAATTTTTTTAGGTAATGTTTATGGAAGTTAATAATCTTACATTAGATAAATTAAATAACTTCAGAAAAAGAGTGAGAAAACATTTTTTTCGTAAAAATATTATATTAGAAAAAATTACGGAAAATGCCATTTTGTTAATTCGTACATGAAATTTCCAAAAAAATGTTTTTTATGTTCTTTTTCTTGTTTAAAACTAAAAAATATGTACATGTTTTCTTCATCTATTAAAAAGAGCATAAAAAACAACATTTTTTTGGCAACTTTAGGTATCTAAAAATTAAAAAAGATGTCCATAAACTTTACTCAAAAATAAATTGAGTCATTTTTTTTTATACACATAAAATAAAAACAAAATACAAAAATTCTTAATCGACTTCCCCAACGGTGAGGAATTTAAAAAAAAATTAAATTGTTTGTAATGCCACAAAGAAACTTTTTAGCGCTACATGCTACCATTCGGTTGAAAATTTATTTATTTTCTTGAGAATGCAACTATTTTGTCAATAAGTCGTCATTTTTTTATCAAAAATTCAACTATTTCATTGAAAGTCTTTTTTTTTATTTTGTTCAAAATCCATTTTTCTGGTTGAAAATTGAACCCTTTTGTAGAAAATTTCATCTTTTTGACTTGAAAATTCAACAGTTTGATTAAAAATTCACTTTTTTTTAAATTCGTAATTTTTGGGTTGAAGATTCATGTTTTTGGTTGAAAATTCAAATATCTGATTAAAAACGAAAATATTTTTATGCAAATTTAACTATTTGGGAGAAAATTTAACTATTTTGTAGAAAATTAACTTTTTTTTTATAATATTTTCTTTACGAAAATTCAACTGTTTTGTAGATAATTCGCATTTTTCTCTTCAAAATCCAACAACTTTGTTGAAAATTCATGTATTTTGTTGAACATTTGTCTTTTTTTTCAACAAAAAAGAAAATTTAACTTTTTCGTTAAGAATTCCACTATTTTTTTTTAATTCTTTTTGGTTTTCGTTTAATGTAACTGGTTGAAAATTCGTCTTGTGGTAGAAAAATAATTTTTCTTGGTTGAAGATGTATGTTTTTGGTTAAGAATTAAATTATTTTGTTAGGAATTCGTTTTTTTCGTTTACCTCAACTGTTTTTGAATTCAAATTAAAATCTTTTTTGGTTGAAGATTCAACGACTTTGTACAAGGTTAAACCAATTAGTAAAAAAATCATTTTTTTTTTCGTTGAAGATTCGTCCTTTTTGGTTGAGAATTCATCTCTTTGGTTGAAAATTCTTTTTTTTTTTATTAATTTTTGTAACTGAAAATTAACTATTCTAGTTAAAGATTCATAATTTTAGTTGAAAATTCATTTTTTTGGTTGAACATTGAACTATTTTGTTGAAAATGTTGTGTTTTTTTTTTTAAATTAATTATTTCAACTAAAAATGTAACTTTAGTTAAAAATTATACCTTTTTTTCTTAAAAATTCATATTTTCGGCTTAAAATCAAACTTTTTTCTCTCTTGAATGGAATGTATTTATTTGTTGCAAATTAATCTTTTTGGATCAAAAATTCACAATATTTGTTAACAATTCATCTGTTTTGTTTAAAGTTTGACTGATTTGTTAAAGATTCATTTTTTCTTTTTTTTTATAAAAAATAATTTTTTAACTGAAAGTTTAACTATTCCATTTTTGGTAGAAAATTTTTATTTTTTAGTTGAAAATTCATTTTTTTATAGAGAATTCAACTGTTTTTGGTTGAATTTTATTATATTTTTTTTTTATTGGAAAATTCAACTATTTTGTTAAAAATTCGTCTTTTTGAATGTCAAGTTAATCTTTTATGGTAGAAAAGTCATCTCTCTTGGCTGAAAATAAACTTTTTTCTTGAAAATTTAACTGTCTTTGAAAAATTTCGCCTTTTTGACTTTTCTGCAATAAAAGATGAAATTTTAAAATCAACAGGACGAATTTCGAACAAAAAAGTCGAATTTAAAAAAACCTGACTTTTTAACAATATAGTTCAATTTTCAACAAAATAGTTCAATTTTCTAAAAAATTGTTGAATCTTCTACCTGCAAATATAAATTTTCAAATTGAAAAATCAATTTTCAATTTGAAATATAAATTTTTTAAGAAAAATGGTATAGTTAAATTTTCAGTTAAGAATGGTAATTTTTAACAACAAAAATAAATTTAAGAAAAAAACTTTGAAAAACGGATTTTCAATAAAAAAAATCAATTTTTATCCTAAATTTTTAATTTTCTACCAAAAAAAATGTTTTTTGAAGAATGAATTTTCAACAAAACAGCTGAATTTTTGAAAAAAGGACTTCTTAACAAAATAGCTGAATTTTCAAAGAAATAATTAAATTTTCATCAAAATAGTTGCATTTTCAACCAAATTGTTGAATTTTCAACATAAAAAGATGAATTTTCAACTAAAATGATCAATTTTCAACCCAAATGGTATAATTGAATTTTCAGTTAAGAACATCAATTTTCAACAATAACAAAAATTTTCAATCAAAGAGATCAATTTTCATCTAAAATTTTTAATTCTTAACCAAAATTTACTTGTTTAGAACGTTATTCAACTTTCAACCAAGTATTTGAATTTTCCACAAAGAAAAAAGATTTTTCATTATAAAGATTAATTTTAAACCAAAAAAAGAAGAATTTTCAATAATAATTAACAATAATTTTTAACCAAAAAAGATGATTTCTCAACAAATCATGAAATGGTTGATATTTTTGAATTTTTGAATTTTTGAATTGATTTTTAACCAAAAAGACGAAGTTTCAACAAAATACATGAATTTTCTACAACACAATTGAATTTTTGACGCAGAGAGATCAATTTTCAATTAAAAATATCAATTTTTAGCCAAAAATAGAATAGTTTAATGTTTAGTTAGAAAAAAATTAATTTTCAAACAAAAAAATTAATTTTCCAAAAAATAGTCGAATTCTCAGCCAAGAAGAATGACTTCCTACCAAAGACATTACTTTTCAATCAAATACTTTAATTTTCAATTATGTTCAAGTTTTTACTAAAATTTCTAATTTTGAATAAAATAACTACATTTTGTTGGAGACAGTTGAAAATTTAACAACCAAAAAGGCTTCCAGCTCATTCAGGACTAACAAGAAATTAAATGGTGACCTTTGTTTTGATCTTGACGATGATCTTCAAGGTTTTTTCAAGGTCAACTTTTTTTTTAAATGGAAACCCTTCTTTTTTACATTGGAAATCCATAGAGCGAGGAATTTCACGTTCAAATATGTACCCAGGTCATACATAGGTACATTGTAACCTTGAAGGTCACTCTAAGGTCATTTAAACTTAAACAAGGTCTGCATACCTCTGAGAATAGAAGCTTTTCAAATTTTGTTCGTAACGAGCAAAGTTACTAACTTTAACAAGGCTTATTCAGTAGTGACCCAGCATGACCTTGACAATGACCTTCAAGGTAATTTCAAGGTCATTTGTTTTTTCATTGGAAACCCACTTTCAAGGTTATTATGTACCTATGTATGATATTTTTTATTGAAAAATTGTACTATTTGGTTGAAAATTCGATTATTTTGTTAAAAGTGCATCAACTTTGTTAAAAAGGAAGTTGAACTACTTGATCGAAAATTCATTTATTTGGTTAAAGATTTATCTCTTTGGCTGAAAATTTAACTATTTTGTTGAAAATTAGTTTCATGTTTGGTTAAAAATTAATTTTTTAAACTGAAAATTGAACTATTCGATTTTTTATTAAAAATGTATCGTTTTTATGTAAAAATTCAACTATTTGGTTGAAAGTGTATCTTTTTTAGTTATTTGGTTGAATATTGCAAATTTTTTTTATGAAGATTTATAATTTTAGTTTAAATTCATCTCTTTGGCTGAAAACCTATTTCGTTGAAAATTCGTTCTCTTTGGTTGAGAATTAATTATTTTGCCTGAATAGGTAACTATTCCATTTTTAGTTGAAAATTCGACTTCTTCTGTTGAATTAAACTTTTTTTAATTTCTAATGAAAATATTTTTTGGTTTTTAAGCTAGAAAGATTAAAAATCGAACGATTACATTTTTTTATAAACTAAACACTTCTTGAATTAAAAATTAAATTATTTTTATTTTAAATAGTTTAAAAATTCTTAAAATGCTACCAAATTTTATTTCAAAATCTTGAACCATCTACATGTTGTTTGGCATTTTTTCCAATTTTTTATTATTTTTGAAATTTTTCCAGAACTTCTAAACATCTTTTAAAAATATTCGAATTTTTCCTACATTTTTTTAAAATCCGGCTAAATTTAAAATATTTCCTTAAACTCTTTTACACTCATTTTTGGTAATTTTGTAAATTTTGGTAAATATTCTTGAATATTCTCTTTAAATTATTTTTCCAAAATAAAAAATCATTTTCAATTTCCCCAGGAAAGTTTTCATTCTTCTGAATCCTTTCAAAATTCTTAAAAAACTTCTAAATTTTTTGTTCGAAATCAGATTTTAAGGAGTTTTACAATATTTGAGGGATAATAATAATCTTATTTATACATCAAAATTCAACAATTTGATTTGCAAATTCAATTTTTTTCAATAGAACAATTTAAATTGTAACTTTTAAAGTTTGGTTTTTTTGTTTATTTTTGAATATTTAATTTATGATTACTGATTTTAAATGAACAATCAGATATTTCTGAATATTAAGTAATTGTTTTTTTTTTCTTAATTAAAAAATTTCAAATTGAATGGTTTAAAAATGGAAAATCAAAGTTGGATAGATTTTTTCTCTGAAAATTTGTAAAGTTCCCGGTCAAAAAATAAATTTACTGTCATTTCCCGGTTTTTTCCGCTCTCATAAAATTCCCGGCCATTTCCCGATTTCCCGGTCCAGCGGCCACCATGGAAGAGTCGTAAAGAAACCGATATATTTTTTATTTCTTCGTTTCAAAATTTTTTTATAATTTCTTCTCGGAAGTAAAAAAATGTAAAATATAATAGGAAGAAATCAAGAGAATATTTTTAGATCTCCTGCGTTTTACCTTTTCACAGGAAACTAATAATTTTAATAATATTTTTTAATTAATTTTAATTGATTTTAATAATTTTTTAAAAATAATTTCTATATGAAAAAGATGATTGTATATAGATTGAGAGAGGAAATCTTGATTACAGACGGAAATGTGAGGCTGACGGGAAGGAGGTGAAAGCAGAATTGACGGCGCAACGCAATATGTTCCCTAGCGCTCAAATTAAAATGAGGTATGTGCTCAAGCTATATTAACAAATATTTGCTACAGTGACTAATACACCCCCTCCTTTTTTCTTTTTTTTTTTATAATTTTTATTTGTCCTCAAAATCAGGAAATCAAGGTTTTTTCAAGGTTAACTTTTTTTGAAAATGGAAACCCCCTTTTTTTACATCGGAAATCGATAGAGCAGGAAATTTTTCGTTCAAATATGTACCCAGATCATACATAGGTACATTGTAACCCTGAAAGTGGGTTTCCAATGAAAAAAACAAATGACCTTGAAATGACCTTGAAGGTCGTAGTCAAGGTCATGCTGGGTCACTACTGAATAAGCCTTGTTAAAGTCAGTAACTTTGCTCGTTACGAAAAGAAAATTGAAAAGCTTCTATTCCCAGAGGTATGCAGACATTGTTTAAGTTTAAATGACCTTAGAGTGACCTTCTAGGTTACAATGTACTTATGTATGACCTGGGTACATATTTGAATGTAAAATTTTCAGCTCTTTCGATTGCCAATGTAAAAAAGAGGGTTATCATTTAAAAGAAAAAGTTGACCGCGAAAAAGCTTGAAGGTCATCGTCAAGATCAAAATCAAGGTCACCATTGAGTTCCCTGTTAGCCCTGAATAAGCTGAGAGCCCTTTTGGTTTGAAAATTCACCTCTTTTAGTAGAAATTTAATCTCCTTTGGATCAAAAAGCAACTTTTTGAATAAAAATTATTCTTATTTGTTTGAGAATTCAACTACTTTGTTAAAAAATCATTTCTTTGTTGAAAATTTACCTCTTTGTTTGAAAATTTGTTGTTGTTATTTTGGTTGAAAATTAAATTTTTAACTAAAAATTTAACTATTTCAGTTGGAAATTCTTGATTTAAGTTAAAAATTCGTCTCTTTTGTTGAAAATTGGACTATTTTGTTGAAAATTCAACTATTTAGTTAAAAATTCGTTTTTTGGTTTTAAAAATTCATCTCTTTTAGAACAAAAATTCATCTTTTCTTGTTGAAATTTGAACTAATTGGTTACAAATTCAACTATTTTGTTGAAAAATTAATTAGTTTATTGAAAATTCAACTCTTTGGTTAAAACTTTACATATTTTGTTGAAAATTCAATTTTTTTCTTAAAATTCACCTTTTCAGGTTAAAGATTCAACTGTCTTCCAAAAAATGGATCATTTTGTTTTAAAAATTTAACTATTTGGTTGGAAATACAATTATTAGAATTTTTAGAAGATTTTTCTAGAAATACAATAGATTTTTCAAGTATTAAAAATCAACTTCAATGTTTATTTAAAATGTGGATAAAATTTTTATTATTGCTTAAAATTTAAATTATTTTATTAAAAATTTAACAATTTTGATCAAAGTCATACTTCTTAGTTAAAAATTCGACTGTTTTATAGAAAAATCGTCGTTTTTGCTTAAAAATTCAACAATTTGATTGACATTTTTTTCTTTCTATAGTTTATCTTTTACCAAGGAGTTGAATTTTCAACCTAAAAAGAATAATATTCGACGAAAAATGGAATAGTTGATATTTAAAAAAAAAATTTCAATTGAAAATAATAAACAGTCCGATTTTACCAACAAAGATGAATTTCCAAGAAAATACTTGAGTTTAAATAAAAAAAATTGATTTTCTACCAAAAAAAAAGAAAAAAATGCATGTTCAACAAAATAATTATATTTTCAAAAAGAACAACAAATATAATTAACTTTTGTTGAAAATTTGGTTTTTATTTTGTTTGTAAACAGGTAATTTAAAAAAATGAAAATTTGACTTTTTTGTCGAAAATGCAACTGTTTTATAGAAAGTTCGTCGTTTTGGCTTCAAAATTCAAAAATTTGTTAAATATAAAATTTAACTATTTGGTTCCAAATTAAACTGTTTTGTAGAAAATTATTTTTTTAAATTAAAATTTAATCCTCCTCCATGAAAGTTTAACTACTCCATTTTTGGTGAAAAATTGATATTTTGTATTTGAAAATTCAACTACTTAGTTTAAAAAATTTTTAAATGAAAAAAATATCAACTAAAAAATAATTAAAATTGAATTTTGTGTAACATGAAATTCATTTATCAAAGTATTTAGTTGAAAATTTATGTAATTTGTTGAAAATTCGACTTCCTTGGTAAAAAATTAATCTTCTTGGTTGAAAATTCAACTATTTGGTTAAAAATTTATGTATGTGGTAGAAAATTCGTTTTCTTTGATAGAAAACGAATTTGTTTGTTTGTTAATAATTAACTATTTTCTTGAAAATTCGTCTGTAATTAAAAAGTAATTTCTAAAACGGAAAATTTAGCTATTTTGTTGAAAAGTCAACTGATTGGTTGTCAATTAACTTTTTTGTTGAAAATACATACTCTCGTGTTGAAAATTCACCTGTTTTATAGAAAATTCGTCGTTTTGCCTCAACAATTTAACAATTTTATATAAAATTCAACTATTTGATACAAAATTAAATTGTTTTTTAGAAAATTAATTTTTTATTGAAAATAGATTCTACTCAATTAAAGCTTAAAAATAAAATAAAGTCACGCTTCCAAGATATTAAGTTTCTAAATATGGATAAATAAAGTTAATGCAAAAAAGTTCGCCAATTCCGAGAAAATAAAATGAGAATTTTGAAATTTAAATTTCATGGGTTTTCAAAATCAACATTTTTTTGCTAAAAAAAAGCATAAACAAATAATTTTTTTTCATTAAATGACAGTAATTAAAAAAATATATTTGCATGATTTTTGGATTCAAGCTGAAAAAAATCAGCTTCGATATATCCAAATTTTTCCAAAAAAGTGTGCATTCAACTCAATTAAAAAAAAACATGCTTTTTGCACATTTTCAAACAGAAAAAAATTTCAATTTTAAAATGCAGAACCGAACACAAGATATCAATGGACGAATAAAAAATCAAAAAATAAAATTCCCGAAAAAGTAAATATTCGAAATAAAAAATTCCCGAAATTAGAAAATCCTTGAAATTCTCTGAGTTCCTTAAGTTCCTCAAAAATTATGAATTCTCTGAATTCCTGAAATTCTTTGAATTCTCTTAATCCCCTAAATTCCTTGAATATCCCAATTTCCGTGAATTTTCTTCATTTCGTAAATGCTCTGAAATCCCTGAAATTCTCTGATTCTTCTAAAATCCTTAATTTTTTCATGATTTTTCTGAATTCTCTGAATTCCTTGAATGTTCTGAATTCCTTGCATATTCCGAATTCTCTAAATTCCATGACTTCTATGAAATGGTTGATTATTCTGAATTCCTGAAATTCTTTAAATTCCCTTAATCCCCTGAATTCCTGGAATATTCTGAATTGCTGAAATTCCTAGAATTTGCTGAGTTCCCTGAATTCTCTTAACTCTTTTAATTCCTTCAATTTCATTAATTTATTGAATTCTTGCAATGCTCTGAAATGCCTGAAATTCTCTGAACACCCTGAAATTCTTGAATTTTCCAATGTCAGTGAATTCTCTTATTTTCGTGAATGCTCTGAAATCCTTGAAATTCTCTGATTTCCCTGAAATCCTTTAATTTTTCTCGATTAATCTGAATTCCCTGAATTCCTTGAACTCCTTGAATATTTTGGATTTCCCGAATTTCTCTGATGTTTGGAATTCTCTAAATTCCTTGACTTCTATGAAATAGTTGAGTATTTGCAATTCTCGAAATTCTTTGAATTCTCTTAATCCCCTGAATTCCCTGAATTCCTTGAATATTCTGAATTACCGAAATTCAAAGAATTCCATGAATTCTCTAAACACTTTTAATTTCTTCAATTTCATTAATTTATGAAATTCCTTCAATGCTGTGAAATCCCTGAAATTCTCTGAATGCCCTGAATTCCTTGAATATCACAATTTCCGTGAATTCTCTCAATTTCGTGAATGCTCTGAAATTCCCTGATTTCCCTTATATCCTTGAACTTGTCCTCATTATTCTGAATTTCCTGAATTCCTTAAATATTCCAATTTCAATGAATTCTCTTAATTTCGTGAATGCTCTGAAATTCCTGAAATTCTCTGATTTCACTTATATCCTTGAATTTGTCCTCATTATTCTGAATTCCCTGAATTCCTTGAATATACCAATTTCCGTGAATTCTCTTAATTTCTTAAATGCTCTGAAATCCCTGAAATTCTCTGATTTCCCTAAAATCCTTGGATTGTTCTGGATTATTCTGAATTCCCTAAATTCCTTGAACTCCTTGAATGTTTCGAATTCCCCGAATTTCTTGAATATTCGGAATTCCCTAAATTTCTTGAATATTCGGAATTCTCTAAATTTCTTGACTTCTATGAAATGGTTGAGTATTCTGAATTCCTGAAATTCTTTAAATTCTCTTAATCCCCTGAATTCCCTAAATATTCTGAATTGCTGAAATTCCTAGAATTTGCTGAGTTCCCTGAATTCTCTGAACTTTTTTCATTCCTTCAATTTCATTAATTTATTGAATTCTTGCAATGCTCTGAAATCCCTGGAATTCTCTGAATTCCTTGAATATCACAATTTCCGTGAATTCTCTTAATTTCGTGAATGCTCTGAAATTTCTGAAATTCTTTGATTTTCCTTATATCCTTGAACTTGTCCTCATTATTCTGAATTCCCTGAATTCCTTCAATATTCCAATTTCCGTGAATTCTCTTAATTTCGTAAATGCTCTGAAATCCCTGAAATGATCTGATTTCCCTAAAATCCTTGAATTTTTCTGGATTAGTCTGAATTCCCTGAATTCCTTGAACTCCTTGAATATTTTGAATCCCCAGAATTTCTTGGATATTCGAAATTCTCGAAATTCCTTGACTTCTATGAAATGGTTGAGTATTCTGAATTTCTGAAATTCTTTGAATCCTCCTAATTCCCTGAATTTCGTGAATTTTCTGAATTCCCGAAATTTAAAGAATTTTATGAATTCTCTGAACTCTTTTAATTTCTTCAATTTCATTAACTTATTAAATTCCTTTAATGCCATGAAATCCCTGAAATTCTCGGAATGCCCTGAATATCACAATTTCCGTGAATTCTCTCAATTTCGTAAATGCTCTGAAATTCCCGAAATTCTCTGATTTCACTTATATCCTTGAATTTGTTCTCATTATTCTGAATTCCCTGAATTCCTTGAATATGCTGATTTTCTTGAACTCCTTGAATATTTTGAATTCCCTACATTTCTTAAATATTGTGAATTCTCTGTAATCTCTAAATTCCTTTAATCCTCCTGAATTTTTCTAAATCCTTTACATTATCTTGAAGTCCTTAAAATACATTCGGAAATTCCACGAATTCAGGGAGTTACAAGAATTCAAGAAATTCAGATGATTTAGTCAATTTAGATAAATTCAGACAAAATATAAAATTGGAATCATAGTAACCTTTTTTCAAATTTGTATATTATTCATTGGAAATACAATTTTTCCTGCGCGCTGTAGCGCGCGTATAATTGCTATTTCAAAATATTTTCGAAGTCATTTGACATAAGAGTTAATGATTGTCAGATTGCTGTCACCAAGCAGTTCGCCGGCAACGTCACCCACGATGTCAAATTCCTCTTCACCAACGCCACCTGCACCAGTGGCGCCAACCTACAACCAAAAAATGACAGGAATCCCCTGTGTGGCTGCGGCTTCCAGATACACGGCGCCGGTTCATATCGATGTTGGTGGTACGATATACACCTCATCTCTCGAGACGTTAACCAAGTAAGTCATCTTAATTTCCAAAAATCAAATCTTTTGTACTTTTTTCACGAAAATCGAGATTCGAGACAAGAATTGAGATTCAAGACAAGATTCGAGACATGATTCAAGATTCGAGATACGAGACAAGAATCGAGATTCGAGACAAGAATCGAGATTCGAGACAAGAATCGAGATTCGAGACAAGAGTCGAGATTCGAGACAAGAGTCGAGATTCGAGACAAGAGTCGAGATTCGAGACAAGAGTCGAGATTCGAGGCAAGAGTCGAGACAATAATCGAGATTCGAGTCAAGCGTCCAGATTCGAGACAAGAATCGAGATTCGAGACAAGAATTGAGATTCAAGACAAGATTCGAGACATGATTCAAGATTCGAGACAAGGCAATATTCGAGACAACATTCGAGATTCGAGATAAGACTCAACCGCACAGTGATTTGAAATGATTTCAGAAGATTTAAAATATTTCCGAACATCTCCAGGCATTTTTATGGTATTTACAAAATTTTAAGGGATTTTAAGGAATTCTACAATATTTGAGGAATGCATAGAATTTTCAAAGAAATTAGAAATTAAAATAATATTATAAGCAATTTTTATAGATTTCAAGGGATTTCAAGAGAAATTAAAAGATTCAATAATTTTATAAGCCATTTTTATAGATTTCAAGTGGATTTATCAAATTTTATGGGATTTTACGGGATTTCAGATAATTACAACAAAAAAACGGATTTTCAACAAAATAATTCAAATTTCAACCAAAGTGATGAATTTGCAAATGAAATTATGAATTTTCAACTGGAATAGTTGAATTTCAAAACAAAAAGTTGAATTTTCAACTAAAAATGATAAATATTTAACTGGAAAACTCGAATTTTTAACCAAAAAATTAATTTTTACTGAAAAAGATAAATTGTCAACCAAAACCAGTTGTAAATAGTTGTAACTAGAATAATTAAATTTTCGAGCAAAAAGGTTAATTTTTAACCAAGAGGATTAATTTCTAACAAAAAAGACAAATTTTCAACTAAAAGAGATCATTTTTCAACCAAAAATTAATTAATGCAACTTTTAGTCAAAAAATAAATGTGCAATAAGAGAGATGAATTTTTTACTAAAATTATATAATATTCAACTGGAATAATAGTTGTATTTACTGTTGAAAAAAAAATTCAACCAAAAAACATCCCAATAAAAAACCAGTTTTCAATCAAAATGCTAATTTTTTCAACTAAAATGATAAATATTTAACAAGAATACTTGAATTTTTAACCGGAAAGAAGAATTTTTAAACGAGAATATTAACTTTCAAAGAAGATAATTTTCTACCAAAAAAATCGACTTTTTAACAAAATACGTGAATTTTCAATTAAAATCTACAAATTTTCATCGAAATTGTTAAATTTTTAACTAGAAAAGATCACTTTTGAACAAAACAAGGGATAGTTCAATTTTCAGTTAAAGAAATTAATTTTCAACCAAACTGATGAATTTTCAACTAAAATTATGAATCTTCAACTGGAATAGTTAAATTTTGTGTCAAAAAGATTAATTTTAAACCATAAAAATTAATTTTCTACAAAAAAAAGACAAATTTTCCACAAAGTAAATAATTTTTCAAACAAATAGTTTAATTTTTAACAAAAGAGTTTAACTTATAACCAAGTAGTTGAATTTTTAACTGAAAAAGATGAAGTAGTTTCTTTATCTAAAATTCAGAAGAGGGAACTTTCAAATTGTGACGAATTCTGACTTGGAAGAGGGATTTTTTTAAATTCCTTTATTCTAAATCCCAATTATAATTCTTTTAAAAAATTCCCGTTCCATGTAAAAAATTCCCTGTTCCAAGTGAAATCATATTTTTTTATCGAAACTCCCTGTCCTAAAATAAAAACGATAATTATTTTCTAAAACTCCCTGTTCCAAATCAGATAAATGAGGAGTCAGCGAATAAAACGGGATAAAACATGAATTTTAAAACAAAAACGACGATTTTTAAAACTAAATAGTGGTTGAATTTTCAATTAAAAAAGATAGACTTGCGATAAAAAAAGAATAGGTTAATCTTCAACCAAAAAAGTATTTTAATTTAAAATAAAAAACAGGAATCAACCAATAAAGACGAATTTTCAAAATAATACTTGAATTTTCAACCATGAAAGACTTTTCAGTCAAAAAGGACACAACATTTCAACTAAATTGTTAAATTTTGAAACTAAAAAGACGAGCTTTCTAAAAAAAAAGTTGAACTTTCAACCAAATAACAAAACTTTGTACCAAAATAGTTGAATTTTTAACAAAACAGTGGAATTTTTAACCAAAAAAGTTTAATTCTCAACCAAAAATATAATAGAAGACTTTTCAACTAAAAACATTAATTTTCTACTAAGAAGATTAATTTTCTACTAAAAAAAGAGAATTTTTCAACAAAATACATGAAATTGCAACCAAATATGTAGTTAAATTTTCAACTAATATTATGAATATCATACAACAAAAATTAATTTTTAAGAGAGTAGTTGAATTTCCAGTGAGAGATGAATTTTTAACAAAGTAGTTCAACTTTCAACCAAGAATTTGAATTTTAAACCAAAAAAGATGACGCAAAAAAGACAAATTTTCAACCATGAAAGATTTTTCAGTCAAAAAAGAAAATAAATGAAATGTCAACAACATTGTTGAATTGTCAAACAAAAACGTCAAATCTCCTACAAAATAGTTCAACTTTCAACCAAATAATTACATTTTCTACCAAAATAGTTGAATTTAGAAACCAAAAAGACCATTTTTTAAACTACACAGTTGAATTTTCAACCAGAATGGGTGACTTTTTAACAAAATAATTAAATAATAATAATAATTAATTAAATTTTCAACCAAATAATCAAATTCTTAACCAAAAAAGATGAATTCTCAACCAAAAATATAATCGTAAACTTTTCGACCAAAAAGATGAATTTACCACAAAGAAGATTAATGTAGTACTGAAAAAAAATTTCAACAAAATACATGAAATTTCAACGAAATATTAGAATTTTTAACTAAAAAAAAAATACTAATTTTCAACAAAAGATATTTTTCAACCAAATAGTTGAATTTTCTAAAAAAAATAGTGGAATTTTGTTTCAACAATATGATTACATTGTCAATCCAATATATGAATTTTCAACTAAAAAAGATCAAATTTCCGTGAAAAAATTAATTAAAAAAAAAAAATAATTTCAAACAAAATAATAACCAAAAAGGATATCTTCTTCACAAAATTGTTGAATTTTCAGACTAAAAAAACAACAATTTTAAAGCAAAAATGGAATAGTCTAATTTTCAGTTGAAAAAAATTAATTTAGAAACAAAATTTTTTTAAATAAAAGAGTTCAATTTTCAACTAAAATGATCAATTCATAATAAAAAATTAATCTCTAAGAAAGTAGTTAATTTTCAACCATATAGTTGCACTTTCAAGTAAAGAAGATAAATCTTCAACAAAAAATAGAACAATTAAACTTCCAGTAAAAAAAATTAATTTTCAACAACAAAAAAACATTTTACAACTCAATCTTCATTTAAAGCGATGCATTTTCCACTCAAATGATGAATATTCAACCAAAAAGGACGGCTTTTTAACAAAATTGTTCAATTTTCAACTAAAAATAGTTTCAGTTGAAAAAATTGATTTAAAAAAAATATTTCACTAAATAGTAAAATCTTTAAATAAAATTATCAACTTAAAAAGAAAAGATTAATTTTTAAGAAAGTAGTTTAATTTACAACCAACTGGTTGAATTTTCTACGGAAATAGTGAAATTTTCAACTCAAAAAGACGAGTTTCCAAACAAAACAAAAACAGTTGACTTTTCGACCTAAAAGGATGACTTATTGGCAATATTATTAAATATTGAAAAAAATAATTGAATTTGAAACAAAATAGATAAATTTTCTACTAAAAAAGATCAATTAAAAATTACAAATCTTCAACCAAAAGAATGTATTTGAATAAAGTAGTTGAATTTTCTACCAAAATAGTAGAATTTTCAACACAAAAAGATGAGTTTTCAACAAAACAGTTGAATTTTGAACGTAAAAGGATCACTTTTACCAAATTTGTTAAATTTTAAAAAAAATAATTACATTTTCAATCAAATTGTTGAATTTTCAAGTAAAAAAAGCTCAATTTTCAACAAAAAAGGAAATAATTAAACATTCAGTTTAAAAAATTAATTCTTAACAACAACAAAAAACATTTTACAACAAAATAGTTCAATTCTCATTCAAAGCGATAAAATTTCAACTAAAATTATGAATATTAAACCAAAAAGGACGGCTGTTTAGCAAAATTGTTAAATTTTCAACTAAAAAAAAAAAAGACAAATTATCAACAAAAAATGGAATAGTTAAAGTTGCAGTTGAAAAAAAAAATTTTAATGGATTTCCACAAAATAGTAAAATCTTTCAATAAAATGATCAATTCAAAATAAAAAGTCATTTTTTAAGAAATTAGTTAAATGTACAATCAAATACTTGAATTTCCTACCAAAATAGTGAAATTTTTAACTCAAAAAGACGATTGAAAAAAAAACAGTTGACTTTTCGACAGAAAATGATGACTTTTTGACAATATTATTAAATTTTCAACAAAATAATTGAATATGAAACCAAATAATTAAATATTCTACTAAAAAAGATCAATTAAAAATTATGAATCTTCAACCAAAAAAAAAAAAAGAATTTTTAACAAAGTAGTTCAATTTTTAACCAAAGAATTTAATTTATAAGAAAAATTTAATTGATTATTAGAATTTTCAACTAAAAAAGATTAATTTTTAACAAAAAAGAGAATTTTCAACCAAATAGTTGAATTTTCTACCAAAATAGTAGAACTATCAACCGAAAAAGAGGTGTTTTCAGTGAAACAGTTGAATTTTCAACCCAAAAGGATGAATTCTACCAAATTTGTTACATTTTCAACAAAATAAGTACATTTTCAATCAAATAGTTGAATTTTCAAGTAAAAAATATCAATTTTCAACAATGATTAATATTCAACCAAAAAGGATGGCTTTTTAACAAAATTGTTGAATTTTCAACTAAAAAAAAAATCAACCGAAAATGGAATAGTTTTAGTTGAATTTTTTTTAAATTCCACAAAATAGTAAAATCTTTCAATAAAATGATCAATTCAAAACAAAATATTTGACAATATTGTTAGATATTCAAAAAAATAATTGAATTTGAAACAAAATAGATCACTTTTCGACTAAAAAGGATCAATTAAAAATTATGAATCTTCAACCAAAGAGATAAATTTTCAACAAAAAAAAATGAATTTTTAACCAAAGAATTTAATTTAGAAGAAAAATTTAATTGAATATAAGAATTTTCAACTAAAAAAGATTAATTTTTAACAAAAAAGTGAATTTTTAACCAAATAGTTGAATTTCCTACCAAAATAGTAGAACTTTCAACCCAAAAAGAGGTGTTTTCAGCTAAACAGTTGAATTTTCAACCTAAAAGGATGAATTCTACCAAATTTGTTATATTTTCAACAAAATAAGTACGTTTTTAATCAAATAGTTAAATTTTTAAATGAAAAATATCAATTTTCAGCAATGATTAATATTCAACCAAAAAGAATGGCTTTTTAACAAAATTCTTGAATTTTCAACTAAAAAAAAAAAAATTCAACCGAAAATGGAAGTTTCAGTTGAAATTTTTTTTTTAATTCCACAAAATAGTAAAATCTTTAAATAAAATGATCAATTCAAAAAATATATATATTTGAAAATATTGTTAGATATTCAAAAAAATAATTGAATTTGAAACAAAATAGATCACTTTTCGACTAAAAAGGTCAATTAAAAATTATGAATCTTCAACCAAAGAGATAAATCTTCAACCAAAAAAAAATGAATTTTTAACGAAAGAATTTAATTTAGAAGAAAAATTTAATTGAATATTAGAATTTTCAACTAAAAAAGATTAATTTTTAACAAAAAAGTGAATTTTTAACCAAATAGTTGAATTTCCTACCAAAATTGATGGCGCTGCAATCAAGAGCTGTGAAACAGAGTTGGTTTAAACTAGATTTAAGATATTAACCCTGTTGCAGCCATAAAATAATTTTCCAAGTTGGGGCTGAACTTGTAACTGGGCAAACATTTGGCAATTTCCACACGGGTTTGGAAATATTCTTACTATTCATTTTAATTACGTCTCTTTCTTTTCTTCGTGGTGTACAAAAATGTATACGGCATTGCATACATTTCTTGCTTATTCCGTTGCCACGTTTGTATAAAAATACGACGTGTAATGCTCCAGTACAGTGCACGTAGCCAAAATAAATGAGTTCATCGCTGCAAAACCAAATTACATAAATTATCGATCACACAGGACACGTGTCGTGTTCCACTCCTTTAAAGTGATAATGCGACTCTGGTATTCTTGCTTCCTCTCGATTCAAGGACTTAAAAGGTCGACAGGTACCAAAGAATGACAATCACTTCCTTATACTTCACTGAGACAAGAAATCCACGACTCTTGCGATGTGTGTTTCTCGTGCAGGAACGTAACCACTGGGATAAAAAGTTGAATTCTTACATCATTTAGAATTTACTATATAAATTAGAGGATTAATTGTAATGCTAGTTTTTATTCAAGCTTTTTTAATTACATATATTTTCATAGACATTTTTTATACTGAATTTAAAATTGAGGTCAGCATTTATTGTCCTTATTTCAAAACCTAATTCAACTTCTGGGAGGAAAAAGTGCCTTGTATAGAAATGAGATATTCCTTTCTTCCAACACTCTGCTATAAAATTTGAATCTAGTACGCTTAACAAAGGAACCATATAAGCCGGTCTGTTCAACAAGGTAGTACCTAATTGCTATTTTCTCCTGGTTGACTTCTTCGAAAAAAAGGTGCTTGCCGTATTGAGTTGATCACGTATGGTAGGCTTGAGCTGCAGATAAAGTAAAATCCAAAAAGGTAAATCCTGAGGAGCAAAGAAGATCCCAAGAAGAGTAGGACATAATGAAACCATTAGGAGGCGAGGACACGTAGCCCAACTTGTTTCCCCTCTCTTGCAACAAAGCTTTGACATATTTACGCATCGATACTGACTATATACTCCCAGACATCGGTCGTGCATCCGTTGTGCGTATATAAATTAACAAGAAGAGCCAAGCAATAAGTAGTAGCCTTAAATAGTAAATAGAAAATTCCAGTCAATTCCAGTAGCAGAAGACGTGAGGCATAGCCGGGATCAAAGGCAACCGACCAGCTTGAAAATCCTGCAGCCAGTCCTTCTTTCTTGGTTCGCTGCGGGAAGGTAATAGATCCTCTTTCTGACTTTTATTATACCAGAAAAAGCTTGTCAGATCCAACTGGGGGCCGGTCTATTACGTACGTATAAGAATGGGCGTTGGGATGCGGCCGTCAAGTAGGTGGAGTTGCTTCACCGAAAGAGTACCATGAAAGGGCGGAAACGGGAGATTCACGGGGATCGAGGACTTGCTCTGGTCGTTAACTTTGTCCGTTAAGCATATAATAAAAATGACATTGCATGATTCCATGCCTTTCATTCATGAATTATATATTTGCTACTGAACTCCTACCAGTCCAAAAAATTCCTTCTAAATGCATTTGTGTGCAAAAGCTATATATTAGGTTATGGAATGAATTCAATAATATATATTAACATGATAAATTCCTTCCTCTTGAAAAGTGTCAAATGTCTGTGTAAAATATAGTCGATTAGGTATGAAACAATTTGCAAAGCCGGAAGAAACAGCAAGCCAAGTTGGATGTTGACATTCAACAATTCGATTTGTTTTTCTCTTCGATTCTCACCTAATCAAAATTGTTTCCGACCTGAAGAAGAGACCAATAAGTTTCATTTGATTCATTTGGAAGGTAAATTTATCTATCTATCTTATATAGTATCTTCAAAAATAAATATTTGCAGAACCAGTGTGCAATAGCTCATCTTCAAGAAAATAGCAGTCAAGAGTCATCCTGATGTCCTGATAATTATTTAAATCGCTTTATACCTATTTAAATAATCATAAACGAATAATTGCCAATATTTTAATAATTTTACTCTGGGGTTTACTCTCTGGCTGAAACACTCGTTTCGTAACCACATTCTCACCCTTCATATGCTCGTATCATATGCTACTATAGAGTTTCCACTATTTCCTGACCCCCCCCCCCCCCCATTCGGCCATTTTCCTCTCTTCACACGCTGAGCCCTAACCAGCTTCAACCTAAAAGTTGTTGAGCTCAATGTTTCTTTACAGAAATCATCTTCCTGATGATTAATGAATACTTCAAAGGCAAATTAAGATTCTTGGAGAGACTTGAATTAAAAAAAATCCAAAACAAAATTTTCCAACTTTTTTAAAAATTTAATTTCTTTAGTATTACGTCCAACAGTAAATTAATTCAAAATTTTGTGAAATAATTTTTAAATATAACTCCCCACCCTACATTCTTTTTGTCAAAAAAGAAAAAAATAGTTTTTGTAAAAATAGAATCTAATTTTACTTATTTCAAAAAGGATTAGATACTTTATTTTCGTTTTGTGTATAAAATACTTCAAAATATTTTGAGGAAAGCGTTCTGTAAAGAAAAGTCGAGTTCAAGAACATTCAGGTTGAAAATGATTGAGGCTCACCATGATTATGTTACCCACTTTTACAATTTACTTCACCTCTCACTCCAACTTCATATATTCAATTATTTTTACCAACCATCTCATCTTATTAACGTTCTTAACCCTCTCATTCTTCCCCTAAATCTTCTTCTCTCTACTCTCCCCATCCTAATCATTTTCCCTTCACCAACTAAACCCTATAACCCCTAGAAATGGAGGTAGTTACAAGTAAGTTATTTCTGACACTGTCTTTTTCTTACAATGAGGAGATTAGTATGCTCTACTCTAATTTATTCTCATAACCCTTGTAACAAATTATCGGGGAGCTATTCGCGGGCAGTATGGACCGTCCTGCCCACTAATGTGGCTCTGTCAAGACAGTCTATTATGGCGTTGAGTAGAAGTGCAACGTTTTTGTACCGTCAAACGCTAGTCTGGATAAGTTAATCTAGCGCTAATCTGGACGGGATAATCTGGCGCTAGTCAGTTGGTCTTGTGAATATCTATTTTAGATGGTTGACGTTTAAAATTATTTCAGACCGTCTGAATGAGGAGAAAAACATTCTTCGTTTTTAATGTACATTTTTTATTTGTTATACTTTTAAACACCCTGGATATTTTTGGAAATGTGCACAAAAAATACCTGGATTCAAAAGTTACACAAATTTTTGGTCTTGATAGGCTAGCCAGCACCCGATTCGGGTCCGAAAAGACTAACTAGATCATGAGGGAAAAAATGCATCTTTTTAGTGTTCAATTTTCATTTTTGATATTTCAAAACCCCTGCCTCTTTTTGGAAATGTGCAAGAAAGTATTTGGGTTTGATACTTAGAATTTAAAACATGATTGGTCATGAAGGACTAGCCAGCACCCGATTAGGGCCCGAAAAGACTGTCTAGACTAGACGGTGTAGAAAATGTCTTAAATGGTCGCAAGTCTGTCCCGATAATTTTCTGCACAGGATTTTAATTGTCCTTATTTAATAGTTTGAGGTGTTTTAAAACCGTAAGTAACTGTTATGCCATACAGATAATTTTCTAAGCTTTCAAAGCTTATGTATTTTGCTTATATAATGCGTCATCAAGGTACATCAATTTTTAAACGATATACTGCAAATAAAATGTATCAATGTCAAGTATTACGTAAAATTATTTTTATAGTTTTTAAAAGGAGCCCTGCTTAGGAAACCGGGTTCGTAAGACGAGCCATTTGGGATCTTTTTTTTTAACATAAAAATTGATTGCGTTTTGAAAATTGTTTTAACTTGTAAGTATATTAACTTTATAAAACAAATAACGAACTATAATTTTAGCAATTGTTTTTTCTTCTGAAGTTACTTAAGATAAGATCAAACATTTTTGAAAGATATGAAAGGGGACCCTTCTGAGGCATGTCTCCCCTATACCATTAAATTAATAGATCATTTATGCGACGTCACTCGCTCATTTCTCACGTGACGTCACTGTTGTTTTATTATGAGGTTGTAGAAATCCTGTCTCAATTTGTGAAAGGTTCTTGAAAGGACGGTTGCTCCCATCTCAAACGAGTAACATTGTCAAGGTGGACCGTGTCGCGTTACACACACGAGAAAATGGACAGACGCTAGCAAGGGGCAGCTCTCCAAATTACCTTCGATGAGTAGACTAGGCAACAAAGGCGCGTGTTTTGCTTCTTCACTCTGGCTCCATTTATCTCGGCAGACACAATGAAGCCCGGATTTGACACATCTATCAGCGCACAATGCTCGACCCTGCCCGTGCCATTCTTTGCCTGCCTTCCCCCTCACCTGGATCGCCTGTCGGAACAACCTTCCAACGCACACAATCTTTCCTTCATCAGGAAAAAAACTGCCCCGCTTTTGATTCTTATGAGTCTCGTGACGCACAGGCCTTGTGTGAACCAAATTCTCCTCGTAATTGCTTCCTTCCACACTTACTTCTCTATTGGCGGCGAGTGACGCCTCTTATACCAAGCGAGTTGATACGTCGCGTTGGTGAGTAAATAATGAAGCATAGAAGAGTCCTTCACATATGAACAGCCAAGTGAAACATTATATTTGGATAGTGAATTTCATGGGGGGGGGGTCTATCCGTTGCATCTCAGAAGACGTTGATGGGGTGGGAGTGATGGGGATGATGGTGAGAGGATCATGGGGCAGACAGAGGAATGGAAACAGAGAGGAAAGAAAAAATATAATGAAAAGAAGAGCGGAATTGATGAAGGGAGAGAGGGCGGGGAAGCGGACAGAGGAATGGGGACAGAGACGGAGGGGAAAATGTGATAAGAAGATATAAGGGTAACTATGAAGGAACAGTGTGTATTATTGGATAGCAGAGGGTATAGGGGGAACGTAGTGAGGGGGGAGTGGAAAAGGGGACACAGAGTCATGACATATTGGTCATAGAGGGTAGAGGTGGGATATGAGTAAGCAGTAAGTGGTAAAGATTTAAAGAGGAAATGGGGAAATGTGTACGAGATAGAGGGGTAAAGGACGTGTCGAAAGAGTAAATGGGATAAGTATATTCTGTTTCCCGAGGTGAAGACCCAGGCGACCAACCAATTTTGGTTCCCTTCGCGTAGCCTGTTGTAAAATATTTTCAAGAAGGCAGTGAGGTACTTTTATTTTATGGCTAACATCTAACAAAAATCTTTTGATCAATTTTAACAAAGAACTTCAAGTAAAGTAATAAATATGAAACTGGGTCCAATCGGAAGAGAAATGAAGAAACTATGTGTAAAAAAATGGGATAGGACACTCTTTCACCAATAAACTATCACTCTCAATGTGAAGAGTTTGGGCCTTCTCTCGGGGAACAGAGTATAGAAGAGAATTAGGTGAAACGAGTTGGCGAGGGATGGGTTATAGAAGGACAGAGGTAGAGGTGATGGTTAGAGAAGACTATATAACTTACATTTGGGATTTGACAATTGATTCGCAATTGATTGTAATACATTTAAATGGGGAAAAATTGTGAATTATGTAGGGAATCTTAAATGTAGTTACCGGCTTTCTTGTTTTGCAAGGTAGTATAAGAGAGATGTGGAGCATTTTATAAAAAGGTAATAGCGCGTTCACCTACAAAACCCTTTATTTATATAAACATCAAAATTGCTATGATTTTCTTTCGAAGATAGTTTTCAAGAAAAATAATGAGTTTTAATCAAATTTAATAAATAACTTCTCATAATAAATTATCATTTGAATCAATTAGATCATATGAAATTAGACTACTCATTGTCAGCTTGAGGTCGTGTCTTTAAGTACACAAGATTTATGTTTACTGCAAGTTTACTGATAATAAAGACTTTACCATTGCTGGCTGGTGGACAATCAGCAATCATGTGCAGTCGGTAATGCGACATGCGAATTATAATAAATTGCAGGGAGTAATCAATGGCATGAGTTCAGGGGTCATGATGAAGTCGGTGTCGTAAAACAGCGACTCTGCATTTCACCTCATTAGATATTCCATTTTATTCCGGGTTCGCGATTATCACATTGATCATTTCTTGTTTTATGCATACGTGCTGTATGAAAGAGGTCACTGGTTTTAATCAAAAGGTTGAAGGATTTAAAATGGAAATTCTAATCACTTTAAGCTTTAATTAATTTGTATGGACGTTTCCTTTATCAGAGTTCATTCATGTCAATTTTTGAAAATGTGTTCAATTATTTATTCTGCTATTCTGTCAGAGTGATATAAAAGATTTATTTACCAAGATTTTTTATGGGTAATTAGGAGTTTTAATTTAATTTTCAAACCGTTACAGCCGCGGGTGTAGCTGATAATTGGATATTTTAAGATGATAGAGTATGTTTTTAATTGAAGTCTCATTTGTTTATTCAGTTTGACTCACTTTCTTCACAATGTTGTGACTAAGCTTGTGTAGCATTCTCTGCTGCAACAAATAAAATTATTATAATATGTATGCTATATTAAAATTAAAGCTTACAACTGAAACGATCAGAATTTTCCTTTAAACCGAGATATAAACTTAAAACGTCTTGATGCAAAACTTTAGGCTTGAATTGTAAACTTTAAAAGTAATAATTAAAATTTTAATGTCTAAATTACTAAATTGGAAAAATTACAAAAAAATAGTAATAAAAGTAAGAATTACATAAAGAAAGTCACACTATAAATTTATTTTCTTCTAGTTAGGAATATTTCATTTGAATTATCAAGACTAAAGAAATTTAAATTAGAGTAAAAATTAAATTTAAATATAAGGACTTGTTATATAATTTAAAACTTGAAAGCTAAAAATATAACAGCTACAACTTAAGTACTTAAGGTCTTCAAATTGGAACAACTTAAAATTATAACCTTTAAAATTTTCAATTTGAATAAAATTGTAAATTCAGGGCTTTAAATATGAAAAGTGAAAACTCTAAAATTTAAAATTAGAAAAATTGAAAATTGTTGAGTTTTGAAGTAAGTACTTTGAAATATTATACGAACGAAATAATTTATTATTTAAAAATTACCAATTTCGAGTTTAGCGTTGAATATCCTTCAATTTTAAATTAATATCTTTGAAAAATGATAAGTTACAAAATACACAGTCAACACTAAAAAAACTCAAAAAGGGGAAAATAAAGCATTATAATATTAAAGTTCAACTTTACTAGGTGACTTTAATTTTTTTTTCTTTCTAAAGTAACAATAGCAAAGGTAGAATTTCATTAAATTTAAGTTACATATATAACAGGGACCTAATCTATCAATCGATGGCGCTGATTCACCGAAAAATTGCGGCGACCGTGGCAAAAGTGAGGTGAGCAAAATTCGAAATCCATTAGAAACAATGAAAAGTAAAGTAAAATTATAAAATGCTTCCATAAGCCGTACGCATTTTGAACAATTTTTTTACAATACAGAAATTTAATCTAAATCGCATAAAGTTTTTTCAAAATGCGTATGACTTATGACAGCTTTTATAATTTTAATTTATTTTGTATTGTTTCCAATGGATTTCGAGCATTGCTTACCTTACTTTTGCCAGGGTCGCCGCAATTTTCGGTGGCGACAGCAGTATCGGAGAGTTAGATTAGCACCCTGTAGATGTTCCCGTGTGCGAGTAATCGTAATAATCCTAATAATAGTGAAACTTAGTTATAATTTGCATATATTCTTAAAAAATATATTAAAATTAACATTAAATGATAAAACCCATTTATTTTTAGCATTTTATATTATCAAATGGAATTCCAATTAATTAAAATTAAATAAAGAGCAAGAAAATTGTCGTCACGATTACTGGGGACAAAGCTAAACTTAAGAGTATAAAAGTTTACAAAAAAATATGTATGAAATGTTAAATATTAGGAATTTTGATAGAAAACATTCAATATATTTAATAATTTCTTCCTAATAATGTAATAATAGGCTTTGTATATAATAGCTTTGTGGTAGTGACAGTTTCAAAAATTTTAAACATTGAAAATTCACCATCAATAATTTTTACAAATTTAATTTTCCGATGTTAAATTATGACAGTATTTCTTGAAACAAGGTAAAAAGGATAAACTATGCTATAGAAGAGTATTTTATTGTAAATTTTAATAATTTTTAATACCTATTAAAGAACTGAATATTTACAAGTTGATGAAAGTAATTTCGAAGTGAATTAAACATTTAAAAAAGAAGGAAATAGCATACACATTTTAAAATTAATCTTAATGAGAATTAAGGATTCAAAGTGCTCATTAAATAAGCACTATAAAACTTTATATACAAACAAGGAAAAACACCCGCAAGATCGGATTCATATAGCTAGTTTTCTATTGGCCTATGTTTCAAGCTAGAGTCCGATTTATTTATCCAGTTTTATTATCTTTCACATAAGGTACACGAACGTTTATAATTGGCGTGGAAAAATTACAGCATATAAGATAAAGAGGCGCACGTGTATATAATTAGCTCCCAGACACGTGTAGTTAGCCTGTTAGAGATCTCTGAAGGCACAGTCATCGAATTGATGAGAAGACAAACTAAGTATAAATGACCGGGAGAATGCAGCGTTGCACAATGACGAAAGTGCGAATGGTAAATCAAGATACGAGAGTCTACTCGGGAGCCATATTGCGACAGATATACGAGCCATCCATCATCATTTAAAGGCGGTGTCTGTCAACGTTACCGCGCTGGCGATAATGACGATCCGCGGTCTGCTTTGACCCCTGGTTTCTGTGTGATCATTAATTTATGGCCCTTTCTTCAGACTCGCCGTTGTATTTGTTTTCTCGGCAAATATAACCTCCTATCACGTTCTCCGAGTACAATACTGCAAAAAACATTAAAACTGATTTTTCTTTCATGTTTTGCAAATGATAGTTTTTTCTACGAAAAAATATAGTTAGGTTTATACCGGGGCTATATAATCGATGACTGCTCATAGTCGTATAATTATTAAAATTGCACCTCTCTAGGTTCGCATAGACTTCATACTGATTATCCATAATGACAGACCTTAAAGAGAGGAGTGTTTGTGCTGAGACGTAAGTACAGGCTTGTTCGCTAAATGACAAGATATGACAAGTATAATTTCAGCAATTGCGTCACTCCGCTAGAAGGTGGACATTAGGGACTGAAGGAATGTTTGAGTTACTTTTACAATTGTATTTATAAAATCGTTTTAAACATAATTGCAAATGACACGCCATGATGGTATACTTTCCAACTCAATTTCAATAGTAATTTTCCTTACGGAAAATTGCACACTCGAATCGACAGACTCTTAAGATAATTCATCTTAGAAACTGCAAATGCTAGGTGAATGTGATGAAACTTTAATTAATATAAAAGTACTATGCTTTTTATAATACTTTCTGAATTCGATTTTCGAAAGCTGCTCGTATCGAAACGTTTATAATAGACCTGAAATAGAGATTTGCATCTACAGGCAATATTTGAAAGCCAAATGCGGCTACGAGTCGTAATTTGATAACGAATAATTATACAGCAGTGAGACAAAGTGTCGATGTGCATAAAATCGTTTGCATATCTGACTTGCAATCCTCGGCAGCATTGAGAGCGCGACAAACGAAATGTTGGCAGACAGCGGGACAGGTGTCCGGTGTAGCCTTAGTGCAAATTGACTGGACGTAGCGAGACTGTAGAGATTGGCATTCGTACAGACGTTTCTGCAAGTGAGCAGTGAAACAAAGGGACAGAGACAGCTTCAACTGAAGTTATCCCAGGAGTCTAGATGGCTGCTCGTATGCAGTTTACGGATTTATTGATAGTAAAAATTTACTACTTCAGCGGTAAAGCAGACATTGTATCGTATTTACCCAGTTGGGATCCATTAAAGCAATTAAAATTCGTTGCCATATCCCAACTTCTCATAAAAAATAGTAAAGTGTGATACCCTGTTTAGCAAACAACTCACTAAAAGTCTCTTTGTGTAAGAGATACTCATTCTTAGATAAAAATTCTAGTCCCTAAGTAAATTTGTTTTTCTAAACCTGAAGTATTTTAGGTCGATTTTCCAAGTTTTCTAAACGACTCTGGTGGTCCGGACTTCCTGCCACAAAGCTAAAAGCTCGACGGGCTGTCTGGAAGAGAAAACACGTTCGGAAAAGGCAAAAAGGTCGCGAATGGCGCCAGTGGTTAGGTTAGAGGAAAGATGCATGCACATTGAACGACCTACTACTATACTACTCAAGCAATGCTACAGTTCTTAAGCTATAGTCTACACTCTACCTACCCCCCTGGCGTCGCGGCTGGAGGCTGAACTGAAAGCGAGAATTCTCCCGCCGTGCAAAGGCGCACTTGTCTGATATAAATCATCCCACTTCTGGTTCTAACAGGGAGGCGAAAATAGATGAAGTTTTCTTCAGTTTATAGGCTAAAGCTAAAAGAAGAAAAGAACGATAATATCCTTGGATGCTACTTCCGTTCAGGATTTACAATTTTACAAGAGTGCGACTATTTCTTCTTTTCCTCAGTTCCATCGTCCAGTAGAGACCTCCCAGATACCTCACAACGAAGAAACATTATTTTGTTAAAAAATCAACTATTTTGTCGAAACATTAGAATCTTTTTGGTTGAAAATGAACGCTTTTGTTAAAAATTCGGATTTTCTGTTTAAAAATGTATTCAACTGTTTTCTAGAAAATTCTTCTTTCAAACATGAAAATTAAATATTCTGGGTGAATTTTGTTCTTTATTGATTAAAAAATCTTTCTTTATTCAAAATTCAACTCTTTTGTTGACAATTCGTCTTTTGGCTGAAAAGTTTATCTCTAATCGTAGACATTTAATCTTTTTTGGCTAAAAATGCAACACGCATTTATTTTATTGAAAATTAATCTGTTTGGTTAAAGATTCAACTATTTTGTTAAAAATTTGGCTTATATGGTTGAATTCAACTGTTTTTCGTTTGAAATTAAAAATGCAGTGGCGTCTGAAATGAAAGAACGAGCTTTCAGGGGCCGTCCATATACCAGGTGCACAATTTTGTACCCCCCCCCCCCATGTGGACAAACGTGGACTTTTGACACCCACCCCACAATAACTGTCTACGAGGAATATGGCTGGCCCCTTATATACATAGAACCGAATGGCTCTAATATACGGTCTTAATTAATGGATAATTGAAATTATGTTAGAAAAGTTTAATGGATGTGCGTAACAATGTAGAATTTTCACGATTTTAAAACAATTTTTCCCACAAGGATGATAAATATGACATATATAAATTTTCTGTCTTAAATTATCCTAATTTTTCCTTGTAAGTAGTAACGTACTTTCTGTTCAGCCTTTAAAATCGCTCCCTTGATGAAATTCTGCCTACGCCACTGTAAAAATGTTTTTGGTTAAAATATCACTAATACATTTTTCGTTAAGAATTCATATTTTTGGTTGAAAATAGACTTTCTCTATTTGAAAATTCTTCGTTTTTTTTTAACTTAATATTTTTGGTTGAAAAATATTTCTTTTTTGTAAATTTTACTATTTTCTTGGAAATTTGGTTTTCTTTCGTTGAAATTTTTTTTTCTAACTGAAAATTTAACTATTGTGTTTTTGGTCGAAAATTTATCTTTTTTAGTTGAAAATTTGTCTTTCTGGGTAGAAAATTGATCTTTTTGATTGCAGATTCAACTATTTGGTTTAAAACATCTTTTTTATTTAAAAATTCATTTATTCTGTTTAAAACTTTTTTTGTGGGTTGAACAATTTGGTTGAATTTTTTTTTATTGAAAATTAAAATATTTTTCCATCGAAATATGAACTATTACACTTTTTGTTGAGAATTAATTTTGTCGAGATTCATGTTTTTGGATGAATATTTAACTATTTTGTTGAGAATTAATTGCTTTAAGAAATATTTAAATATTTCTTTTTTGGTTAAAAATTGATCTTTTGAAATTGATAATACTACTATTTGGTTGAAAATTAATGTACTTTGTTAAAAATTCGTCTTTTTGGTAGAAACTTAATCTTTTTGGTTGAAAATTCATGTTTCTTGGTGAAAAAGCTCAACTAGCAACCCAGATTTCAGTGTTTAAAAGTATAGCTGAAAATCACAGCACAAAATGATGCATTTTCATTCTTTTCGAAGAAAGATTTTTGGAGACGTAATCTTTAAGAAAGTCATATTGCGTTCTGAAAAGTTCGCTTCTATAAATTCGTATTCTTTTGGGATATCCAGTTATTGCTCAAAATTATTCGATTTTGATGAATCACGGCTCATTTTGTAGATGAATAAATCCCATATGACTTTATCATATCCAAAATCGGAAATAAACTATTTAACGTAAAAA
Source organism: Andricus grossulariae (assembly GCA_011634705.1). NCBI lineage: Eukaryota > Metazoa > Arthropoda > Insecta > Hymenoptera > Cynipidae > Andricus > Andricus grossulariae. Next base: position 12,058,343 of record JAABKJ010007545.1, read on the forward strand.
TGGACATCGGTACTCGTAGAGAATCCGTTTATCAACAAAATCAGTCATAGTTAATTAAAATACTTTTTTTTAACTTGTTAAGAATCGACATAAAAAAGTCGACAAAAAACTTATTAAATAAACAATTCTGATATTTATGTTTAATCCCGATAAACATTATAGCATATTTAAAATAATAATAAATGTTCATTACCAGCACACCAATTTGTCTAAAGCTAAATAAGAGTTCCTTTCATCTGCCAAAAGTCCGACCGTAACTAAAATCGATCGTTACCTGCCGGATATATCCAGCAGCATATTCTTTCAGGACTGGAAGAAACATTTTCACGCACTGGTTTCACAATACGATTTCGATATTGTGCCACGACCCTGACTATGGCCTCCCATTTTGCTTGACCGAACTCTCGCATCAAGCGGAGCGTGGTGCTCATAAATCTTCGCCCTGTTTTTACGTGTTTGACTCGAACCGACTTTGGACATTATTAGCCAAACCTTCACGCTTATCCAATGGATTGGACTGTTGGAGAATTTCGTAAAACCGCACCGTAAATGCCCCGCAGTTTCGAAATTCACTTTCGTTTGTTCGTTCGAGGTTACCTGAAAAATCAGTCACGAGGTTTCCAGCTGAGTGTCTAGCTAAACTAGCTGGAGATCAATCTCCGTCCTCTGACACGCGACGCATTATTTGTTAACTCTCTAGGGAGGGGACGAAACTCATGAATTACCAGGGACATAAAAAATTACAAAGAGTCAATTTTCTACGATCTACGATTCTACGTAAACATTTTTTAGAAAAGCTGTAAACCTATTTCCGTTGTGTCATTTGTAGGCATAATTACATTACTGCAAATGACTTGAAATTATTTAGTGTATTATAAATTTTAGAAAAGCATACTTTAAAGTCAATTTTTTAATAACATATAATATGCAGTACTGACATAGTAACAATTATACTCAAGTTGAAATTTTTTCTTATAGTTTCTAATTTTATTTTTCGTCCTTTAAGCAGATCTTGTGATACAATATAATAATCTTCAAAATAATACTTCAGATAAATCGAAGATCTGTCTCTGGATATGGAAAAAGTGATACGTTCGACCAGTAGAATTTCTCTTATATTTATTGCTTAGTAATAATCTCATAAGTACTCAACATATTCAAGCCTCAATTTTTATTGTTACCTATTTGGTTTTAATCCCATTACGTAGCTCGGCAGTCAGTCTTTAAGCTTCGGATATCCGCAGGATGCAAGCGACTTTAATAATTCAAACATCGAATCGCTCGACTAGGCATGACTATATATCGCTATATGGTCAGGGAACTGAAGGGAAATATGTACCCCCTGTGGACACAGCGTGAAGCACAGGTCGACAAATCATAGCTGTCTGAAATGGGTGGACGGTGAAAAACTGCCGTGGCTCCTGTGGAGAACTAATAAAAGATGCCACATGAAACGCGATTCTCTGAAATCATTATCCAGACCATATGTACTTGCTTATGCCACCGTAAAACGTTTAAGCCACTTACACTCATACAGGAACCGTCAAACGGGGTGAATGGGAACAACTTTATCTTATTTTTTCACTTTCTTATGTTGAACAAATTAGCCACCTTTTTACCCCTTCCCTCCGAACTTAACACTCCTATAAGTCCTAACTAATCTGTATAATTTTAGTTTCTCTATTTAATTTTTCCCAATGCAATGTCATTTAATCTGTATTATAAAGTAAAAGGTGCATCATTAACTTGTAAAATCTTTGAAGTGAGTTGGGGCAGAAAATGAGTTCTGTACCAAAAGTCTCTATTACAACTCAAACTTTGGGTTCCTTAAGTACAATTTATCATTGCGGGTTCCTTTTCAGTAAAAGAGATTCCTTTTTGTTACAACTCCCTTGAAACCAAAAATCGGTTCTCATGGAAACCCCAGTTTCTCTGTGATGGTATGTTTTTAAAAACCAATCACCGCTTATTTTTATAAATAAACAATATAAATTCAACATTTTAAACTGAAATCTCTAAAAAGGAAACTCCTTTTGAGATAAAACATTAAATGTGCCTTTTTTTACAAGAAAGTAAAATTTTCTTTTAACTTTTAACACTGGAACAGTTAAAAACCTTCGAATTCCTCGGTAAATAATTACCCAAATTACAAACTTTTCCCCTCATAAACCACTATACAATAACACCTCATTTAACGGTTAAATTTTCTTCTCTCCCTTATCCGTCCTCTCAACAGGGTCGAAAACATCGTTGAATCCGCGTGAGTGTAACACCCCAAGTAATATTACGTTGACAGTAATTGCTGCTTTGATCAATGTGGCTCCGGTCATGAGAAGGCAGCCATCATGCCAGCGGGGTTCACTTCGATCCTTCTTTCATCGTCCTCGACGCCGCGTTGCATGCGCTTATTTGCGTCCTCTAGACTTTAGAGTCTTGCGCGTGTTCTTGAAGGTTAATAAATTAGAAACGAGGTCGACTAACCATGTCGAGCTCGTGTAAGAGAAGCAGGACCTGAAGCTCGTAAATTACATGGCTCGCGTAAGTGATCAGATTGTCGGTGCTACTCCCTGTGCGGGAATTCTATTCAGTGCCTTGCTCCTGGTTGAGTACACCAGAGTACCAGATGAAAGCTAGTTTACCGAACGTTTAGTATGCAAGAACGGGCGCATAAATCAAAAATCATTAGCGACGAATTAGGAGATCCAGATAGGTAATATATCAACGAATGCGTTGGCGACCGGTTTATCGGACCAAATGGCTCGAAATAATTCATTTTACCTGACTCCTTCCACAACCACTATCTATATCAATATAACTCAAATAGATTGAGAAAGTACCTTTCGTTGAGTACATACATCTGCTGACGAAACTTTCTCTCCAAATCGCTTTATAACGACATTTTGTTACAACCGAGCCTAACCAGAGGACCTATTCTAATAACAAATCAGAACACTCTACAAATTAATAACACATCCCCGTCGACTCTAGTCGATTTTGCATCCTATTAAAACGAGCAATGAAAAATTTAATTAAAAGTCGAATTGAGAGCTTACGGGGACTGTACAATTGTTGGTCCTTCGAGCCAGATATGGTACAAATGATAGGAACTGTGTTACTCGCTTTAAAGCTTTATTTGGAATTTCCTGACGTTTGCCGGCTATTGCGAGATCACATAAAGTGCAGATGAAGCTCATAAAGTTGCTCTCTCATTTTCTTCTGAAGTATCTCGTTATAGAACCTCTTACACATAGGTTCACATAGGAAACGCGAGCAAGAGGCTTTAATATCGCAAACGGAGATAGGAGTAATAAATGCTTGTCAAGTAAATCAGGATGAAGCGCCATCGAGAAGCACGTAATGGCCGCATTAAGTGAATAACTCACAGTTGCAATGTCAGACTCGAGCGCAGGGAGGTTGTGCGTCGGACTGTTAGGAACTGTTAGGGGTGATAGCGGTGCCATCAAACAACTTTACGGCGTTAAGTGCCACAAAGCGGCTGACGTACTGCCAACCAAATTCCTGCCAAACGCTGGCAGAATTCCCTGTAGGCGTTTGCATTAACAGCATCTCCGATACGATAGTATTTCTCTCTGGGGAGTAATAATAAGAACCTCCGAAATTACGCTGATTGTTCTCCGATGAAAATATTACCATCGCTGAAGGATTTCTCTGTAAAACACTTGTGCTCGTGGTTGGTAAGAATTAGAACCAAGACAAGAGATAACAAGAGTCAAAGAATAGGGGTTGGCAAAGCATATTTATAGCTGGCCAAGCTATTCAAATAATTTATTGGGGCCATTTTCAAACAAACGAGCACATTAATCTAGTCTAGCTTCATAAAATGAACTTTACCGTCGATTTTGTTACCGTGCGCCAAACGAGCGCACTCTGAAATGAATCGACGGATCCGTAAATGGCGTCGCAGAGGACCCTTCATGAAACGGCTCGTAAATTTTTTGCTTATTTCCCAGCCGTGCTGACAATACGGTGCAGCTTTTCTTAATCTAGTTCATCCTCATGTGAGGATCAACATGGAATGTGTATAAAAGAAACGGATCAAAACGTTTCCTTAAGACGTCATTTTTTTCTCTAAGCTTATCTTTCCATTAACCAATGATGTCTAATGATGTCGACTATCAACCTGTCTGAATAGGCTACATACTTGAATGTATTTGGTTCTACATCTTGTTCCAATTGAAAGAAACATCATGAGCTTTCGACAATGCAGCTTGTCCGGTTTGAGGTCCGGTTTAAGGTTCGGTTTAAGGTCCGGTTTAAGGTCCGGCTGAAAGCTATGAAAATATAAGGGATTGGAAGGTATATCGGTAGAGTGGATGATTTTGCCGATGTTTGGCAGTTGGGCAACCTTTACACGCAGAGCACCTCGTCGCAGCGCTTCGGCTGAGACGTCGTAAACCTGGGAACGACCAATTAAACGAAACGAGCAGCGTACTGATGCACTCCCTGAATGGTTGGTTGCCTGCGTAGCCAGCATTACCTACAGGTTATACGACTCAGAGAATTACCCTTAAATTACACAGTTGGCCCCGATGTGTGCACTTCCCTTGGTTCACTGTATACTTACACCCGGGTAACAACCGGCCCGGGCATACCCTCCAATGTGCGGCACAACTAATCCTCGTCTTATCCACTATCAACTCCAAAGGAGCCGCTGTTTTCCATCGCTGGCAATAAGATATGATTACCTGGCGACAATGAGCCGACAAGTACTAAAGAAAATCATGTTCCTGACCGGATGTCTAAGCAATTACATCAATTGCAAGCCTGAAGCCAAACTCTCCATTAATCTTTGAGAAACGCATCATAAACTTGAAGGATTTTTCTCAAACGCTCTTCGAATTGAAGTTTAGGAAATATTATCAATTCTTGATAATTTCTTTCTTCATACAAAATTGGTAATAGGAAGACCGTGGATAAAGGTATATTTTACAACCTCACGCTCGTGCTTCATAAATTTATAAAACCGAAAGTTTTACCGGCCAATGACTAAGTAGAAAAATTTCTATGACCATACGGCAAAGCCTTCAGGGTAATATCACTACGTGCAATTTCAGCCCATACCAACCAATAGCGTTCGCTTTTCTAGGAAACTATACGATCTTTAGTACTCGTTGAACCTCTTTCAACGGAAACAGTTTACCGAGTTATTTCCACTTCGTGTACGAGCTAGTGGTTTTCTGCCAAGCATGGCAGTCACATTTTATGCGAGGTGGGAAATGAGTAAATAACTGTTGGAAATTTTTTCTACAGAGAAAATGTAGCTTTCGAATATAATCAGGTTCAATATGATAGCGCTATCATCTGAATAAGCTATCCTCTTTATTATTTATATAAGTATTAAGGGTGTTGGTTCAATCCGACTTGGAATTTTTTTTTTGTATAGGTACGTCACTGACTCAATATTTAATTTTTCTCAAGAATTTGAGAACGAAAGAAATAAAACTTGTCAAATATTTGGGGATTTGCGAGATCCTCGGATCAATAAAATGTATAGAAATTAAGCCTTTTACTGAGGCAATTATTATTTTTACAGAAATTATAAATTTTTCGAAAGGGAGCAAACTGCAGATAGCAGAAGACAGCATTTGAACGGCGAGAAGCGTTCGCAAATTTATTTTTTTACTCACAATTCTGACGTCACAGAAGCATTCTCAGGAGCTATCAACTATACGAAGACCCACGACTTGCTGATGGTGAACCTAAATTTTGCGAAATACGTCGCGAAATAGAGAAAAGTGGGTACAAATTTGAGATGTCCTGTGCATGTGAAGACCATAAGGCTATAGTTGCAAGCAGCAAAGCAAACACGGCATACAGACCATCTGTCAAAATCATGCTCCCATGCTCTGAAGTCCGAAATCAGTGGTGCCAATGCCGTAGTTGGCGCGCAATCCAAAATTGGATCTTTTGAGAATACCTAAAAAATATTGAAAACATTATAAAAAATTATTTTGAATCACTTTTTCAACAAATATCTTCTGAAATTAAATGTTTTGTGAAATAGAAGTTATTCTTCGGAAGTCAAAGAAAATAAACTGTTAATATATGTGTTATACATTTTTTTCTGGTCTAAAATCAGAAGTTATACATTTTATACACATTCTTGTGAATTTTCCAATCACAAGAATTTTTTTCAATTCCAATTTTGAATTGCATCACTGGTCCGAAACACACATTGCCACTCGTGAAATCGGGACGCTCTTCCTTATCCACCGCGAATCCAGGCTTCGAGTCTCAGCGGCAGTTTTGAATTGAGAAATAAAAATAAAAAACATGAATAAAAGTGACTACAAAATATTCAAATAGTTTTTGCAAACAGCATCTGCAAATGCACCAATTTTATGGATAATCAAATTTATGATTGTATGTAAATGTGTGAGATCCACTTTAAAATTATAATTTGAAAATATTAAAATTATAATTTTGAAATGATAAATTTATTAAGTCATCCAGCAATAAATTCAAAAACCATCAATTTCGAATTCTGAAATTTCCAAATGAAGCCCTCTGCAAATTTATTTATAAATTCCAAGTTTATCAAGTCGTCCGACTATAAATTACGATATTACAAAATTTTCCACATTCAGAATTGCAACATTAAAAAAGTGGCAAGTGTCCACTTTTCTTTATAAATAAAAAAATGTATCAAGTCAACCAGCAATAAATTTCAAAACCATAAATTTCGAATTCTGAAATTTGCAAATGGGGCCCTCTGCAAATTTATTTATAAATTCCAAGTTTAAAAAGTCGCCCAACTATAAATTGCGATATTACAAAATTTTCCACATTCATAATTCCAACATCACAAAACTGACAAGTGTCCACTTTTCTTTATAAATAAAAAAATTTATCAAGTCACCCAGCAATAAATTCCAAAACCATTAATTTCGAATTCTGAAATTTTCAAATTAGGACCTCTGCAAATTTATTTATAAATGCCAAGTTCATCAAATTGCTCAGCTATAGATTACAATCTTAGAAAATTTTTCCACATACATAATTCCAACATTACAAAACTGGCAAGCGTTTACTTTTCCTTATAATTTACACATTTATCAAGTCACCCAGCAATAAATTCCAAAGCATCAATTTCGAATTCTGGAATTTCCAAATGAGGCCCTCTGCAAATTTATTTATAAATTCCAAGTTTATCAAGTCGCGCAACTATAAATTACGATATTACAAAATCTTCGACATTGATAATTCCAACATTACATAACTGGCAAGTGTCCACTTTTCTTTATAAATTAAAAAATGTATCAAGTCACCCAGCAATAAATTCCAAAACGATCAATTTCGAATTCTGAAATTTCCAAATTAGGCCCTCTGAAAATTTATTTATAGATTCAAAGTTTATCAAGTCGCCCAACTATAAATTACGATATTAAAAAATTTGGAATTTATAAATAAATTTGCAGAGGGCCTCATTTGGAAATTTCAGAATTCGAATTTGATGCTTTGGAAATTTATTGCTGGACGACTTGATAAATTTTTTAATTTATAAAGAAAAGTGGACACTTGACAGTTTTGTTATTATTATTATACCATTAAGCCGTTTCCCTTTCGGGGTAGACGTGAATCGCTCGGTTGGAAAGTAGTAGTGTGTGATTGGGTATATAGGTATAGGGTAGATAGGTATATAGGTGTAAGGTATAGATATTTCAAATTGATCTAGAATTATCGTGTTATTTACTTAAATGACACGTTCATTCCGAAAAACTGCTCCGACCCAGGTTGCTGATCAATCTCTCTAGCGATCACCCCACGTGGAGAGCCTCACAAAATTGTGATGTGTGGTTCCCCACTTGGGTCCATTAGTATCCAAGGTCTTTGTTTCAGGCGTCATTCACTCTACTTACATTCTTTTTATAAACTATTTGTCGCCAAACTTTTCTGTCCTGGCATTACAAAAAATCAAACTTTAGTATTTTAAATTTTGATTGTTTCTCCAATTCTGGGAGACACGACTTTCCTCTACAAAATATAACCTCTCGTTTTTCTTCCTTGGGATTCAATATCGCTTGAATCTCTTCCAAGCTTTTTCCTTTAGTCTCAGGTGTAAGGCAATAAACAATTAAAGTTCCCACAAAACAACAAACCGCAAGTAACCAAAAGGTGGTGTAAATACCACCAATACTGTTTAAACCTTGAAAACTCAATCCCACAAGAAATGCAAATAAGGAACCCAAAATCATTCCAAAAGTAACCGCCAGTCCTTTAACTTTCATAGGAAAAAGTTCTCCTAAAAGTACATATGGAATAGTCGCAATTCCCATAGCACAGGCCACCTCGTAACTGATCAAAACAACCAGAAGAACCCACGTAATGGACGTTACATTCACTTCTAAACCATACTTCAGAAAAAAGAATAATCCAACAGCAGCCAAAGATAAAGACGCTAACAATCCAGATACCAAAAAAAGAATTCTTCTTCCAGCTCTATCCACCAATCCAACTGTAGCAATTCCTGCAATGAGTTGTGTTCCAGTCAAAATAATCACAGAAAGTTTAGGTGAAAGTGCAAATTCACTATAGCTAAAATTTTCTTGAGAATAGGCAACAATCGCAATCGCCCCAAAAAATTGTTGAGTAGCCTTAACACAAAAAAGAATTAAAAGCCCTCGACGATTTCCTCTAGTTCCAATTAATTCTTTGAAAGATCCTCTTTTTGATTGCTGACCTTCAATTAGAGATTCCTTCATTTTTGCAATATCCGTTCTCACAAATTCCACGTTTTTAATGCAGCGTAACTTCATGAGACTTTTAGTTGCCTGATCATCTTTGCTTTGTTGTAAATAAAAATAAGGTGACTCTGGCATGAATATAAATGTGGCTATGAATAAAATTGGAATCGATAGTGAGACGAAGTTTACGGTCTCATATGGTAAATAAGCTCCAGCTGTTGTGACAGCAAGGCTGCCGAAATTAACGGAGATTTTCATGATTGTGGGAAGAATTCCTCGAATACTTTTGTCAGCAATTTCTCCGATGTAAATGACGACTAGGTTGAATAAGGCTCCATGTCCCACCCCAGCAACGAATCTGGCAACGAAGATTCCGGTGAAATTCTCGGCGAGGATTATTAAAATCCAGCCAGTCACTTGGGGAATGGCAAATATGAGAAGGGAATATTTTCTGCCTAGATGATATACAAAGTGAGGGCTTAGGAGGAAGCCGAAAACAGCTTCGAATGTGTAGAGAGATTGTATCCAGGCTCCTAGGGATTTTGTTATTGTAACTTCTGATTCCTTGTTCATCAAGTAAGGAAGTGCAGGAGAAATCCAAGCCATGTAGCCACCACATCCTATCATCGAGATGCATGCTGGAATAAAATTAATTCATGAGATTTGTTCTATAGTTGGTGCTTATTTTCATTTCGATGTTTTTTAATCAAGATTCTATTAAATAGTGCTCACAAAAATAAATCTGCTCGAAGGACCTGTTGGTAAATAATAGAAAGGGATAGAAATGTTTGATTGGGCACAGGGCAGACTATTATGCAATATACTCTCTACATTGAGACGAATCTAGAAAAAAACGAAGAGAAAAAACGGTTGGCTTTTCGAGTGAATTGACTTTAAATATTTTCAGGAAAACAGCCGCCATTTTGTCAATTTTACAACGAATTTCGGATAAGTACGAGAAAATTCTATCTGAACCATGAGAAGATAAATATCTATATTAGATTAAAAGAATATCAAATTCTCTAAATTTAAATCAAAGAAATTTCACTGATTTTCAGTGAAAATCTTTACTAATTTAAATCAGTGACCCATTTCTAGCTATTTTTCAATCAGTGAAATTGCGTTGTGAATCAGTGCAGTGAAAATACTTACTGATTTGAATCATGCTCCCATTTCTTACCAATTCAGATTTAGAGAGCACTTTTAACAACAAATTTTACCATTTTTTGATAATCTGCGTTTTCAATTTTTAGAATTTAAATATTCATAACTTTGTCAACCAAATTTTTTCAGCCATTCCGTAATATACGTGTCCTCTTACTCCATTTGAAAAAACAAAATTGCACAAGAAGGCTTAAAAAGAAGTATGTTCTTTAATAAACCGTTTTTTAAATGCAAATACTGAAGAACGTCAATTTGTGTTACGTAATTGCACAAAAGGAGTTAAAATGAGAGAAATATGTTAATCAATCAAATTGTAAATGGCTCATTAGAGACAGTATATGAAAATTGAACAATGATCGATTTTTCAAATAATCTCAGGTATCGTTTTTGTTCCCAAAAAAATGAACTCTTTTAAGAAATATAACATTCTTTTTGATAGGGATGTAATTAGTCAAAAAAAAACTTCTGTTGCGTTATTTTGCATATTTAAAAAAGTTTAAGAAAAATCACTTTCTTACCATTAAAAATGCTTTATTTTAAATAAAAGGTCATATAATGGCATCCTGGTACATACCAAAAGTATGGCTGCCAAAAGGATGTTTCATGTATGACCACGGTCGTATACACAGGTCCGGGGGTTCTCGTGGTGGGAGAAGTTCCCTTATCGAAGCTTCCGATTATTTCACAAAGTTACCACTTCCGGTAGTGGCGTAATAGTAGAGTAGAGAAAGTGGCGGATTCATTTGAAATTTTAATTTCAAGAAGTCAATTTAATCCAGATGTATCCAATAATTTGAATAATGTGGATGCACTTTTTAATTAATAAATAATAATGAACACATATTGATGCTAAAAATTATATGATATAAAGTAAATTGCATGAAACTGATTTTTGAAAATATTAAAATAGTGCAACGAGTGGCCTTAACACACATTTTTAATCATAATAAAAATTTCCTATAAATAAAAATTGTCGATAGCAAATCAAGTTAACCGATAAAATATTTACAGTAATCAAAATTCCAAAATTAATACTTCAACAAATTTGTTTACAATTATTTAAAAATTGTATATTTGTGTAATAAAATATTATTGTCAATAATAAATGTAAATTATGAAAATTGTAGAAAAAAAGAACGAACAATAGTTATTAATGAACAAATAAATATATATTATTAAATGAATACATACTTATATGGAATATTTTAGGATCGAGGTAGTATTTAATACCATAATTCAGGTCCCTACGATTCAGTCGTTGACACCAGTTGAGATTCTGAGGTTAGAAAATGTTAGAAAACGTGTTTTGCTTATCTTTTCAAATTCAAATCCTACACTACTCGACACATACGCTACTACATTCAGTGGTCAGTTTGCGAAACTTTCTGGCTTACATTAGGGAACTTCCTCCACCACGAGAGCCCCGGACCTGTGTATACGACCGTGATTAAAACAAAAATTAAAAAAGAAACAATTTGTTGAAAAGTTCTTTAAAAAAAATTCTTGAAACAAAATGTAAGGGTTTCAACCCGGGGCTACGAAATCCTGAAAATTGTTCTCGGTTTAAATTATTAATTTAAAAATTATTTCATTTATATTCCCATTAATACTTAATTTATTTACATCTACATGATGTCGTATAATAATAAAAAAATTAACGAGAAAAGAGAGTTAAAAATTGTTTTTTTTTCGTTTTCAACTGCTTTGAGATTTGGCTTATGAGGATGGTTTTTTCATTGACTTTCAATTCTGTAGGTATAGAGCAGGGATCACCAAACGGCATTCAGTGAGTGCAAATACTGACAGTGTCAGTCGCGAGACTAGGTCAAACAGGTCCGAGAACAGGCCCTTATAAATCTTGTCGTTCGACTGGTCCCTAATACTTCACGGTAAATTACAGTTTGAAATGAAAAAATGAAATGCATTATAAAGTCAAGTAGAAAAAAATCAGACCCTTCGGTGTGAACAATGAGCCGCAACGAGCCGTAACCGTAACGACCGTAACCCTTTCCAGGATTCCTGGAAACCGAAGAAAAAAATGACAGAAAAATTGGTGGCAGTCATGCACTTGCCGTGTCAGTCAGCACCTGCTGAAAGTGGTGAGCCCTGGTATAGAGTAATGGGTGAGACTCCCGACTGCTAGGCGATAGATTCAGGTATAGATGTAGGTTCGAAAGCCCGTAGCGTTGGAAATTTTATTTGTAATATAATGTTTAAAAATGTAATATATGTATTCATTCTAAGCAGGACCATCAACATTTATAGTCAAAATACTCGTAATCACTTATTATTTATTTTTTTAATACCTATTTTGTGTATTTCCACCTGTGTAGTACGAACCTTCAAACATCAAAGTCGGCCCCACATTGTTGTCCAAGGTTGGGCGGACATCGTCTTAATAGATGGCCCATATATGGGACCAAATGTCGGGCCGAAGTTGAGAAGTCAAAGGCAGTTGACCGTTATCATTTAGCTGGTTGGCCCGACCAGTGGCGCACAAAGTTGGACCGACCTTCCGACGGTTGGCCCGACCGTGGGCCGATGGTCAATTGGCACCTGGGTGTCAGTACTTTCAAACTAAATTTTGAAGTGTTCAAATACAATTTTCAAATTATATAGTGGGCTTCTTTGCATTTTTGGAAATTGATTCTTTCGGTTTTTTATTATTTTCAATACATTTGTGCAGTAAAAATATTACTTTTTTCATCTAATTTATTTTGTATTTATTTTTTATTGAGATTAATCGTGCCTAAAAACTAATTGAAATTCAATTAGATTGTTCGACATCCTAGTTAAATGTTAGATAAGTTCAGTTTTTTCCCTTAAATTTTTTAAGGTTGTAACCGTATTTGACCGTGGAATTGCTTTATCTCATCAGGTTTTGCAGATAATTTAGATTGAATATTCTAAAATATGTTTTTTTTTAATAAAATTTTAGAAAGCTAACGAACCAGATATATTTAAAACTTTGATTATCGCTTAAAATAATGCCTACGCTTTGTTTTACTCTCAACATAAGTTTCAATACTTAACTGTTTAATAAAAAGTCATATTTTTTCTATATAAATGAGAAGTATAAACAAAGTTTGAAATTAATAATTTCCGAAACCACGAAGGAAATATGTAAACAAATTAAATAGGGCCATTTGTAGAAATTAAACTTTGAAAAGTTTCCTGAAAATAATTCAAAAACGTACAAAATAAGCATGAATGCTTCATCGAAAATAATTTAACCCCAAAACTTAGGATTCCTAGTATAGTTGACAAAGATATATGCAGCATTAAATAATTTTAATAAAATGATGCAAAACGGTACAAATTATTATGAAATGATTAAAAAAATAATAATTTTGAACTGATATTGGATATAATGGAATATGGAACAAGATAATTTATTATTATTAAAAATAAATACAAGATTAAATGGTTACTGTTAATGATCGATTGAAACAAAAGATTGCAAAATAGGAGCTGTCAATAAATTCTGAAGACAGAAGGAATTTTCTTTCGTAGAGCTAAATGATGGTGAAACGCTTCCCAGCTGGTGTCCCTGTTTAGATTGTATCTTGAAAAGTTAAAGCTAATCAATTTTGACACTGACCCAAGTAAAACAGAAATGCGGTCTTCGAAAAAGTAAACTGTTACTTATACGTTTAAGTGAGATAAATTGCTTGCTAGAAAAAGGCTTCAGAAATATTCTAAAATATTTCTAAAAATTACTAATGTTAAATGAAAAACTAGTAAAACTTTTAATTGTCTGGGGTCAACATCAAATTTGACAACAATGAATTTTGAACTTCCTAAGATATTAAAGGGTTGGAGGAAACGTAAAAATAATTTTAAAAAGGCACACACTACAGAAAAGGTAACAGAATCATTAAAATTATTCATTAAATCATTTCTAAATCATTTTCGTACCTTAGACCTCAACGTAATTTGATTTTGTGTTATTCATTACGAAATTGTTTTATATTTTTTATCGACAGGTATCAGAGCCGAATAAAGTATTAATGATTGCGAGATGTTCGGCCCCTCAAGTTGTGAATAATTTGCAAATGGGTTCGAAAACATACTTAGTACTTCGAGAAATGGCTTTTTTGAGAACCACAGAATGTCCTTGTTCAATTTGTTCATCTACGTCGACTTGCTCAGATGAGACAGAATGTCATTGTGAAGACGATAGTGAATCTTGTACTTCAGAAAATTAAAACTCTGAGCACTTATTATTCATTTCGAAACATTTTGATCACTATTTCATATAAATGAGGTACTGATTAGTATTATGTAATTTTCCTTAGCCTAGCCTAGCCCCCGAAAGTTTATATGAATTAATCAATTCATCAATAAATACTCATTTAAGAAGTCAAACCCATCATTATATCATGAACATTAAAAAATACTTTTCTATTCATTATTTGTATGTTTATTACATCGAACTGTCTACTATTACAGAATTTTCCGCAGGATTAACCCTTTGCCAACTTGTTTAGAAGTAATTTTACGTAAAATTCCGTAATAATAGCCACAGAGCTATACTTGACCATCAGTTAGTTTTACGGGAAATTCCGTAATACTAGTCAGTGCCTTATTAAATATGGAATAAAATGTATCTAAAATAAATATATTTATTTTACTCTACAAATTTATGTTTCTAATTTTGAATAAAAGTTTTTTATTTCACTGATGATATCGATATTATTCAATATCATTTCATGAATCGATCTTCTTTATTATGAAAACATGTGGGAGCTGTCAAATTTTAATTTCTAAACTCCCTATCAAATTGTATATTTTTTTATAAACCATGCGATCTTGGCAAACATATATTTACACATCACTCGAAAAAAATTCTTGACTTCAGAATATTTTCTAAATAGAAAGAAAATTCTTTTCGAAAGCTATGCCACAAACCAAATCTGGATTCTCAACTTTAAGGTTGGAATCCTTGATCAAAATATTAAAAATGAAAGAGTCATTTAAATCATCTATCTTATTGTGTTGATAATGGGTTCAAAGGCTGGTAAGAATTGCAGTATTGCAACATTTTAATTTAATTTGTTTAGGTTTGAGAAAGTTATCAAATAGAAGCGACATCTGCCTATATACTTTTCAACTTTTTAGTTTAATTTCTGAATTTAAAAAATAGTTACTTTTTTGTTGATTACGTTTGTTGATTTTCGAAATATTTTTCATATAAATTTTCTCAGAATTTTTAATAGAAACTTTGTATTATTTTAAAAAATTATTTTTGCAACTACTTCGAAAAATAAAAAAATATTGTAATCAAATATATTTCTTGCACTTCAAAGACACCATTGGTAATAAATAATACATTTTTTCAAGCTTCCAAAAAAGTTGATCAATCAGTAAAAGCGGAAACTGCACCTAAGAAGTCAGGAAGTTTACTTCAACAGCTGTTTTCTTGTTGTACATCATCAGAAAAGAAACAGGATCGCGACTCGGATAAGCCATCGAAGTCAGACAAGGAAACTGTAAAACCGAGAAAGAATCAAGTCCAAGAATCGATCAAGCGAACACGATCCTTGACTTCCAGATCGAATCCTGAACAAATTGTAAAGAGTAAAAGGAGAAGGGAACGATCAAAAACTAAGTGGAAGGAAAATTCAACCGAAAAAGAAAACGAAATCGAAAATAAGGAAAGTAAAGATAGAGAAAAGAAAAAAACTATATACAAGGAAAACGCAGAAACTAAATTAAAGGAGAGTATCGAAAATAAGGAGAAAGAGAAGGAAAAGAAAAAGGATAGAAGGAAAAGGAAGCAAAAAGAAAAGAAGGAAAAGAGAGAAAGGGAGAAGCAGAAGGAAGAAAAGGAAAGGGGAACTACGGAAAAGAGAGAGGATGAACAGAAGGTAACGATAAAAAAGGAAAGGGAAAAGCAGGATGTAAGAGATGCACAGAGAATAAGGGAGAAGAAAATGAAAAGAAAGAATCGTGATTTAATTGACAAGATGGCAAAAGTTGAGAACAAGAAAAAGATAGAATCAGAGGCTTTTTCAAAGTCTCATAATAAGAACAAAAAGTTTGCTTCTTTTGTGAGTTCCAGTACTGCGGTTGGTGGTTTGTATTCTGACCAACGAGTACTTCCGGCTATCAAGATGTGCCCCGATTTCAAGGAGACCACGAATTTGCTTTACGAACCACCTCCATCGATTTCTGTTCAAAAATATGAACTTCCGTCGACTTCTTACCAATTCTGTGCACCTGTTGACAGTCATAAGCAGGTCCAAATGGATATTAATGGGCCTTGTTCCGGTTATTGTGCTCGTTATCTGGAAACAGACAGTACAAATAAAAAATGGGGAAAGTTTGCGAAGAAGTATTGCAAAACGAAGTAAATCGTCTTCTTCCTTTTCTTATAATGATGATGATAATTTTGTATTATTCTTCAAATAAATTCCGTCTTTTTTAAATGTTGTTTCAAAAAATACACAGCTTTTATAATATTTTACAGGATTGATGGACAAACTTGTAAGCCGCAAAAAAAGTCCAAATATCCAAAACCAAAGAAGGAACCACATCCTACATTCAAGGATATTGTTGAGGAAAATTGGAAAAAGTTACAGGTGAATCATAACGATAAAGTTTTTCCTATTGTTGAAACAATGACTTAAAATATTTGTTGAGTTCAAATCGCATGATTTGGGATGTTTGATTGGATATCGTAGACCAAATTACCGTTGTTCCGTAAAAAGTCGCAGAAATCTTCAAAGAAAAGATACTGCAGGAGTCATAGCAGTAGTGAGAAGAAGAGCAGTAAATTCAAAGAGAAGTACTGCCCATCAGAAAAGTGTAACGAACAACAATCCTTCCACACAAAAATTAAGAAAAATAAAGAGAAATGCAAAGATAAAAAGGTCTGTGGGGAAATAAATATGTGTACGAATAAAAAGGGCCTTTATGGCTGGTTCTAGTTTAGAAGTTACTCGCACTTTTCTAAGTCAGAGTCAAACTGATCATTTTCAGGTTTAGTGAATGATAATACTATTAATACTGCCATACTAAGGAAAACCTTACGAAAGTGACTTTTCGATTGCGATTTATTTTCTTATACCTGGCAATGGTAAAGTCGATCTAAGGGACACCGTCACTTATGAAAGGCCATCCTTATTACAATAGATTACTAGGAGCTATACTGAATTTATTGGCACTATACTCATGTGGAATACTTTAAGTGGTTTTATTTTCTGTTTGAGGAAAAAATGTGACAATTTCCAACTTTAGATGCGTTTTTTCTCAAAAATCGGATTTTTGAAGTTCCAACTTGAACATTTCCTAGCGACTTGTTTTTCAAGCTACAGGGTTCGTCTTGGGCTTAACATGCCGGGAATTCATTCAGCTACATGCTTCTATACCTATAACTCTATATCGATTTTGAGAGCTCTTTTTATATGGACGTAAATGTATTATGATCAATTTTTCAGTATCATAAAATTAAAAATGTTGTCTCTTTTTAGAAAGTCAAAAGATCGTCAAAAAAAGACAAAGCTTGTTCTGTGAGGTCATCCCTTGAATTAATAACAGTTTGCACAACAAGAAGGGCAAGAACCCAAAAATCTACAGAAAATATTTCATCGGAAAAGTCTGTAAATGGAGAAGAAATTTAAGAAAAATCAGAAAATAAAAATAGGAGAATGAGAAAAGTCCTTCAAAACAATTATCGCGTTTTTGAGTTTTCTGTTGTTCTAATAAGTGTACTTGTTTCGAATCTGCTAATAAAAATAAAAAAAGGGTAAAGATATTTTATACATTACATGTTTACTGCTACTGATCACTTGATGTTATTTGATCCAATCATAAGTTCTTATTAATTTTTTTTCCGAAACCACGATGTGATACATTTTGCAAATAAAACATATCTTCAAATAAAAACTGGAAATAATTTGGAAAATGTAATTGCACAATTAATTTTACATTCAATACTATTTGTTCGTGGAACTATTAAAGTTCTTTAAATTTATACTCCAATTTACAGATTCAAATACTAATTGGATAAATGAATGTATTGTAAATGACTGTACTAATTGGTTATTGGGTTACGTTATCTTTTTTGTCTACAATTTGAATTCAAAATGTGACTAAGTGAAGACAGTTCGTGACAGTTGCGTGTATTCGACTTCTTCCAATTGAATAATACATGTCATTTCCTATGGCGGAGAATTTATTTTTACACTCGCACGCAAACGATATGCTTGTCTCCTATTGGGGCGTGTCACCTGTCACTTACCTGACGAGTTGTTTAAGTTATTATGATCAATTTAACTTTTAACTGCTGAACTATCATTAAATCTACAAAATTCGTATTTTCTTATGTAATATTTGTATGTTTCTAAACACAAAGCAAATTATTGATCAACCCGCTACAAATATTTCGTTCAATTCAGATAAAATAATTACACAAATTATTCAGAAATTTTTAGAAACAAAAAAGTGGACAATCTTATAGGTCAAAAATACACCTTCTAGAACTGTATTGATACTCTCTTAAACTGAACGAGTGAAATTGCCACTGACTGAATCAGTATTTTGAATTATCACTGGTGAACCAGTGATTTTCCGATCTTGACTGGGCGAACCAGTAAGTGACTCAACTAAAACTGCGTTACTGAATATATCAGTGACGCCAAATGGTAGATTCAACCACTGATATAGTTCTCCACGCGCGGGTCTCCGGTCGGGTCTTTGAATTTCTCGAGTGAAAACGAACTTTATTGTGTACTCGTGTTTGTGTTAGGAATATTCAGGGCTTGGCTGCAATAAGCAAGGGATATAATTTCTTTCGCTTGAAAGTTGGAAGCCACTGGCTACTTGGGTTTAATTTTGAGCGACGCGACACGTTGACGTAATGACGGGCCTTTCCACAGCTAAGCGCAATATATTATACTCCATTATATTGCAGCCCGGCCCTCATTAATTGTCGTAAGTAAGAGTAAAGTGCGGTTTTTGAAAGATAAGTTTGCAAAGTCTAGCGAAAAGGTGATGAATGATAAATTGATAAATTTCATACCTAACCAGCTCACGGACGACAACGTGTAGAACCAGATGATTACTGGTACTGAGTAACAGTGATCCTCGCACTGATTAAACCAGAGACGGAATTCCACTAAGTGAACCAGTGAAATCTCACTGGTTCTCAGTGAAATTTCTGGCTGTTCCAAGCAGTGAGATTTTACGGGTTCATTTTAAGAAAGTATATTTCTTATTTAATATGTCAGACTCCACGTGAAATTTGTATAAATATGTATGAAAAAAATATTTTAAAGTACCGCATGTGTTTTATATAGTAGGATATTCTTTTTATATTGTAGAAGAAATCCTACGTTCATTATTCCAGGATAAAAATGGTGATCGGCAATTTCAGATCATTCATTGTAAGGAAGTTACAAATTTTCGTACTTTAAGCCTGATAATATCTTCAAAAAATGTTGTTTGTCAAAATTAGGGGTTTATTTCTCAATAAATGACAAATAGTTTCTAGAGATAAACGGATTTTTTTTTAGGCTAGAATTGGTAATTTTCAAAAATCGAAAGCTATAAAAATGCATTTCCAAACATAAAACGGCATAGCGGAATAGAATAAGACAGCCCTAAAAAAAATATTAAATTTTCGAGCTCCTCACAGTTTTTAATACAAATACAATACTGCCATACTTTTGAAAAATGGTTCTATCTACGTTTTGCCGCAAAGGTCACCTTCGCCTTGTGGGGTACAGGTAAAAAGGCTTTACGGTAAAATGAAGATAGGGTAATCGGTACTCACTCGACGAATATCATCGGACACACGCTTGAATTCTAAAAAATTTCAAAGAATTTATGATATTCCAAATAATTTAAGATTAGCTTCGACAAGTTTAAAAATCCATCAACGCGGCGAATTAGGCCAAGATAGAAAATTAAAGTTGCTATGGTGCTTTGGTATTTTCCCTCTAGAAAATGGTTTTGTGGTTTAACCAGGGAGGAACGTGACAATCCATTTTTGTCCTCCTGCATATAATACTGCTATGTCTGTTGACGAAATGAGGTTAGGGACTCATCTCTCCGATAGATAAAAATATGCCAAAAGAGAAACTCAAAATCCGTCCAAATATGCCGGAATAGAATACACAACTTACAATTAAATAAGAAATTATACACCCATAAAGGTGTATAATGTCAACTGTTTTGTATCTAAAATTTTCTGAATAATGTTTGTCATTATTTTACTTGAAATCTACGAAATATTTTCATTAGAAATAACTGTATAGAGAGCTCAAAAATGCCTTCTTCGTTCAAAAAAGGGTTGGTTTTGAACTTGGAATGGAAGCTTCTATAATGTGCCCCCTAAAGGTTTACATTTTTCTTGCATCTCTTCCCTATTCCTTTACACACACCCCACACACTCACTTAGTTGTGGGAGGGGACCTACAGTTTAAGGTGGGTTCCGAACCGCCAAGAGCAACCGCTTTAAGTACTTACAATTAGAGAACCTTTATCTCTAGATGTACTGGTCCCACGACTTTCCGGAGATGAACAAACCCTTGCTAAGGCTAGTGTCCACTGCATGGGCCGCCGAGGCTCTTCCAGAGTGCGAGGCGGGAATCGAACGCGCAAGCCGACGGAGTGGGTCCAAAGCCTACGCCTTAGCCCCCACGACCATCGTCTCAATTTGGTTTTGAACTTTTAAAAGTGGTTTTGAACTGTCCTGTACATTTTCATGTTTTTGCCATTTCTGATAACATATTACGATTTTTAGACAAAATTACATTGTAACATAGTTTTCAAAGAAAATTATATGAGAAATATAATTTATAACTAAACCTTCTTATGCAATAAATTACATATATAAAATGGACTATCAAAGAAAA
Source organism: Andricus grossulariae (assembly GCA_011634705.1). Lineage (NCBI taxonomy): Eukaryota > Metazoa > Arthropoda > Insecta > Hymenoptera > Cynipidae > Andricus > Andricus grossulariae. Next base: position 12,079,074 of record JAABKJ010007545.1, read on the forward strand.
ATATGCTTTAAAACCTCAATATTTCCGGCATTATGTGATGCAAGAAGTTTTAGTTAGAAATTATGTTTCGTATAACCTTTTTTTGAACATACAAAAACAGATAAGATCGATAGGAGTAAGTGTTATACGAAATTTGATTAGCGATACTTCAAATATTTGAAAATATTCTTGTTTAAAATTTTGTCAAAATTATCTTTAGATTTTCTACTTTTGAGCCTCACCTTCTTGAATCAACAAAAACTTGCTGGAAGAAATATTTTTTTTGTAGTATGCCGACGATATCAGATTTTTGTCATTTCAGGAAGGTGTGATAAAAGTGTAATACAAAACCACTAAAATCTGAATTCAACAAGATTGTTCTTTCGTAATTACAAAAATTAAACATCTACTGATTCTTACAATGTAAATTTGATTTTTTTTTGTCATTTATAAGAATATTATTGAAAATGAAATCAAAAAATTTGATCACGGGAAACCCAGCTTTTTTCAACAGCTTATATATTCAGAAATATCATATAAAAATTTCATACAGAAATTCGGAGTCTTTCTATACTTTTGAGAGCTTGGAGCAAAAGCGCTTAGAGAGCTGAGCGCTTGAGTAGAGCATCCGAACGCGGCTGATTATGTTTCAATTTTGGCAATTATTTTCGATGCATATTCGGAATTATTGCTGTTTATTTTTAAATGTGTATATGTGAAGAAAATATTGCAAATTCAACAATTTATACGGAGCAGGGATCGTTGATTAAGTGTAAGTAACTTTTTCTTACAATTTTTATGTTCCGAAAACTTCAAATGCGTTTTTCTGGAAACAACGTTTTTGCTCTCTGCGTGCACAATGTCTCAAAAAGTTTTCAAACGATTACTTCCAAATTTGCTACGTTCATTCTGAACATAAATATCTACAACTTGATGTAGCGGTTTTTCAAATTTAAAATTTTATCATAGTTAAATTAACAAAAAAAAAAAGGGGAAAAAACACGATTTTTGGAAATTTTTTGTTAAAACTGTCGCCATTTTGTTATTTAAAAAAAAATCTGGTTTGTCACGCCAGAGCTATGGTCATACTCGTCAAGAAAATTTCTGATTTATTGGTTTAAGATGATGCTGATTGGAGATATCGTGCACGCAGTGGACATGCCTTTTTTTTAGACACTTTTTTTATTATTAAATAATACGTAAACTAAATGAAAATTAAATGTCAAAAATTGTTTTTGTAAACTTTGAAGCAGCATAATTAAACGCTGGAAATTTTATTCAATTATATGAAGTAGTTGTTGAGAAAAAAATTCTTGAAAATCACCTTCTTTTTGCTGATATAGTAGAATGACCCCTTCATTTGAAAAATCTTAACCTTCGAAAAAACCTATATGAAAAATAATTCATGGTGGATTGGCTTCAGGGTCCAAAGAAATGAATTCAATTAGTTAATCTCCCACTGAAAAATTAAATTATTTGGCATCGTATATGTGAAAATATGAATTGTTTGCGTTTGGAGGTGGTTTAGCAATACTAAGAGCCTATTTGCCCTTTTTCAAAATATTTAAAAAAAATTCAGTTGGGAGTCATTCACAAAATACGTGATACTTTTTGGGGAGGGGGTCTGTTAAAGTATTATTCTTTATTTTAAGAACAATGGAAAAGACATCACGCAGGGTGGGGGTGAAGTCTAAAGTTCCTGAAAAATACATCACGTATTTAGTGAAAGGCCTCTTAGTTTGTTACAAAATAGAAGTTTTTTGGAAGGTGTCTCTTCAAATCAACAGAAATTTTTTTTCAAGCCACGCTAATAAAGAAATGCGTGGGAGGAATTAATTAGAATTCAGCAATTCTCTTATAAGTCATCGTTTTTCTTCTTTAAGTAAAATCTTTGCATTCCAAGTGGACTTGTAGAAGACACGCGAGAAGATGCATAAATCACGATGAAATGGACGTTCATTATGCTTGCAGGCACACGTGTAATTGCAACGGGCGTGTCTATTCAAGTAATTTTGTATTTATGTACTCATGCACAATTATATATATATATATATTTAAATATACAAGTGTTTATATAGGTACCTTGATTCTCGTATACTGTATCACGGTTTACGGGGTTAAATCTCCGGAAACTCGCAAGAGAAGTGGGCGTGATCCGTCTAGCAGAAGCAAGTGGAGACTATATTTCACATCTTAAGTAAGCTAAATTGTATGTTTTCTCTCCAGAAAAAAACTTCTCGTGGTTTTTCTCTTAACAAGAAATGTTAGTACCTTTCGGGAAAATAAGGAATTACCGTTAATTTCATTACAGGGAACTAGCAAATTAATTTATCTTCCAAACTTCTATTGATTCTTGATCAAAAAAAGGATTATTAGCTCGTCTGGTCACCAAAATAATTTCAAAGTTTCCAATTTAGATATTTAACTCGTAACTAACTAACATCACTTTGCATGCATACGTGGTTTTGATCTGATCCCCCGCGCGCCAGGATTTTCATACTGTTTGAAAACCCCAACAATATGGCACGATAATTTTTTATAGGGACATGAATTAGGTCAAAGGAATCAGTTTAAGCCAATGAAACGCACTTACGAAATTTGGCACTTACGCTCTTATGCCCCGAGATCTTTCATAGCTTCCAAAAATTTCACTTCACATATATTTTCCTTTCCTTCTCTATCTAAAATTTTTGCCTCATTTAGTTGAGGAAATTTATAGAATGACATTTTTACCGCACAAAGATCTAAAAAAATTTCCAGGAATTGACTGGGAAATCCCGGTAGTTTACACTCTGGAATGGAACGGGGATTTCCAGCAAGAATCTCTCGAGAGTCGAGCGGGAAACTTTCGAGATTCGAAAGCCAAACTCTGGAAACATCCAAACCGTGTTCCAGGCGTATAAAACACATCTTTCCAAACTTTCCCGCAGAATATGTATTTAATACACTTGGTAAGCAAACTGGATATCGATTCCACGAGGGCACGACATCCTACCCGTGCACCAAGTGTGTACAGTACGTATTCTCCGGGGAAGTTTGGTTTAAAGAGTATTTGAGGGTTCCTGTAGTCGGTTCCTCACAAGGACAGAACATGCAACTTCTACACAACATGTATATGATAGTATGGTTTAACGAATACTTGAGGTCTCCATTGATCAGTATTTTATACACCTGAAGTTGATATCGATACGATACCGACCCTAAAGTACTCGTGAAGTCAAGTTTCCTCGGAGAATACGTAATTTATACGGTTGGTGCACAAGTGCAGGGGTCTCTGCTGGAAATGGTTACAATAATAATTAATGAGCAATCACCGAAAATTGTCTAGGGATGGTCCCGAAGGAAAAACCCGCAAGCGGAGGCGTAACAACCGTTTTGAAAGCTGAATAGCACCTGGGTGAGATGTCTGAAATCTTGACTCTGGGATAACGGGCGACCTCCTAGGTAATGCAGCCTCATCCTTGCATGTGGGGCTCTACAACCGCTGCATGAACAAACCGGATACGAAGAGGCAGAAGTGACATTAAGACCGACTGCGGACCAGCAGGATAGCTATTTCAGGACAAGGAGGAACATTAAAATTCAGGTTCCTCCTAAGCCCCAAGATCTGGCTGAAATGGATGCCTCCCTTCGTGAGGATATTTCGGAGGAGTCCGACCTCTGGACCATCAATTGTTTAGTTTATGATGCGGCGAGAACTTCGGCTGAATCAAATCGAAGGCTAAAACAAACGATGGATCAAAATACCAAAAGACGCTTGCATCAACTGCAAAAGAAAATTGGATGGACAAGACTGAATGCGTCCCGTCTTCATTATGTGATTGGCTACATACCATCTGGTAAGCCGTTCACGGAAACGGTCCGGAAGTTCATTCACGAACTGAGGATCTACCATCATACACTGAACAAGTCAAAGCTGCTGACAAATCAAGCAACACATTGTTTAAAAAATACGTCAGGAGGAGTATACAGAGGAGGAAGGGGATGGGTCAGGGAGAATCGATAGTGTCTCGCTGACTCATCGTACCTGTTTAGCGATCTCCCTGTTTCTGTTAAAAATCCACCCAAACCCGACCGAGTCCAACGCAGAGAACTACAGGCCAGTAACTTGTTTGAATATGCTGTATAAGATGTTTACAACTATGCAAAATGACAGGATTGTTCGAAGAATTGGACCTGTGTGGAGAGATGTACGAACAACGTAGCTCGAAAAAAAGTGTAGTAGGCTGCCAAGAGAACCTTCTTAATGACAGGTGTGTCTGTAAAGACGCTGCAGCCCATCAACGCGTCCTGTCAATTGCCTGGATTGACTATCGCAAAACTTTCGATTCAACCTCTTATAGACTTATCATCTGTCTGTTGAAAAGCTTGTAGGTTCATTCACACATAGTGAGATGCAAAGAGAGCTTAATGACCCTTTGAAAAACTAGATTTACTATCTCACCTGGAAATTATCTTGTGACAACGAACAGCGTCACCTTCCAGAGGGGCGTCTTTGAGGGTGACACCATGAGGCCTCTGCTCTTCAACATCATACTTCTGCCACTATCTTTCGCACTACGCAATTCTCCTGGGTACCTCTGTGGCGGCAAAAATCTTCGCGAGCATAAGGTCACTCATGTACTTTATATGGATAACCTGAAGATCTATGCTTCTGGTGCAAGCCAAATTCAGCTTGCTTCAAATATCGTCAGGGAGTACACAACAGAGATTGTTATGGGCTTTGGATTGGACAAGTGTGCCAAGATTATTCTGAAGAAAGGAAAGATTGCTGGCGTACCCGAGGACTCTAAGCATGTGAATATGTATTATTAGACATCTTGACACTGGAGATACCTATACGTACCTAGACGTGCCTCAAAGCCGCATTCAGGATATAACTTCAGTGAAAGAGTCTCCTTGAAGCAGAGACAAGCGCCTTCTTCGACAGATATTTTGATCTTCCAATCTGTCGGCGTTGACCATGGTATCTGCGGCTAACATGCTTGCCGTCGCGGTTCTACTCTACTCGTTTGGGTTAGCTCCATGGGCAAAGCACAAGCTTACGGCTCTTGATATCGCCACGCGTAAGATCATGCATATGCAGAAGAGCTTGCCATATCAATTCGTCGTTTTGCAATGACATATCCCGCACCGTCAAGGCGGGCGCGGACATCTGTATCTTCAATGTCGTTGCAAATAGAAGAGATTCTTTACTAAAAATTGCCAGGAAACACGAGATGATTGGCAAAGAAGAGTTACTTTAAAAAGCCAGGGAGCAAGCGAGCGAGACTCTTGGCCTGAATTTTACCATCAGAAGTGAGGGAAGTGCATTACTCCACCTAGATACCTCACTTCTAAAAGTCCAAGTAAAGAAAGAAGAGGCTTAAAAATTTCACTAATAGCTCCTCGACAAGGAAATGCACGGAAACTTTCACAGAAATCTAGAAGAGCAGGCCTTGTCAAAGGAGCAAACTTTTGCTTTCCTCAGATCATCAGGAAATAATTCAGGTACAGGGGGTTTCATTTTCTCATGCCAGGTCAGTGTCATTTCCACCTTTGTATACCATGACCGCATTTTACGTCAAAATGTTCCCAGCGATAGGTGCAGAGCGTGTCATGCATACGCTGAGAACCTAGAACACATTCTATCCAGTTGTCCCATTCACGCGGGAACTACGTATCTATACAGAGTCAATTGCTACGATTTTCGGACAGCAGTCTCCATTGCACATTTGAAACCTGACATCGTTTTCCAGGACTTCGAAAAACGAACTATATTCGTGATTGAATTCTCGACTTTGGCCGATTACAACATCACTGCTTAGGAGAAGGAAGAGTAGGAGAGGTATCAGGACCTTAAAAGGGAGCTGCAGCGACTGTACCCAAAATATTCGGTTAACCCAGGAGTGGGCGCGCCTGCTAGAGTTACGTTAGTAGTCGCACGATGGTCATTTCGACCGATAGTGATATCATGGGAAACATCTTAATAGTTCGACTCAAATAATATAAATAATACATCAATTGCATTGACTTTTACGTGAAGACATTCGTATCTGTTCAGATAAAAACTTAGGGTTGATATTAAGGCTTGTTGTATATTATTATGGGGTTGGGAATATAACTTGGGCTTTTCTCAAGGTGATTTGGGTGATAACTTCAAATTTTCAAATTTTTTCAGACGTTTACGAGAAGATTCATCGAATCTGTTCAGGTAAAAAATTAGGGTTGGTCTTAGAAGTTGTTGAATATTCTTATTGGGTTGGGAATATAGTAACCTGAGGGTCTTCTGAATGTGATTTTAGTGATGATTTCATATTTTACATTTTTTTGTGACGTTAACGTGAAGGCTGTTCGAATCTATTCTGGTAACAAATTAGGGGTGGCCTTAGGGGTTGTTGAATACTATTATACGGTTGGGAATATAACTTGGGGTTCTCTGAAGGTGCTTTGGGTGATTATTTCAAATTTTCCAATTTTTTGAGACTTTTACGTGAAGGCTCTTTGAGTCTGTACAGGTAAAAAATTAGAGGTGGCATTAAGGGTTGTTGAATATTATTACGGGCTTGGAAATTATAACTTTGGGTTTTCTGATCACGAAAATTATCCATTTCGCCCATGCTTACGACGAGACACGTGCTTCGCGTCAAACGAAAAAACAGACTAACGTTAGTAGGCGCGTGACGGTCAATTACACCGATGACGTTTTTGCAAACTTGTAACAAAGAGGCAACGTGCACGAATCTCTGCGCAGCCGCGTAAAAATATAGATAGATACCTTAAATGAGAATAGCTAGCCGGAAAACCATAGAAGTGAACGAGTTTATATTGTATTTCAAAATATACAAAATAGTTGTTTCAAATGACGAACGCACGCGTACTTCAGGGTTAAAATAATTGTCCTTGTGATCGCACTGATCGCTCGGTTCTAGCCTCGTTGTGTAAATAATTCAATTTTTTAATTTTGAAGCAAAATCAATTGTAAATATTTCATATTGTTGGAGGTGACTTAGCTTACTTAAAAGTATCACAGCCCGGCGGAACGTACGTTAGCTGTCTTTCTCGATCCTTAAGGGGATTTATCAGCATTATAAAATGGATTTGCAGTTTCCGGCCGCACGGTTGAATTTTTTGCATACTTTATCTACATATGGGTCTCTTTTGTTGCTAAGTCTCGGTTTTTTGAAAAAATGTGTGTTTTTTTTACATTATAAACAAAAAGAAAAGAACAATAGAAAAAATGCAGTGAATCTCAGTACTAGCTGAGTGTGTATTTCCGAGTTCTAGCTAATCGACCCTCCTCAAATTTAGGAGGCAGACTCCCCGGAGCGCGAGTGGAGACTCGGGAGTGTGTCGAAATACCCGAAACGAATCACCCTTTCATTTTTATGAGATGCAGGCCGGTTCAAAAAACTGAAATTATCAAAGCATCGCGTGATTAAATTTTAACTAGCAGAAATTTATTCATATAATTTGAAGAAAGTGAAAAAAAGATTCATGAAAATCGGATAATATTTGCAGTAATAATAGAAATGTTGAAGTGCACACGCTAGCAAGAGAGGTTCCTTTTTGTTGCAGCTCCTTTGGAACCAAAAATTGGTTCCAATAGAAACCCCAGTTTTTTCTGTGCTTCTGTGCGCAACATTTTTTACAAAATCAATATTTTTCGACATTTTGCAAAAAAAATAATTTGAAAAAAGTCAAAATTATTAATAACTTAATTTATATTGATCTGCAACAAAAAATCTTTTAGTGGATTCAACTAGGGTCTAAAAGGAAGCCCTAGGCCAAGTATCAAGTCAATATTCTTAAGTGACCTATTCGGAAGTATATCCAAATTTTTAACCAAAGAGGTGAATCTTCAAAAATTATTTTTTGACAAAGTAGATTAATTTTTAACGCCTTAGTTGATTTTCTTGCCGTAAATATGAATTATAAAAAAAAAAAATTTTCAACAAAATAGTTGAATTTTGAACCAAATAGATGATTTTTCAACTAATATGATGAATCAACTTAAGAAATGAATTTTCAACAAAAGAGAATTACGTTCAACCAAATAATTGAATTTTCAATCGAAAAAGTTAAATTTTCAAACAAATAGTCGAATTTTTAACTGATAAATATAAATTTTCAACCAAAAATGGATGTTAAATTTTCAGTTGAAAAAATTGATTTGTAACCAAAAATGAAACTAATTTTTAAACAAATAGTATAATTTTTATCCAAAAAGAGATGAATCGCGATCTAAAAATATAGCGGAGATGGCTCGAATTTGATAGAGAGCTCGAATTTGAGCCACCTGGATTTCTAGAAAACTAAAACATGTAATAGGTTGACGAAACTGAAACTGAAAGGACTTCAGAGTAGAGTAAAATAGTAACAGTTTCACTGTTTCATTCGCTTCGAAAAAAGTTTGAGATAGAAGAATAAAAAATCAGATATCCTGAGTTCATTCCAGGGAAGTCTTAAATGCCTATCCATTATTTCGGGAATCTAGTTTTTCCAATAATTTTGTACCGGGTGGCTCTAATTTGATATACCATGGGTGGCTCGAATTTGATATGCTTGTCTGTTTTAAAATTAATTTCCAATTTCGAGCAGAAAGTCACAGTTAGATATTATTCAGCTTCCTGAATGTTAAAAAAATGGGTTCATGTATTCGTGCACGTATGTGTGTATGTCTGCGCTTGTTTAGTGTGCATTCATGTGATACTGTAATAATGACGAGTGTAGTGTGTTTACTAACGCTTACTGTCCAATTTGTCTTTTTTGCAGATTCCAAATACCAGATTCGATTATCATTTTTCATTTTCATATCGGAAACTTGCTTATTTTTCATGTATTTCGATGTTTATATAGGTATATCAAATTAGATCCACCATTTACCGATTTTCGAAAAACTCGTTTTTTGGCAAATTTTTATTTAAAAAAGACTCGTTGATGATATGAAAAAATCAATCAAACCATCCGTAATTTTATTATAAACCATTTCGAACGATCTATTGCTGGTCGAATTTCGGTTCATAGAGTCCCGGCAATCCATCGAAAAGGAGTTGGTATATCAAATTTGAGCCATGTCCTCTACAAAATTCACTCGAAAAGTTAGGGCACTTGCTCAAGCAGCACTGGACGCAGAAATAAGAGCTCTTTCAACAGTCAAAGAGCGCCTTGAACAGTGGGTAAAGTGGACTTCGGGAAATTTCACCTTTTCTACTCATACTGCCTGTTCAATAAAACGTCACATGCCATTGAAAATCTGCCTTGTCGAGGAGAGATTGCCAGAGGCAACGGAGAACGACCCAACCCGCAGTGGTTAGTGGAAGGACGCACGGTACTTATCCCTAAGTCTTCCAAGGATAGTCTCTCAGTCTGATACTTTTTTTCATCTCCCTCTTGCCTCTGTCTATTCTTTTCCGAAGCAACAACTTGATCATCAACTTTGTTTAGCTGATGGTAACACAACACCTGAGTTGAAGCATCCATTTTGCTGTAACAGAATGAAATTAGTTTGAAACGTATGCAGGAGAGCGTGGTACTACGGTAAGCATGTAATCCTAAAGTGTCCCGGCACGCTGTCAGTAGCCCGGGCTTAGTTGGGGTGGTACTTTCCAATATCATTCACATGGAACATTCCCCTCTCTATACCGTTTGTCGGGTCTCTTATGACGTAAGTTCCGTGAATCGTGACGATTCTTTTGGGTTTCCCTAGTTGAAGAACAAAGTTTTCAAATATTTTTGTGATAGTATTTCGGGTTGTTTGTCTTCTTAGGGCATATAGCTTGATGTATCTAGTGATTCTATCTAATACCACGAGTGCGTATCGGGATCCAAACTTTGAATTTGGCAAAGGTCCGTAGAAGTAGATAAATACGGCCTCCAGCGGTTCCGCAACTATGATTGTTTGGGAGAGGGCAAAACTACTATGGGTCGTAATTTTATTTCTCTGAAAGGTATCACAGGACCTGATTATTTTTCTGATGACTTTGCCTAAGTTTGGAAGGTGGAAGTCTTCGCTTATGAATACCTGACATTTCCGAGCACCTATGTGGCCACATATCGCGTGGCATTCAAGTATTAGTTCCCTCGCTAATTCAGCTGGCAGACAGATTTTCCACTGGACGATACATTTCTTGCATAGGAATTCCTCAGCGTACAAGTAGTTATCGGTGTCAGAGGTGCTTTCTGTAATTTTTTTAAGCTTAGAATCTTTTGTTTTTACTCTTTTTGAGTTCCAAAAACTTGGCTCTGCAATTTTTTGTGGGTTTTTTGGCTAGGTGGTACATTGCAATGCGTTTATCCCTAATTTTGAGTAGTTTGTAGTTGTTGGTGGTCTGTCCTCTGAGCGCATCTGCGATGATATTTTCCTTTCGAGGACGGTACTCAGATTTAGTGATGTAATCTTGGATAGCCATGATCCACCTTGTCAGTCGACAGCTTAGTAACTTGTAGGAGTGAAGGAGCATGAGAGCCATGTGATCGGTGCGGTGAATAATCTGTGCACCCAGTAGGACGCTTTGGCACTTTTGTAACGACCATACAAGAGGCAGTAGTTCGTTCTCAGTGGTATAGTACGCTACTTCTGCGCCTTTTAAGGTGAGAGGCTCCCACAGGCAACGATATTTTTTCTCACTATGTTCGTCGCATTGTAGAGTACTGCTCCTAGAGCGTGGTCATTTGCGTCGGTTGAAACATAAAAGGCTTTCGCTGGATGTGGCATATAGAGCATGACTTGAGAATTAAATAATTTCTGAATTCTCATAAATGCTATTTGGTGTTTTTCTTCCTATTTCCATTCAATTCCCCTTTTCAATAGTTCTAGGACGGGCTCTAGCTCTTCTGAGAATTTTTCTGTGAATTTTGCGCTAAAATTGACTGTCCCTAAAAACCTTCGTAGTTGTTTTTTGTTTTTGGGCATACTAAAATCCTGTGTAGCGTGAATTTATTCAGGATCTGGTCTTATCGCTGCCACTTAATCTTTCTAACATTAACTCGAGATGATACAGATATTCCTTATCGGATTCAGAAGCTACAAGCAGATCGTTGATATTAGATATTATACATTCATTAAACCCTTTTAACACCTCATCTAGACCTCAAACCAAGGCCGCAGTGCTTAGAGGAATCTGCCAGAAACTCATGTTCATGTCTAGATCACTTAGTACCCTTTTATTTCGACATCTTTGAAATAGTATTTTCATGTTTTCTGTTTTCTCGTAGTCCTCTTCAAGAACTACGTTGAGTTTTCTTGCATCGAAACACATGCGGACCTTACCACTTACTTTGTCCTCACTACTAGAGGATTAACATGGAGGCTTGTGGATCTGCTTTTTATGCCCCAATCAATCACGGTCTGGATTTGTTCCTCTACTTATTTTTCATAATGAAGAGGGATCGGATAAGATTTTGCACGTGGAGAATTTTTCTCCTTGATTTTTAATTCATGGGAGTAACAGGGTATTTTTCCAGGCCGTTGAGAAAAAACGTCGTAATATTTCCATAAGAGTTTCTTAAATTTTAATTTTTATTGAGGTGAAACATGCTTGTAACTGTCTATTTCTTTAGTAAGCTCTTTCTCTTGTAATTTTTCGTCTTTGTACAAGATTTTTCATTGTGGTTGATAGTTAACGTATCGTCTCTAAACTTCACTATGGCGCCAAGAGGCTTTAATAAATCCACGCCCAGGATACATTCTTTAATTAGTTGAGGAACTTTCAATAGCACCCCTTGATAATTAATGTTGCCGAGTTCGAGCCCCTACAACTGAAACTCTAATTATGGGAAGAGTTGGGCATTTTTCAAATAATAAGATTTTTTCTTCGTATAAGTTTTCGGCGATACACGACACTTGGCTTCCGGTATCAGCGAGAGCCCTAACTTTTGATCCTTGGAGTGGGATTTCTGCTATTGGACATCCATATATTTTTTTTATTTCGATTGCATCTTCCTCTAGTAATACGGACCTTATCAGTTTTCCGGATAGATCTCACTGACTCCTTCCCTTATAATCATCTCTTCTTGTTCACTATTATGTTCAGTGATTATCATCGTCCTAATGTTCCTTGGTGTCGAGTCTCTATTCCTGTCTTGCCTCCTCAAATTGTCCTTCCTCGTTCCCCTTTGTATTTAGTCATTTTCTCGTTTGAATTTACTTTTTGTGTGCTGAGTATGTGTTGTCGGGTTTGCAGCTTTTGTTCTCCAGTTATCGTGACCATTTTTGAAACTGGTATTTTCTGGCCGTTTGGAATTTATAGACCCAGGTTGGTCAAATCTATCAAGCAATTCTAATAAGCTTTTGAGGTTTGTAATTGATCTTCCGACGATGGCTGTTCTTACTTCCTCGATGAAATGTCTTGCGAGTTTTTGTATGATTTCTTCGTTCGTTCGGGTAGGAGTGAGTCCTCTTGCTTCTCGGAATAATTTTATGGCATAGGCAGCCATAGAGGTGTCCACATCAGGTTGATAATACCCAAATTCTAGCTTTGTCTTAATCTCGTTCTAGGTGGTTTCTCCCCAGTACCTATGCTTGTATCTTTCGCAGAACCTTCTGAAATCATCATCGTCTTCCTTGATCAAGTCCTACCAATCTCTAGGTGTTCCACGCAGACAGGTGTCTATTACGAAAGCGGTTTGTTCTCTAGTGGGTCTTGCTGCCGCCCAAAAGTCACGAAGTTTTTCCAAAAATTGTATTGGAGAGCCACCCTCATTGAAAATTGGTGTTTTAGAATTAACTTTTAAGCTTCCTGTTTCGAAACTCCCTGCTGGGCTTCGTGGCATGTTCTGTATTTCTTCTTCCAGTTGCTGCCTCCGTTCTTCGACTTTCTGGATCTCTTGATCATTTTTGCGGACTGGCAATTAAATTAACTCGGCCAGTCGTTTATTCTTCTTTATTCATAATGTGTCCCCTAAGGGTTTACATGACTTCCATTTCTTACAATACTTCTGTCTACATATTTTCTAAATCTTATCCTTACTATTTACATTTATCTTTCTTCTTGGTAGGGAATTCATCTATTTTGGTTGTAAATTTAACTAATATGTTCAAAATATAACTATATGTTTTTCAATTGATTTTTTTGGTTAAAAACTGATCATTTTAGTTTAAAACTGGTTTCTTTTGTTAAAAATTCGTTGTTTTTTCTGTCAAAAATTAATTTTGTCAATTGAAATTTCAACTATTCCAGTTTCATTTGAAAATAGATCCTTTTTAGTTAAAAATTTACAAGAATGGATCATTCAAAACAACTGATTTCATCAGTGAATGTAGTTGACTGATTTTAAAATGGACTTTTGACTGACTTGACAATCGTCGCATCCGCATTATTTGAATCAGTCAAAAGTAACTTCGAAGTAGTCACTTTTGACTAATTCAAATTTAAAGTGCAGAGGCAGTGTTAATAAATTAACCAAATATTTATCCTTTGTGAACAGAAAATTTCAAAATTGGATTTCAGCTTAAGAGATCCGTTCTAATAGATTTACTTCTGTAGTAGTCAAACAAAAAATTATAAAAATGGCGACATTGCAAATTTAATTGTTTGTCTTATGACATTTCATTATTTTTATTGTGAGTGAGGTATTGTTTCCATAAATATATTTTTTTAATTTGTATAATTAATTATTAGATTTCCCCGACGTTAAACTTTGTTTTACTTTAAGACACAAAATGTCGAAGCTGCTGCTGGTTCTTTGTATCGCCTTCCTGGCCGTGAGCGTCATTATCGCTTGCAGACCAGCGGGTTTTCCAGTAAGTCACATCATTATTTATACAATAAACTAACCTTGCACGATAAAAAGCCATTGAAAAAATAGTTTATATTTTCATGGATATCATGACATTTATTTGCAAAAGATGTTTCAAGATAAATGGCAAGTATTCAGTGCCCTGTTAAAAAATTCTGTCTTAATTTTTCGAAACAATTTCGGAAAATCATATTTGCCTAAGAAGAATTCAGTTAGAAGTTTCGTAAATTAAAGATAAATTTAGGAAAATTCAACTAAAATTTAAAAAAATCAATGGCTTTGTTCAAAGTTACTTGATATTGGCATATAAATAAACGAAGAGTCTCGTCGTCCCGAAATTCGGGATGAGTAGTCAAATATTTTGCATAAGCTTTGCTAATCGTCCCGAATTTTCCGAATGACTAGTCCATCCCCTTTTTCAACTTCCCCCATTTTTCAGGACGACCAGACGCATCCATAAATAAATACATTCTCACTTTATGTTTTTATCTAATTGTGGATATTTGTTTAATATAGTGCTCAGCAGACAGCGACTGTTGTCCACTTCTTGGATGTAACCCTTGGGCGGGCCGTTGCACGAAGAAAATACCAGTCGGTCCAACCGGTGGGGCTCAACCTGTGAAGGATGCGCAATAAATAACGACCTGAAGTTTTATTCACATTGATAAATTTCTCCTTAAATTCACTGTGGTACCACAATTATTGGCATATTTGAAATAGTAATAAAGTAGTGTTCTTTGAAATGAATCAAATGTATATTTATATACTACCATTATTTCTCTTTAGGTAATTCTTCAATATTCATCAAAATCATTTTTTTTAAATACTTCATCAGAAAAACATCATAAATTTTAACAAGTAAAATTAAACTTTCAGTGACCTCCATGCTATATGAGTGAATCAATATAATAAAATATGCGACACTGCACATAACAATTAAATATTATTTTAAGGGATACTTATCTGGATAATTAATAAATAAATAAAATATTAATAGAAGATAGTTCGCTGTTTTATTATGCATTACAATACTAAAATGTACATTTTTGAATTCATAGTTTTTTATCAGGTTTCAAAATTTAAGATGCTCCTGGTGAAAATATCGCCGAGTTTAAATAGTGTATGACGCACTTCAAAAAAGAAAATTACCGGGACTTTTCAAATACATATTGTCTTAGTTCGTGAATAATAATTCGTGAAAACATGAGACAAACAACAGTTTAGCAGGAAGTTTGTAACGTAAATCCCTGAGAAAAGATAATGTTTTGAGGTACATTCATTGGTGTGACTAATCAGAGATTGTACAGATAAGAAACGCGTAATGAAAAAAGTGCAATAATTGTAATTAATATTTTATTTCGATTTTTTTAGAGGCATGAATCAATTTCCTGGTTATTCAAACTCAATTAATAATTTGAATCACTTTCACATATTAAATAATATTTAATATTTAAATTCATTCTTAAAATAGATTAGCCGGAGAAAATAAAATATATCTATTGTGGCATTTAAGTAGAAAAAATTAAAGTCGTTTATTGCATTTTTAAATTCTACTAAAGCCGAAGTTCATTACAAATGTAAATATTTTTCAAAAATAAATAATGTAAGTAGTGAGTCAGAAGAAAGTCCAGTCCCCTACTTTCTGGAGGCACGTAAAGAAGGTGCCTGCATAAATTCGTTTCGACTTTAAACGCCTCTTGGTATAAATACGACTGCAATTTCGCAAACAGAAGCCAGTTCGTAGCAGAAGAGTACTCCAGCTCAGGTCAGTGAATATTGTCCAACATTGCTGAATTTGGGTGTAAACCTGTTCGAAAATCTTTCTTGTCTAAAAGTAAAATATAATTCGGGGACGAACCAAAAAATGTCACATCCCCAACCCCAAAAAAAATCTAAAAAATTACAAAATTTTAATATCTGTAAAAATCACGTTTATAACTATTTCTATTCAAGTTTTGTTTAAACCACGTATACTAACGTATTTTCAAGTTCTGACTGGGGATATAACTTCGAAAATATTCAAAAATGTCATTTTCAAAATCAATTCCAAAAATAGTTATCAAATGGCCCAAAATAGCTATTATTGGTAATTTTTCGAGCGGGAAAGTGAGTAGGGTGTGAGAGAACTTTCCCCATCCTTTTTCCAACTCGAAAAATTACCATTGAAAACATTGTTATAAATATTTATAATTTATTAATGAAACAAATTTGATGAAAACTTTTATAATTGTGATGGTAATTATAGCATTTTCTTACTTTTTACTATTCTAGTATTTAAAATCAATGAATTTATTTATTAATGAAATTAATGATATATAATAACTTCTTAATTACGTTAACAAGCAATCAATGAAATTCATTGAAATATTTCAAATCTAGTAATATTTAACATTAATTAAATCTTTTATCGAATCACATTTCTTTTATTATAATATATTTCTTCTTATATTGCTTCGTTATGCAATTTGATTTAAAAACAGTATTTATATTAAAAATTATTTATATACATATGTTTAAAAAATTTCAATCTATTAACATTTAACATTATTGAAATCTTTAAGCGATTCACATTTCTTTCATTATTACATATTTCTTCTTGTATTATTTCGTACTGAAATTTAATCTGAAAAAAAATGTAATAAAAAAAATTTGATCATTTTTGTGTACGATGTGATAGAACTTTCTTTTTTCCCTTTTCCAGCTCGAAAAATTACAATTTAAACTTAATTTAAATACATTAAAATATTTGAGAGTTGACCAAGAAACCGATATTACCGATTAATGAAATCTTTTATCGAATCACATTTCTGTCATTATAATACATTTCTTCGTATATTCTTTCATTCAGAAATTTGAATTTAAAAAAATTATGTCACGTAAAAAAAATTTTGATAATGCTTTTTTTTTCGGAAGAAAAAAAAATGTTTTGGTAAAAAATGTATGAAAGTGATTACGAGGGAAAAGGGTAGGGTGTGACAGAACTTCCCTCTTCCCTTTTCCAGCTCGAAGAAAAAAAATTAATTAATGAAATCTTTGATCGAATCACATTTCGTTCGATATAATACATTGCTTCATATATTATTTCCATCTGAAATTTGATTTGAAAACTGAAAATTGGTAATAAAAATTTTTTACAAATAATTTTAGTATTTTTTCAATGAAATACAAATTTTTTTGTAACAAAATTACAAAAGTAAATGTAAAGTATTATAATTTTGTGAAAAAACTGAACGTTTAAAAAAAATCAGTCAGGGTCCTTCCAAAAAGTACGGAATGCATCTAGGAGGTATTTTTTGAACAACTTCTTATTGGAAAAAAAATTGTTCGACTATTTTTGTATTTTTTGACAAAAATACAAATGTCTCTTGTCTCCCCCGACTGATATTTTACTTTTGTACCAGAAAGAAGGTTGCGTAAAAGTTTTCAAACTATTGACTCCAGAATTCGGAAAAGTCATCAAATTGAACAATTACCATTTTTTATATTTTAATTTTTTTAATTTAGGGAGTACTATAAATTATTATGGGTTGAACGAAAGATTTTTGGATTTGAAGATTCTCATATCCGTGAATATTTATCCTTTGAACCGTTTTTTACGCAGAGAAAATACGTTATCGAATAAACAACTAACAACATATGTTTGTATTTATTTCTAGAAATCAAGTCAAATTTGTAAGTTTTACACAAATCGAGGAATAATGGCCAAACTTTTCTTATTTTGCTGCATTGCATTATTTGCTGTAATCCTGGTCGCAGCGCAGGATAGCAAAAAACCGGAACTATGCAGTCCTATGCATGGGCATGTAAGTCCTGAAACTTTTAATAAAAATAAGATTAGTTATTAGCGCATAAATATTGTGTAATAATTAAATAATAAAAACTTAATTTCATATCCGTTTGCAGTGTACAGACTCGTCTCAATGTTGCCGCCACTTAGTGTGCATGGGTTATAGAGCAAAGTGCATCCAAAAGGGCGGACTAATCATCCCAGGCCAAGATAAGAGACCCATTAGTCCATTTTCTCAAGATTGAGTAACAATTTAATTCTAAAAAATATATTTATATAATGTACATAATTTATTGTCGGAAATTTAGAATTTTAAGATTAACTATATTAAATATTGTATGAAAATGTTTTCGAAAAATTTGAAAACCACTCATATTTGTACTTCAGTATTTTAGCATTTAAGTAACTTATTACTACAAGTAAACAAAACACGTTATTATTTGTTTCATTGTATTTTGTATTTGTATTAATTGCAAAAAAGTTCCCAGGGCCCTCTAAGGAATAGGATAATATACATGGTCATTAAAAATTGGTGCAAGCATTAGTTAGCATTAGTTAACATGTAATAAATTACATACATTTTTTTGTGAATCATTGCATCCGCAATAGATAATGTGGTAATGATAAGGTACTAAGAAAGTTAGTTCACTTGAATTGAAACTCTTCTCCGAATTAACATCAACAGGCGAGAAATTACAATCTTACAAAATAAGTCATCTAACCTTTCTGATTATCCCGTAATATGACTAATATGACATGAATAAATATAAGGTTTTACTTAAAAGATTCATGGAATTTGTGATAAGATTCTTTATTTTGTGTATTTTGTGGCCGAAAACATTTGTGCTGCAATCATCGAATTTCGGCGAACCTAGACCTCATTTTCCCCATGTTACGTCCATGGAATTTTGGCGAACGTAAACATGGTCTTTATGTAAAGCCCACTTATTTGATATTACTCAAGTCATTATGGTTTTTTGAAATAATATGATGGTATATTTTCGATTAACTTTTACTTCCGATGACCTCATATATCTTGTGCAAATTTCGTTTGAAATTTTATATTTAGTCTCACCACGCATTAAATCCTTTTTTATTAAAAAAAAAAAATTCTATAGCAATTTCAGAAAGTATTTATTATAATTTTGGTTTACATGTGACCTCATATATCTTATCCAAATTTCGTCTTAAATTTGATATTTTCTTTAGTTTCACGGCGGATTAAATCATTCTTTATTTTAGGAATAATATTCCTATAGTCATATCCAGATAGTAATTATTATAATTTTGAATTGCAAGTGAAGTCATGGACAAATTAAAATTATAATAATTATTAAGTGGACCTAATTCACCGTGAAACTAAATAAAATATCAAATTTAAGAAGAAAATTTAGATCAAATATATGAGGTCATCGAAAGTTACCATAGTCTACCACGTGACCAACTTTGACATGTTATTATATTCGGCAGCTTTGCAAATAGAAAAATGAATATATTGTGCTGAAATTTTGGGAAATGGTTTAATACATATAAAGACATATCTGGCCCACTTGAGTTCTTATTTTGTTCAAACAGTAATTCAATGCTAGGGCATCTTAAATAGGAATATAATTCTTTTTTTACCAACTGATGATGTATCTAAGAAACTAATTTGATTTATACAGGTGACTCACGGGCATTACGCGAATGGGAATAACATTCCTTTAATTTTCGAGCATGATAATTATGCAGATCAACATTAAATTTAAATTTGCCTTTAATTTTCGAGCATGATAATTATGCGGATAAACATTAAATTTTAATTTTTCGATGATTTATCTGAATCGCTACAGGTTTCAATAATTTCAAACCATATTTCGACTGCTAAATGCAATATGGAATCAAGTTCTGGTAAGTCCATATAAATAATCGAGTATATGGAATCAAGTTTTTTTTCTTTGACAGTTCGATTTTTTCCAATCAAATAAACAAGCAGACCATTCTGCAGAGAATAATAAAATATTACCAAATTCTGTACAAAAGTAAACATTGCCGAGAATGCGATAAAATTATAATGCGTGCTGTAGAGCGACTTGGTTTTTTAAAAATTTTATCACCAAAATTCGAAATGTCAAGATCGATAATAATGGACTTGATTCCATATACAGAGCAACTATAACCTTTTTTTATACGGAACAATAGTAACTTAATTCTTTATACGGACATAATTCTATGTCTAAACATTTTGTTTACATTCAAATATAACATTTATATGTAAAATATTATTTATTCTTTAATCTTGTGAATTCGGGCTTATGGGCCTACTATCTCCTGGAATTAACTGTCCGGGTGGAAGTGCTATACATTTTGCAGCATAGCTCAGGCATATTAAGTTACGGCAACATCCAAACGATGATTGGCACTAAAAACAAATATGATTATAAAAAAAACAATGTTTTGAATAAATAATATATAGTATCATTAAAAATAAAATAAAATTGGAAACTCACATAACCGAATAAGGGAGAGCAGAGTGTTTTTTTTTCATTTTCTTCTCCTGTTATAATGGTAGCAACAACAGAGGCAAGGCAAAGCAGTAATAATAGTCTTGCCATTCTATTTAGCCGAATTAAAGAAATATTTATATTTCTGAAACAAGTAAATATATTATATAATCTTTAAGTTTGAATTATTCTAGCGAAAAATTAAATGGACAGAAAAATAAATAAAAGGAAACTTAAAGGACAATTTTTATTTGGTACAACTTTTCTTATTAATTTCTTGCAATTCTATAATATTCTTAAGCCTATGATAAGCAAGTTCTGGTATGGAAATTCTAATGCTTCATGTACTTTATGAACAGAATTTCTAAATGACGGGAACAGAATTCCATTTTCTGTTTTGATCTCATAATGTCATTTGATATTTTAAAAAATTCTAAGAAAAAATAAAATCAGATTCACTTAAAACCTTCTAAATATGTATAAACACTAAATTGCAAATTATTGTTTCAAAACTTGAAAAAATTATTCGAAATTATCATCATATAGTTCCTGTTTTTTCATTATTATGAATATTTACAGCAACTTTCGAACCTAGGTTTGTCTAAGCCCTGTAAAACGAATAAAAATGAAATCATATGTAACTTGATTTTGCGTTAGCTTCATTATTTTTTTCCACATAAATATAATTATTTTTTTATTTTTCCTATCAAAAATATTTCTATCAGCGCTCTAATTGAGATTCTCTAAAAGCCACCAGAAATAATTGATCACTAAAACTGTGTGTAAAACTGTGTGAAATGGAAATTAATTTCAAATGTCTAACATTAACATGTTGACATTTAAATTTCACGATAAAGACAGGAATTAGATTAAGCAATAAAGCCACTTTTACTAACCTGTGATATTAGATTGCTGGTCAGAAAATAAACTGATATCTTAATTGTGATTGGGCTACTATTTATACCGATAGACAGAGAAACACCTATTCAAACATTTATAATCTTATTTGTGGCCATTCAGTACACATTACAATCTTTAATTTAGATTTCTTATTTCTTTTGATCAATTTCCACTATTTATCTCTCATTATCGATTTATGAATCATCTAAGGAGCCTGCCACATATCACAGAAATTTTATTTTCAAATCTAATTCCATATGACATGAAAATAATGTTGAAAGCTTGGGAAATAAAATAAAAGGCACTAACAATAACTGAATATGAGTCAGAGGTATTTTTTCACTGTTTTGTTTTTATAATTAAAAACTGTGCGCGTTCTATACAAAAATTGTCGAAGGTAAATTTATAGATCTAATTTAGACTAACAATTTTGTTATCAAACGTTCTATTGCATCTTGTGTCGTTTTCACAAAAATTTGATTCGTTTATTTTCATTGTTATTTTTCACGATTAAACCAAAAATATGCGTCCTAACGCAAAATGGTTCAAAGAAAATTTTTAAATATAATCCAGGCGAATAATTTCGTTACTTATAATTTTATTGTATTTTGTTTCATTTTTTCAAAAATTTGTCCAAAAATTTTATTTTTTATATTTAATCTATTTTTACGATTGAAACAAAAATTACGCGTCCTATCCAAAAATGATGAAGAAAACATTCGTAGATCTTTTCTACAGGGTGAACAACTTTTGTCTACCCATTTTTTTCGTATCTTGAGTCGTTTTTCCAAAAATATAATTTTTTTATTTTCAATGTTCTTTTTCACGATTAAAAAAAAACTGCGTGACCTATCAAGAAATAATTAATAACAAATTTGTAAATTTTTTCGGTATAAACAATTATTGTAGATATTCTTTTGTATCTTGCATAGTTTGACCGTAAAATAGAATTCTTTATTTTTTAGTATTTTTTCAAATCGATCAACTTTAACCAGGGCGTGCCTCGAACCTTTAAAAAGTGAAAAAAGTGAAAAGTGGTAAGAATTAAACGTTATTGTGTGGAAATTATTCCTTGAACATTCCTTAGGAGGTGAATAAACTCTAATTTACAAAAAGTTAATTACAGGTACATCTTTTTTCATTTCTTAGACAAGTAAGTTTTTCCCATTTTAAATCTAATGTAAATTGCAAAAGCACGGGGGGAGGGTTAATGTTGACCGATTTGAAAAAAATATATGGAATTTCTTTTTCCGGAAAATGAAAAAATTTGGGGTGATCAATGCCCAAAAATTGAAAATCGCTTTTTTATGAATAAATTTTGACTACCCTGACGTACCCCCCTCCCCCCTTTGAGACAGGATAGAAAAATCGTTGACCTATAGCCTGCCCTGTTTTTGAAGAACACCGTTAACTCAGAAATGAAATAAAAGCGAGAAAATCGATAAAAATGGTTTGAAACTTCTTTTGCTTAGAACGCTTATTTAAAGAAATTAAAAAATCACTTCTAATGACTAATTTAACCACCATCTTTTTTATTATGAAAAAAATCTCTTGAAATATTAAATAGTAGTCGAAAATTGAGTTAAAAGTAGTACTTTGCAAGCAATAATTCGGAAAAACGCCGTCAATTTCAGTTAACGGAACTCTGCGTAATGAGACCACGGGAAACGGTCACGATGATTCTGAACAATACCGTCAACTCAAAAAAAAGTATTATTAATTATTATCGTAATTTAATAATATTAGGTTATTCCCTAATAGATTATTCCACTATTATTTAATATACGGGCTAATAATTAATGTTAAATTAGGTTTACTCATTTTTAAACAATATTTTGAAATAAATATTATAAATACTTGGAAGCGAATTAAAATAATATCAATATAGTAACACTATTATTACTAATTGAAGCGTGCTCAAATGTTACTTGACATAAGGATAATTTTTTACCTATATTCACATATTAGATGACCCTTATTACAAGTGGCGCATGATGCATTATTGTAGAGAAGGCTTCAAAGCTTTTTCATTATTTTATTGATTATGAGATTGGTTATTATACTAACAAAAATAATAATAATAATATTCTAATTGGAAACATTTCAAGTATTTTCATACAAATAATGACGTTTAAGTTATATATATTTTTTTAACTTTTGTAATTTACGTTTGTCATTCGAATTGTCCACCATTACGGAATTTTCCGTAATACTAACCCCTTTCCCAGCTCGTTCATGGCTAACGTTACGGAAAATTCCATAATACTTGTCAATATATTTTTCATTACATTGCTTTGTGGCTAATAAAACAATGCTTGTACACAATTATCTGACAAACATTGGTAATTTATTAAATATTTAGAAATAAATATAATTGAGGATACTAAATGCTGATTGTTAACTATTGTTATCATTCAATGTTTAAGAGAAGAAATATAAATATTAAAAAGCATGTTTAAAGGTATTAAAAAATATATAGAAAATCCTAATGAGTGATTACATTTAAAATAAAAAATTTATTTTCAAAATATATTTGCTATAAAACCGGAATTTATTGATTCAGTAAACTTTTAATCTGAATAAGGTTATAACTACATGTACTGGAAATTAGATTTTATAACGGTTTCGGGCATGGCTTGCAGTAGCTTTGATCCTAAATCCAGGAAATCCAAACGTAAACATTCAGGGCCGCGTAAACCATTCCTACTGAATTTGGATTCATGCTAACAGCTGATGCAACTATAACGCGCTCAGGATACTGCCCTCATGCTGTTTGTCACGCATGACTGAGCACCACATCTCTTTCGGTCCCGTGGTCCCCGTATCGCAAAATGCGAAGGACTGAAATTCTAGGAACGTCGTAAACCCGGGTTTCTTCAATTCAGGTTTCAGTGTCCATCTAATTTAGATTTAGTCAGTTATTTTATTTAGCTAACTGCATCCTTATTCTATAGATGTTACAAGATAAGTTACATAATTATATTAAACTATATTCTTATAAACAAAAGTTTTCACATAATATTCTACAAAATAAAAATGAGTTTGATTAATTATGTCCTTTTAAAATAGCCTAAAAATGTTGATATTTATTAGCAGTGCCATTGTATTTTATTTATTAAAATACCTATTTTATTTCACAAATGGATGCATAGAAAAAACAAATCAAAATAGAAGAGGCTATGATCGAACTTTTTAATGTTCCCTTCATGTTTGCCTCCACAAGTAAACAATTTTAATGATTATTTTCTAATTGATAATTTTTATTAATCTGTTTATGGAGTTTCTCGAAATAAAAACTGTTTTTCTGGCTCCTTAATATTACAGAAGAATGCCGTTAACTCATTACGGTGCTTTTCCAAATTATTCAAGTTCTAAAAAGCCATCGAATTATTTAGAAAATTCCAAAATCTCTGATTTGACGGTATTTTTGCGAAATTTTCGGTGACACATTCGGTCGTCTAAGTTTCAGTTCACCGATTTACGGCGGTTCACTTCCTTGAATTAACGGTATTCTTGTGAAATAATCCTAGACAATATTCCTAATTTGAAGGGGCAGGTGTTGCACCAAAAACTACCGTTAGTAACAAGGCGGGAGGAGGGGGGGCGTCAATGGAAGTAACGTTACTAACTTAGATAACGTGTATTACGTGTTCCCCTATACCCCCTATTTCCCTTTCTTCTTCTTTTTCAAATAATTCCTGTTTTTTTCACCTGGGTAATTCGGCATTCGGAACTCATCTCGGTTGGTTAAAAATTCTACTATTTGGTGGAAAATTTAATTATTTTACTGAAAATACAATTATTTTGTTAAACACTCATATTTTTTGGTCAAAAATTGATCTGCTTGATTGAAAACTGATCCTTCTTAGTTCAAATGTAACTATTTGGTAGAAAATTCATCTTTTCTAGTTGAACATTCATGTATTTTATTGAAAATTTGTCCTTCAGGCAGAACTTTGATATTATTGGTTCAAAATTCACCTTTTTCGTTTATTTTTTTTTCGTTCATTGGCTGCTCCGTTCTTGTATCGATGCGCCACCTTTCGCTACTTTTCAGCTGAAACGCGCGGGTTATTTGAAATTAATAATAATACAAATAAATACACTCAACATTCTTAGAACTGTTGGCCCACGCAGTGATGGTTGCGACTCTCGCCTCGGAAGGGCCAAGTGCGCGATTAGTAAGTCGCGTATATTACGCAATATGATGCATTCCAAGTGAAAACGATTCAGTCGGTCTCGGCTTATTGCGCAGTTAAAAAAATCGCGGTCCGTTAGTCTGCATGCATGCATGAGTGTTTTTCAAGTGTCTCTCAGGTGTTTTTGTTGGCGTAGGACAATTTGCCAACTAAAAATCAATAATATAGAATCAAAAAACGATTAAAATATTTCGCGGAATAGTGAGTTTTGTGGCATGACGTCGATAGGTGGAAATATTAGCCGTCAGGAAGGTTAGTACATGTTACTACAACTGCATACGACTTTTTGGCGAAAATCTGCGGAACGTGAAGGTAAATCATGAAGGTCTGCATAGTCATCTTTTCAAATGTAGAATGCATTTGCAAAATTTGCGAAATTCTGTTTCTTCATCCTTTTATCGGTTGGAGAACTTTCAGTTTCATTAGGAAATATTACTTAAGAAACATTACTATTTGTACATTTATGATCTTTACGTTTATAACATTTTCTCAAAAACGTCGTGAGACGTATTCCCATGACGGCATGTCAAAGTACTCAATTCAAGGCTTCCCGCTCTTTGGGCCTCTTTTTTTCAATTGGTCACCCACTGACGCGGAGGAGAATATACCGGGACCATGGTGGGATTTGAATGTTGAACTCTTTTGTTCTAAATAAATTTTTGTTTATTGATTTATCATTTTAGTGTAAAATTCATCTCATTAGTTGAAAATTTAATTATTTCGTCAAAGATTAGTATTTTTTGGTTGAATTCAAAAGTTCTTCATTTAAATTAAATCTTTCTGGGTTTAAATATCACCAATTACATATTTTGTTGAGAATTCATCCTTTTTGGTTAAAAAATCAACTAAGTAGTTTGAACATGAACTGCTTTGTTTAAAATTCATTTTTTTGTCGTTGGAGATTCATCATTTTAGTGGATAATTTGTCTCTTTAGCTAAAAATTGAACCATTTTGTTAAAAATTTCATTTAATCAATTGAAAATTAATTTTTCAACTGAAAATCTAGCTTTGACATTTTTGGTTGTAAATTGATATTTGGAATTGAACATTGATCTTCTCTAGATGGAAATCAAACTATTTGGTTCAAAATTGAACTATATTTGGTTAATAATTATACTTCTTATTTGGAGATTCATCTATTTGGTAGAAAATTAACTTTTTTTGTTGAAAATTCATATTTTCAAGTAGAAAATTCATATCACAGAAAAAACTAGGGTTTCTATTAGAACCAATTTTTGGTTCTAAAGGAGCTGCAACAAAAATGAACCTCTCTTGCTGAAAAGGAACCCAAAATGACAAATGGTTTCTAAATGAACCCAAAGTATGGATTGAAAAGTTTCAACGGAGCCTTTTTTTCACTTCAGCCTTGACTCACTACGAAGATTTTACAAGTTTATGGTGCACATTTTACTTTGTGGTTCGACTTAAATAATATTGCACTGGGACAAATTTAATGCAGAAAATAAAATTAAAGATATTATTCATTCTTGAAAGGAAGATAGTGCACATGAAATATGACAGTTTTCAAGGTTATGTTGAAAATTTGACGTTTTCAAGTGCGCATGTACCAAAAAAGAGCGGTACTATTAAAAATGATATAATATAAATTTGCAATGTTACGTTAATATTACATTTTTTAGTAAGGTAGGTACTTCTGTCATTCAATTTGATTTATTTTTAAAAATAATAAAAAATTTTTGTTAATATTTATCTGCATGATTGTTAATAGTCTTTATTGGTTTCAAATAGGCGCGCGCTTTTCGGCACATGAGCAGTTGAAAATATGATTAGCCATCTATCGGATATGAACGAACTAAAAAGGAACCCTCAAAAAGAGTTCTATTGGAGTCTTAGTTCTAAATGATACCAACTTTTACTTGAGCCGCAACTTTACTGAACCCTCAGTTTTCGCTGTGTATAGTCTTGGATATTATATGCTGCTGCCGAGAATAGATGTATTATAATGTGATAGTGTGATATCTTTCTTTACTTTGTTATGTATATCCTTAGGACATATTCACGGCTAATCCTCTCGGTTGCCCGGATCACGACACGAGCATCTTGTCAAAACGAAGCACGGCTTTTGCTAAATGAAAATAAGTTCTGTTTATGCACATATGATCCTACGACCAATCCGTTCACTTGCTACTACTGCGTTCAGGTTTTAGAAAGATTGTAATCGCTTGACTGTGAAGATTGATGTAGGTTTTATGTTTACGTTTTGTTTTTCAGTTTTCGTAAATTAATTTGAATTCTTCTTCCTCACCAGAAGTCGAGGAATAGATACCCAAGGAAATATGTTTTCACATGTGATACCATGCATGATCAATGATCATGCATGCATGTCTTTTTTAGCTTAATATTATTACTAGTTCATATTTTTAGAAATCGAATATTAAAGTTTCATATAACAGACTCTGCAGTTGTTGTCGACATTTAAACAATTAACCTCGGCGTCATTGTTTGATGGGAAACCCCGATGTCAGAGATGGGTAGCCTAAGGGCTAGGTCATGCATGTAAGCACGTATAGCTCGGTGTGTACGCGTCGTAAGTGGATCTTCGTGAGCGGGAGCAGCCCAAGAACAGACAGGCCTAACGTGTAATGCTTGAGGGCTGTGAGCATCAGCGTGCAACAGGCGTTCTGGCAAAATCTCCCGAAGATATTATTGATATGAACATTGAGTTACTCGCTTGGTTGAAAGTCAACCGCTTTATGCACGTAAAATGAAATTTTTAGGTTAATTTAAGACGCAAATATATATATATATATATTTATATTATATGTATAATATAATAATAAATTTGATTTCAATTTCTACCTAAATAGATGCATTTTTAACTTAGAAATACAAATTTTTAAACGAAATATTTGAATTTTCATGCAACAAATATTTTAATTTGATTTTTTAATATAAAAATTAGAATTTTGAACAAAAACATAATTTCATACGAAGATTCTTGGATTTTTAACCAAAAAGGATGATTATTAAAAAAAATTGTGGAATTTTTAACCAAACAGTTCAATTTTTATCCAAAAAAGATGCAATTTCTACTAAAATAGATGAATTTTTGAATTGAGAAGACAAATTTTTAAACAAAATATTTGAATTATCATCTAAAAAAGATTTCATTCATACTTTTCAAAATCGAAATATGAATTTAAACAAAAAATTAAATTCTCCACGAAATAGTTGAGTTTTCAACCAAAGACGATGAATTTTCATCCAAAGAGGATGAATTTTCAACCAAAGAGGATGAATCTTCAACCAAGAAGGATGATTTTTTAACAAACCAGTTTAATTTTTATCCAATAAAGATGCAATTTTCAATGAAATAGATTAATTTTTTAATTAAAAATACAAATTTTCAAACAAAATATTTGAATTTCATCCAAAAAGGGTTTTAATTTGACTTTTCGACATCAAAATATTAATTTCAAAGGAAAAGTGAATTTTCTACAAAATAGTAGAATTTTCAATCGAAAAGGAAAATTTTTCAACAAAATTGTTCAATTTTCAACCAAAAACTTGCATTTTCATCCAAGAAAGATGCAATTTCTACTAAGATAGATGAATTTTGTATTTCAAACAAAACAAAAAAAGTCAAGAAAATAGTAGAATTTTCAGCTAAAAAAGATTTTAGTTTGAGCTTTCAACATCAAAATATTAATATTTAACAAAAAGTGAATTTTCCACGGAATAGCTGCATGTTTAACCAAAAAGTATGAATTTTTAACCAAAGAGGATGAATCTTTAACCAAAAAGGATGAATTTTTAACGAAACAGTTGCATTTTTATCCAAGAAAGATGCAATTTCTACTAAAATAGATGCATTTTTGAATTAAAAATACAAATTTTCAAACAAATATTTGAATTTCATCCAAAAAGGATTTTTATTCGACTTTTCAACACCAAAATATTAATTTTAATGAACAAGTGAATTTTCTACAAAATAGTAGAATTTTCAACCGAAAAGGATAATTGTTTAACAAACTCGTTCAATTTTCAACCAAAAACTTGCATTTTCATCCAAGAATAATGAACTTTCTACTAAAATAGATATATTTTATATTTAAATAAACAAATCAAGAAAATAGTTGAATTTTCAGCCAAAAAAGATTTTATTTTGACTTTTCAACATCAAAATTTTAATTTCTAACAAAAAGTGAATTTTCTACGAAATAGTTGAATTTGCAACCTAAAAGGATGAATTTTAAACAAAAAAGTTGAACTTCCACCAGACAGTTGCATTTTTATCCAAGAAAGATACAATTCCTACTGAAATAGATGAATCTTCAAATTCAAAATTTAATTATTACTGTAACAAATCGTAACAAAATCTCTCGACCCTTCCGCCCATTTTCAATATAAGAAAGGTCTGCTAATAAAATAGAATTTAATGTTAAAAAATATTAAATTTATTGATAAAAAATAAATTTCTTTATTTAAACTAAATAATTTTTTATTTATACAAAAATAAATTTGTAGTTATTATAATATTGTAGATATTTAAGAAAGCTTTTCAATTTTTCGTCTCTAAATTTTTTAATGCATCTTAAATCTGGAATCTACTCCTTAGAGCTAAAATAAAAAGTGTGATAAGACACGGTAACGCTTTTAGTTCTTAGTTTCCCGCCATCGGCTCTAGGTGTTGCAATTAATTTTCATCTCCTGTAAAATGAAGTCATTTTTCATTAATGTTTCGTGTCCGGAATCGCTTTTACGTGTCGAATTTTCTAAGGGTCTCATGACCTAATAAGAAATAAACGCCAGAGGTTTCATAAATCGCATTTGCAGAATTTTTATGTATGCATAAGAAAATTTTTTGAACTTACAATTTTATAACTTTTTAAACTTTGAAAAATTTTGTTTTTCATCTTCTTAGGGAGCTAAAAAGTCAAATGTTTTAGAAAAAAGTTGACTTTTCAACCGAAAAAGAAGAATTTTCAACATAAAGTTAATTTTCAACGAGAAAAGATACAATTTTATGAAATAGTTAAATTTTCAATAAAAAAGATAAATTTTCAACCAAAAAGGAAATCGTTCTATCTTTACCTAGTTTGATTACAGATGACAAGGCAGGTTTC
Organism: Andricus grossulariae; assembly: GCA_011634705.1. Taxonomy (NCBI): domain Eukaryota; kingdom Metazoa; phylum Arthropoda; class Insecta; order Hymenoptera; family Cynipidae; genus Andricus; species Andricus grossulariae. The sequence goes on from JAABKJ010007545.1 coordinate 12,109,229, forward strand.
ATCGGAGGAAGTGTAGCTATGTTAAATTTTTTGAGAAAGTGGGAAGTTTTATCGAAGAATTTTTTATGAATGGCAAACTGACTTTTGGTTGACGGGCCAATACTTGTTTTCGCGCAGAGTTATTTTGGTTAGGACTATATTTCAATTTCAGTTTACGAATTTTAATTTGTTGTTCAATAAAACTTATTGGATAATCATTATTCAACAATATTTGGGTAATCATTTTCAAATTTTTTGCATGAAATTTTTTGTGCGGTAACATCATTGCCCTGTCAACAAGGTTGCATACAATGTTCTTTTTTACTTGGATTGGATGACATGAGAAATAGTTAATAGTTCTGCCTGATAAAGATGGTTTTTGGTATCAGTTTGTAATGATGTTATTCTTATCTCTCAAAAGAGAGATGTCTAAAAAGTTAATATTATTGTTTCCTTCCAGATCAAATGTAAACTGCAAATTAACATTATATGAATTAAGAATATGGGTAATTAGCTGAATATGATCCTTTTTGACACATAAGATCGTGTCGTCCACGTATATGTAATAAAAGGGGAGCTGTATATTATATTTTTCTTTTAGTATTTTCAAACAACTATTTTCCAGGTCATCGATGACCGTATCTGCAAGACACGGTGAAATGGGTGAACCCATCAGAGTACCATGAATTTGTTAGTACATATTATCATTAAAAACAAAATAAGTATGGTCGTAAAGGAATTTTATACATTCTCTTGTCTCTTGGAAAGCAATTTAACAATCAGTCTGAATATCATGAAATCTTCTATCAAGGCTCTCCAACACCAATGAACAAGGAACATTAGTAAATAACGAACTGACATCTACGGATATAAATATGTGTTTACTGTATTGTTATGTTATTCAATGTTTCTTTCAAATCAAGGCTATTTTTAATGTTTGAATTAGGAGTTTTTATACCCTTTTATAGATCATTGTATATAACTTTTGCTAAAAAATAAGTCGTACTATTAATTCATGAAATTATAGGACGAAGTGGTATACCTTCCTTGTGAAGTTTAGGTAAACCATAACCTTTAGCTAGTATAGTGTTGGTCAAAGTAAACTCATTGTCATGATATTGAAATCTTAATAAGTTATTATCATTCAAATTTTTTTAAATTTTCGAGGTACTCTCTTGTAATTTTTTAAGAGGATTATTATTTATTTTTTTATAAGTATTAGAATCTAGTAACAGGCAGTGCATTTTTTCAAATAATCTGTTTTGTTCATGCAAACTGTTAGATTTCCTTCATCTGCAGTTGTAAAAAAGATGTCAGAATTGTTTCGGATGAAGGATTTTGTTGTTTTTAATTTTTTAGCAAAATACCTTTCTTCGACAGAGATGTGAGTGTCATGATTCATGATATTACAAATATTATTCGTGACATTATTTCTTATTTCGTTTTTAATGGATTCATTTATGTTGAATAATTGTACTGAAGTTTCTAAATTTTTAATAGAAACAATCGCATCTTTAGTAGAAAATTTCGGCGGTACACAATGATTCGGACCAAGAGACACAGTATCAATAACCTCTACCGGAATTTGTTTTTCAGACAGATTCCTGAACCAAGAGTCTCTGTTTACGGTTTCTCCACGATAATTTTCTAATAGCAAAGTATCAAACTTTCTTTTATGATGAGCATTACAATTGCGTATGATGGTATAGTTATTTAAATATTGAAGATAATACCTAATATCTCGAATTTCTAATTTTAGGATTTTTTCAGATGTATAGTTATTGTATGCAGCAAAACTTTTATTACATGAATAACTATGAAAGGAGAAACTATTTGAATAATTTGTACACAAATTTCGAATGTGATGTGGAATCAAATCATTGTACCTGCACCTCAGAATAAATATTCGTTGAGAAGACGTCTCAGCTAAACGGCGATTAGTAGTAGTAAATCGTTTTAGAAGTAATTTGTTGTTCATTCCATAAACTTGTTCAATATGATGGAAAAAACTTGGTGTGTTTAGTCGTGTAAAGTTCATGTTAGATCCGAGACTTGTATCATTGGCATTGAAATATATATTACCCTCCATGTTTAGTTTGAAGATTTTTTTTTTGAGTCTGTGTGTGAAAAACAAATTTTTTCCCTTGCAGAAGTCGTGCTGAAATGGAGGAATCACTTTCTTGATTTAATTCTGCATCCTGACCAGAATGAGTTTTTCTAGAACTTTGCCCATCATGCTAAGCAAAGTTATTGGTCTGTAGCCTTCGGGCTTATTAGCATTCTTGCCTCTCTTGTGTAGAAAAATGCAACAACCCAGTTTCCCTTTTTCTGGGAAATAGCGGGACACTGGGCTTGGCGCTTTGTTATTTTTAAATCTTCGCATGATATTTCCTACCTCAACCACGTCGGTTTCTTTCAGAGTTTGAAACGGTGTGTTGATGAATTCATTTGATTTTTTGCTTGTGATCACTGCTTCTTTTACTATTGCTGAATCTACGAACTTGACAGTTGTTTCTTCAGCTGTGGTTCTCCCAGAAAAGACGAGCAAAACAGTTTCCATCTATGATCGTCGGTATTTTTTGGTGTTGCTGTTCAACACTTTTAATTTAATCTGCTAACGAGGATTCCACATCCTTTATGGCCTTTTAACACTCCGTTTCAATTCTCCCTAAAATGAATCTGGCGTTGAGTCTTCGTAATTTATTTCTTCTCCTGATAAGTTGCTGGATTTCCGTTGGTAATGTACAGATTTTACTTGAAGCTTCTTCCAGAGGAGCAAGTTGATGAATAGCTTGTTTAACAGTATTTTTAAGATCTTCAATTGCTTTTACACAATCGTCATTAGTCTTGATTTCGTAGTAAGTGAATTCATTACTCATTAGATCTGTGATTTGTATTCTTCGTATTTGATATTTTTCAGATCTCGTCTCTGTCTTATGACTTTTTCGGAATGTACATCCAATTTAAGAAGCCATGGTCGACGATCTGATCCAATATCTTCCAGTTGTTTAACTTGTGCGCTTATCTTTCTGGTTGTGAAATTTGTTTATTACGTTGTCGTTCCATTTTATGTGATTTGCAATGTACCAGTTTGTCCCAAGTTATCTGTCAAATTTACCAGCGACTTTGGAAAACCCCTGAATGTTGTTTTTGGCTTTAAACCTAACTCTAATTAGAATTATTATCTGAGGCTTATTTCTTGCTACTAGATGCAACAGCACTGACTTGCGTCTGTGAATGCCATTGATGTTACAGTTCAAGATCTTAAGACCTGTCATTGATAATAGTTCTTAAAAATTTATGAGTAGTCAAGAATTGTTCTTGATAGCTAATTTTATTATAAAAGCGATCAGTATTGATTTTTTCTATTTGTTGCCAATGACATACCGACTCAAAATCCATTTTAGTCACTATTTCGTCTTTGGTTTCTGGTGTTCTACTAGCACATTTTTAGCTTGAGTTACTCCGTTAGATTTGCTGTTTCTGTTGAAATTTTCATACCTTTGTTGATTAAGTTTAATTTCCGACTAGAAAATTGGACAAATTGATTTATTCTCTTCATGTCCTTCTCGTAGACAGTTAAGGCAGACCTCAATTCTTGTTCCTTTAGCCGTTTTTGGAATCGTTGGAAGATCATGTGCATATCAGATACTTAGCATGAGACAGATCACAGAAAAAATTATGAGGTTAAACAAAAAGGTTTTTCGTACATTTGTTGAGTTGATAAAAGCATTTGGTAAAGTGTATAGAAGCAAGCTTTGGGAAGTCCCAAAAGCGTATGGAGTCAATAGATGGTTCCTAAAAGCCATACAAACAATATATATAGATGAAAGTATATGGAAAATTGAGTAACTGGTTTGATTTTAGGCAAGGTGTTAGATGAAGATGCGTTATGTTCTCTTGGCTGTTTATTATACTCATTGATAAGTGTCTAAGAATGGCCCTCCCTGACGAAAAAGGTGTGGATCTCGGGACAGTGAAGGTGCGTGGGTTAGAGTTTGCAGATGATAAGGTTGTTATGGCAGAGTTAGTCAAAGACTTGCAGAGAACATACTGGCAGTTTATTGTAGAAAGGTACAAATTAGAACGAAAAAACATAAATTTTTTACGAACAATACTTTTAGAATCTGCATCAACGTTTCGACTTGTACTTTACTGCCAATTTTTGTAACACAAGTTTCTACGAGAAACTACAATTTGAAGAAAATATTAAACTTTTACCAAGAACTTTTGCTATGACAATCAATCACATTGAACTGTAGTTCGATTAGAGAAAAATGAAGAATAATTGAATTTGCATTGTTTAAAAATCAGTTCATTGTCTACAGGAAAATGAAGATTTTTACGTGTACTCCACTTCTCTTTACTTGTATGATGTTTCTTAATTCTATTATTGAGTAGAATATAATACCATATTAATCATATATTACAATGCGCTACATCCAGACATCAGCTGTATTCGAAAATTGGGCTTTCTTCAAGCATATACCTCGAAGCAGTTGATGTTATTAATCATGATACATTATTAGTGATTATATTTTGTTATAACACCAATTCAATGCATTACCACTTGGATTTTCACGTGGATTGCCACATCGAGTTTTTCATCTGGGATGCCAACATATGTTCCAAAAATTGCGCTTTCCAACTTTTTTCTTCCATTCCTTAATTCTATATCCAACGAGTCCTGATAGAGATATTTTTGACTTTTTGAAGAAGACTTATCACGTTAAAAGATTCTTATTTCAAATAATCAAGAATTTCTCGAATTGTTTCCTCACACAGAAAAAAAACAGGTGTAATCTTTACCCTGAAATCTCGAGTATTCTTCTATGTTTACCCACGTTGTGACAGTAATTGTCAATGTTTACCTCGAAGGCCTGGTTAACTTGCCATCGTCTGCTCGCAACCAGCAACACGTTACATGTTTGCATCCAAAAAGCAAAAAGAAAAACTAAACGATGTTTTGAGATGTTGACCAGGTAATTGAATTAAATGAGAAGGAATGAGAAATATAAAACCTCCTCATTCAAAAACAAAAACCTATACATCTCAGACACTAAGGCTCATTGGATAAAAAGAAAAAATACGTATCTAATGGATTACATCTCGCGACCTCTCCTTGTCAGTATATTAGGAATTAAAAATTGATCAATTGCTATTTTTTTTTACAGAATTAAGTTCGCAGGGTAACACAATTTCTACTGGACGTGGTCAGATTTCGCCTCAGCGCTCGCCCCCGCGTCAAAAAGCCGACCAATCAAAGTTGGGTAAATTACTTTTTCTTTAAGTATAAGATAGCTTAGCCAAACATACAAACATTGATATTTTTACGTTAGAATGAAACATCCAAGACAGGAAAAGGCTCCAGACTTCTGCCCGCCGCTTGTTGAAGCTAATAGTCAATGTTGTGGTATATGGACGGCCCTTAGGTTGAAAATTCAACTGTTTACTTGAAAATTCAAACATTAAAAATTTGACCCTTCGGCTCAAAAGTTCAACTACTTAGTTGTAAAATACAATTGCTTGGTTAATAATTCATTTTAAACTATTTTGTTAAGAAGCCATCTTCTTTGTTGAAAATTCATCTTCATTGGATTAAACATTCATTTATATCTGTATAAAAGTTCTTGGTTGAAAATTCATCAACCATCTCCATATACTTGTATTTGCTGCTCTGATAGGAGATAACGCATGTGGTCTAGTAGAAGCCTATTTTCAACAAACAATTGTAAAATCTATCGAATAAAAACAGAAGTATTCAATCCTGGAGTCCTGCACAGTCAAATATTATTAAATTTCAAATAGTTTTATTTCCAAAAATTTGAATTTAATATTGTTCGTGAATGAAAAAAATTACATATTGCATTTCTGCACATCATTTCAGCTAACTTTAAATAATTCTAGTCAGTGAAAATTGAAGCCTTAGCAGAGATAACGTTTCATCAGCAAAAATAGGTTTCTTCCCAAGGATTTTTTCTTCTGCGTATAAGTAGTATACATGTTTTTAAATGAACAATGTCATTCAGCAAAGTAGTATATCAAGATATGCTCACAGTCCTTGAACAATGATTTCATACAAACACATTTTTTATATCTGGTGAGGCTTCAGTTGGTAATTCAAATGGGAAGGTAATTTTATAAGATCTCACACTGACTTACTTGTATACTAATAAACTCAAACTGAAAGAAATAATCGCGAGACGAAAAACAATATACAGGTCAACATTTTGAAACAAAAACTTTGCTGCATTACAATATATAAGCATATACTTTTGTATACAATATCTTCAGGTTTTTTCAGAATTCGTTTTACAGTTTCAGAAATATCAATAACTCGAAAAAATGTGACGCCAACATTCAACATGGCGTAACACTATAATTTTGGATAACTTGATTGAAATCGAACGACTATTTGCAGATCCTGATATTTGTGACGTATACTGGCCCATAGTTGATTTCTTTCCGACCATTGATTGTTCAAAATTGTTTAAAGTTTAAGTTAATAGTGTAGAAAAACTTGACGAATGTTACTTTTTTGTTACGAAATTAGGTGCAGTTGAATTTCACGATCTTCGCCCGGACACGTGTGTTGTAAAAATGTGGGCTAGATCTTCTTTTAAAGGAAATCTCTGGCAAATGGGCGATTTAGAAATACCTTATTGGATGTACCGTGGCCGAAAGCACCCTGATTTTAATATGCTTTTTATACTCATAACGCGGACCGTAATTTTGTAGCATACCTCCAAAGGCGATATATACTTCCTGATTTTGATTCTCATCTTTATGGTCCAAAGAGCGTCAAGATAAATATAGGAGATGGCCAATTTTACATAGCTGACTCTTTCCAAAAATACAATGTAGAAAATCATGATCATGAAAGTGGATGGGAACGAAGGAATATCCGAGGCGATTTTCCATTAAACAACCACGTATATATAGTATTGCATTTGAGCAGTGTGTATAGTTCACCTTTACGTTTCCATTCGTCAGCGTGATAAACTTATTTTGTCATTTATATTTCTTCTTATGTTACTTTTGCTGAATAAAAAAGGTGCTAAGGTTAATTTGTTAAATTTTACATCTTAGAATACGAGAGAAGGTTCACAGAAAACAAATTTTTCGTACCCGTGTACAAGGAATCAATTATTTTGCCTATAGTTGATAGGATATAAGTCAATTTTTCAACCCTAGTTAGAATGACAAGGTTCATCAAGGTACAATAATAATTAGGAATAGCATTGTTGACTCAACGAACTGAGTTCCAAACTTTGATAATCTTCAAATGAATCATATATATTTCATATTATCCCGTATGAATATAATTGTTCAGAATCTCGAAAATTATCATTATAGTTTTAGAAAATATGTCTTTTCCTTGCAGATTCCTACCATGCATCAAAGGACTTGAACAACAAGAGAGCTTAGGTGTTGGAAAATTCGAACAGTCGTTTTTACATCGAACATTGAACACTTAATTCACTTGAAATTGTTTATATAAGAGCCTATTGTACTTATGATCATGAATCCACTGCAATATTTTTGAAAATATTTACTCATTATATTATAAACAATCGAGATTCGGGCATAAATACATCACACAACTTCTCCTGGCGATATAACTTTGAAAAACACCAAAGTGGCCCGATCGGGACGCCTGTTTACGAGGGCAAGAATGCCAAGAATGTACAAAACATTTGAAACATATGTTACCATTGTACGAACTTCATTATGCTGGATAATTATGTATTTATCGGAAAAAGTGTCTTATTGTTTGTAAAAAATTGTTTGTGATTATATTTTTGCATAAAATTAATTTAAATGCAGCACCTCGTGGATTTTACGTGGATGTACACGTTGACTTTTTCACCTGGGATGCCAACATATGTTCCAAAAATTTCACCTTCAGTTTTTTCGTCTTTTATATATCTGGATATCTGTTCTGTTTATGAGTAGCATATAATATGATACTAAATTAATCATATATAAAAATATATTACATCAAGATATCGCGCATATTCAAAACATGATTTATTCGTACTTCGAAACAGTTGAAACATATGTTACCGTTGTACATATTTCATCGTTCTAGCCGTTGACATAATTATGTATTTAACGAAAAAAGTATTATAATTATTGTTATAAAGTATTTTTTCATTTGTTATCAAGGATTTTTATTCATTTCTAATTATACTTTATTATAAAACCAATTTAAATGCATTAAGATTCAAACCATCGACAACTGTATTCTGGTGATTGTGGATTCTCCTTTGTTAAAACTCCTTCGGCTCCAGAAAACACATTCTCATCATGTATCTCGTGCTTCTTACTCGATTTTTTTCTACAATGTGAAATTTTCTATATTATGTTCAACTGTATTATATCGAATGTGTATTAAATTTATTATATGCATTGGTAGTCAAACAGAAATATTTTCATTGTCTTGTTTTTATAATTCAAAAAAAGTTCAGATTTTATTGAAAAAAAAATTTGTTATTAAAAATTTTATTGCAACTTGTCTCGTTTTCCCAAAAAAGTTGATTTTTTAAATTTGATGTTATTTTACACGATTAGAACAAAAACTACGCATCCTATCAAACAATTATGAGTAATAAATTTATAGGTCTCCTTTGAATAGATAACTTTTGCTTATTGTTTTTTTCGTAGCTTGTGTCATTTTTCCAAAAATTGCATTTTTTTATATTTCGAATGTTGTTTGTTATGTATAAAACAAAAACTAAGCATCCTATCAAAAAGTGATTTATATCAAATTTATAGATCTTTTTTCGTTGCATAATTTTTGTGAATTAATCTTTTGTCGTATCTTGCATAGTTTGACCGCGAAATGGAATTTTTGATTATTAATCATTTTTTCGTGCGATTAAAATTAGAATTTTTGATTTTTCATGAATATTCAAAAAGTTGTTATGATAATATTGTAGAGTGTTCAAAAAGCAACGTTTTTATTCGTATGAATTTTTCATATCGTGCGTTGTTCGTATTTTTTATTAATGCCAATATCCGTACATAGATTGTTTAAATCTTAAAAAAGTGGTCTCAAAAATATGGAAAATACTCTAAATTTTTTAAATTTTATCCAAAATGGCTGGCCATCGAACTTGACCTTCAATTTAGGGCACTAAAAGAGCATTTCAAAGGCCAATCCAATCGGTCAATTCTTTCGAAAGTTATCGTACACAAAAGTTATTTTTCAATCAAATATTGCCTAACAAACTGTTAAATTTTTACAACTGTCACATTTTCTACAAATAGTGGAATTTTCCACCCAAAAATATGAATAAAAAAAGGTGATTTATGACCAAATAGTTGAATTGCCACTAAACTAATGAATCTTCAACGAAAAAAAAGTTATTTTTTAACAATGTAGTTAAACTTGAAACCAAGTAGTTGATATTAAAAGAAAAATGATCTACAAAACATCTGATAGTTCATATGTCAACCAAAAAATTTCAATTTTAAATCATGAACAGGTGAATTCAACCAAAAAAGACAAATTTTCAACAAAATAGTTGAATTTTCAACCAAAACACATTAATTTTCAACCAAGTAGTTCCATTTTGAACCAAAAAAGATGAACCTTCAACCAAGAAGATTAATTTTCTACAAAAAAAGACAAATTTTTAACCAGAAAAGATTAGTTTTTAATTTAAAATATCAATTTTAAACAAAAAATAGAATTGTTGCATTTTCATCAAAGAAAATTCATTGTCAATCAGAAAGAAAACAAAAAAAGCGAGTTCTGGGCAAAATAGTTCAATCTCTAACCAAGGAGATGAATTTTCATTCAAAATGAATATTAATTTTTCAACACTTTTCTTTTTTTTTTCAAAAATCTTCATTCAAAATCAATTTTCAAGAGGAGATTTCAACATTTAACAAAAGCATTGAATTTTCAACTAAAAAATGAATTTTTCAACCAAGAGGATTAATTTTGAACCAAAAAACTGTATTATCAAGAAAATATATGAATTATAAACTAAAGAAGATCAAATTTCAACCAAAAATGAAATAGTTAAATTTTTAGTTAAAAATTTAATTTTCAACCAAGAATGAAACGAATTTTCAAGAAAATAGTTAAATATTCAACGAAATATTAGAATTTATAACCAATCTGGTGTGTTTCTGAATGATGATGATAATTAACTTTTCCTTCTTGATTCTTGTGTGAGGCTTCTTAACTTTTCAAATCCGCGAAGAATTTTTAAAAGGCTTGAGGATTCGTTTATCTAAAAATAAAATTTTTTATATTTTCTAAAAATATACTATAAATAAGCGGGAAAATATCCAAAAGGAATGTTATTCTCATTGAAGATTTCTACAAGAAGTTGAGCATGCATTTTTTGATATGAACTGTTTTGTTAATATTTCCAAAAATTTGAATTTTTCCCCTCAAAATTGTAAACCTCAGACAGAAAAGTGAAACTTGGAAATCTGGGAAAATGCAGGGATTTGAAAAAAAAAACAATATAAAATTAGGACAATAATTTGTCAAATTCAAGACTTAAAATCAAAATTTTCAAATTGTATTAGAACAATATTTTAAAAAATTCGACATTTCAAACTTAGTGAAAAAAAATTCGATAAAACAATTGAATAATTTGTTTAATTTTTGATGGTTTCAATTGTGGAATTCTGAATTTTCATGGTAATCGCTAAATTTTTAATTTTTCCCTTGTATAAACTTGAATTTGCGGTTAAAATTGAAATTGTTAAATTTCCAAAAATATAATTGAAAATTTTAAAATGGTCAATTTCTAATACATTTAAATTTACTTAAAGTAATTTAAGTAGTTAAAATTTTGAGAATAAAATTGAAATGGTTAATTTCGAAAACTAAAATTGACAGTTTAAACATTGTTTAATTCTAAGCGATTAAATTTATTCAAAGTAATAGAAATTTTTGAAGGTTAGAGTACAAAAAAGTTTAACGGGCACCATATTTCGCGACTAAATTTTTTTCAGTTTTAGATAAAGTTCTGATTTGTTTAAGTATCAAGTTTCTGGAGTATACCTTTTTTCGTTTTTCTATATATATCCCATTTAAAAATACTTTTTATTTCGAACGGTTTTTTTAGAATAATTCAATTCTAAAGGTTCAGAATAAAATTTTTTTTCCATTTTGAACAGTGAAAATAAAGGTGAATTTATTTTTGATTTCACAAAAAATTGTCTAATCAATTTCTATGTTAAATCATAATTTGTTTAATTTGATAAAAAATTAGATTTCTATAATTTCAGAAGCTTTTACTTTGAAATATTCAATTTAGTTTTCAATTTTAAATTGTGCAATTTTAATTGTTTCAAATTTAAATTTATTAAAATTCAAATGTTTTAACTTTTAAAATTATTCAACTTTGAATGCTTTTAATTAGAAGTTATACAATTTTTATTGCTCTGAATTTTGAATGATCTATTTTTGAAAATTCTAATTAACAAATTATTAATTTGGAAAATAATCGAGTAAGTTTGAAACATATTTAGAAATTTTGAACAGATAACAAAATAATTTGAAACGTGAAAAGATTTGAAAACATTTAAAACGTAATGTAGATTTTTGAAGATGTCGAGCACAAAATTTATAAACTTTATAAGCATTTTGAAAGGTTTTGTATAAATACAAAATTTGTGCCAAAATTTCTAGAAAAACTAACAATAATTTTTGTTCGAAAACTTAATTGCAGGATTTTCAAAAAATTGTAAGAAAAATTTGAGTAGAAAGATAATAAAATCATTATTAGATTCCTGGAAATTTTAAAATGATTTCTTTTAAAAAATGTTTTAAAAAAATATTTAAAATGATTTCAAAACAAATTTGAATTCATAAATCAATGTTTCTAGTTTAAAATAGCTAATTTAAAAAAATTTTCACCAGGGTTCTGTTCTAAAGTTTTTTCGATTTAAAATTATCCAGTTTTAAATACTTTCATTCAGAAATGATACAAGTTTAATTTTTTTTATCCCATTCAAAATATTGTCCTTTTTCAAAATACCTATCTAAGCAATTTTGAATTGGAACGTTTTAAATTCAAAATCATGTCAATCTCATACATTTTTTAAAAATTTCAAACGCTTTCAATTCGAAATTATGAAGAACAAATGATGGACACATTTCAATAATATGCAATAAGTTCTCGGATTTTCGTAATAACAAAATTTAATTTTATTAATGCATTTCAATACACTTTATAAACTTGAACATTTTTTTCGGCTAATTTAAGTTCCTCATGTATGTTTCTTTCAATACCTAAAGAAGATCAATAAAATCACAAATAAATGGATTGCAATCGCAATCGAATAACATAAAATATTTTTACTACACATTTCCTTACAGAGAAATCGCTTTTAAGGTCGCATTTTAATATCGCTCTTAAATACATATATACACGATCAGAGGATACATTTGCATAATTAGTTTTGGCATTTCCAATGTTGCTGAACACATACATTCAGGGGTTGACTGAGAAAAAGATTTGTTTGATCCAAATAAAAAAATTGGTTACAACACACTTTGTTTTGTTTAAACAAAACCTATACTTGTCTTCAAAGAATTTTTTTCGATTTAAACAAATTTTATTTGAATCGCACAAAATTATTTCTAATCAAACTCTTTGTTAAGCTGAAGCATATTCCTTTGATATAGGATCAGTTTGTTCATTCCAAACACAGTTATTATTCAATTGAAATAAATTTTGATCAATTGAAATAAAAATTGGTTCAAATCAAACTGCACTCAAAATTTTTTTTCTTTGCATCAAATATTTTTCTCATTGTTGGCTGCTCACGACCAGATTGCAATTGCAGCCTATCTTGGTCTTGCTATACTTGTAAATCACAACCAATGGAGTATTTGTTCAATAATTAAGTTGACCTACTGGATGTCCACGTTTTTCTCACTCAATAAATTTACCCTTTTTGCTATTATGACTTTATTATCAAAATTATACGAGAAAAAGAGTTGGAAATTACTGTTTCATTTTATCTTAACGATACTTAATAGCTACATATGCTTGTAGCCATTTAAAAAAATTTTCCCCTTGGGACAAGAGTGATAAACGTGCACGCCCTGCATATCATGAAATATGTATATCGTAGTGTGTACGTTTTTTTAAATGGGTAAATTTTGGCCCTGCAATTACCGCACCACACCTGTCAGATCTTCCTTGTTTAAATATTTAAAGTTTTTTTTATTCAGTAAAATTTAATGAATTTTGCGATGAAAAAATCCGCTCTAGCTCTGCTGGGATTCGAACCTGGGCCTCCCAGAATGCATGTCTTATTTATTTCATCGAGGAATGATCAAAGTAATTGGTATACACTTTTATTTATTGTTTCAGTGATATTTTCATTATTTTTAGTAATTTGAAATACTATAATTTAGATTTTCATTAATTTTTTTATTAATAACACATTTTTGGAAGTGAAAAATATTAATTTACCTTCTTGCAGGGTGAATTAGAACTTTTGAAAAAATAAAATGTCAAGATTTTTTTGTTTTAGAGAAGTTAAAGAGAAGTGCAGAAAATTTTGAAATGTAATAGAAATAGCTTTTGTTTTTTTGAAGCAAAGTTATATTTTCTATATTATTTTGAATTTTCCGGGCTAGTAATTTTTTCAATTTCTGAAAACAAGAAATAATTTTCATAAATTCTACTAATTTGCAGTTTTTCTTCAGCAATAATAATGCGTATAGAAACATTGATAATAGAATTTAATTCTAATTTTAAATAATACCATGTTTTGTCTTGAAAACTAAAAAATTTCCAAAATGTTTGTAATTCGCGGCTACTGATTTTTTCAATTGATTTTTATCATATTCACAATGCATGATTTTCAGCTTTCTAAAAATTCAGTTACAGCTAATTTAAATTTAGTTAAATTTTCTTGAAAAAACTTGAATTCTTCTTGAATTTTATAGAAATTAATTCACATTTACTTAAATTCATGAGAATTCAAATAATAAAATTTAGTCCGATTTAATTTAGCTGAATGAATTTAAATTCAATTGAATGTAGTTGACATTTTTTGAAATTCTTTTGAATTCAGTAGAATGTACTTAGAATTCAAATTACAAATTCAAATTACAGATTTTTTAAACCTCGCGGAATTCATTATAATTTGTTTAAACTAATTCAGGGTGTTTAACCTGTAAATGATTATAAATTTCCGGTCATTTCCCGATTTTCTCCCGGTTCATTGGTAAATTTTTCCTGGTCGATCAAAAAGAATTCAACAAACTTTAATGACTTCAAACGAATTTTGAAGATTTTAAGAGATTTATAAGCATTTTGAGCGATTCTATAGATTTCTGATTTGAAACAGGGAATTTTAGAAAAGAATTATATTTTAAATTTGAACAGGAATTTTTTTAATTCTCTTCTTCTAAATCAGAATCAAATTTAATTTCCTAAAACTCCCTGTTCCAAGTCAGAATTATATTCATTTACAATATTTTAAAGAGGCGATTTTCAAATTCTAACCAATTCTTATTCACAAAGAAAAAAGATTTTTTAAATTCAAAAATATTTTGAGTGAGAACAAGAAATTTTCATAACCTGATCAATTCTAACTTTGAACAGAGATCGTTTTGGTAAATTCCCTTTTTAAAAATCAGAATTAAAATTATTTTCTAAAATTTCCCGTTTTGTGTCAAAAATGACCTCTTCCAAGATGAAATTTCAATTTTTTTTCAAATTCCCTCTTCCAACTCAGAATTAGAGTGATAAATTATATGAAAACACTTTTAATTTGCATATTAATACATTCGAGTGAAAATCTCAGTCACTGTATATTTTTCCCGGTTTTTTCCCGGTGAAGATAATTTCCGGTCGTTTCTTGTTTTCCCCGCTTTCCCAGTCTGGGAGACACCTTAAAATTTACAAATTTTGAAATTTATTTTAATTCACCTTTAGCTTATCTGATTTTGTAGAATTCACTGAAATTCAATTAAAATCGATGGAATTTAAATTAATCTCTTAGAAATTGAATTTCAAATTGAATTAAAATTTATTTTTGGTATTTAAAGAAACAACGGTTTGAATGATGAAAATTTTGAATTTAAAGCCAAAAATTTAGAAGTAAGATTATTTCTTCTTTGACTATTTAAGGCAGTTATTTCAATTGAAAAAAAAATTAAAAATTCAATTCAATTGAGTACACATTAACTTCAAATTATTTCAGTTCAATTCTAATTAATTCTGGTTATTTTATGTTAAATTCACTGATTCAAGCAGTTATTATTTAACTAACTGAATTAGTCAAACAAATTAAGGTTGTGTTATTTGACTAAAAAAATTAATTAACATTTTATCAGTAATATTTTTGACATAATTATACTTTTAAGATTCTAATTTCATCCAAAATGAATAAATTATATTTTTGATGTTATGGTATTTTTTTAGATAGATATATATTATTTTAAGTAAATCATTGTTCGGTATTAATTCTTGTTTGTCTACTGATCTAATGCAAATTTTTTTTAAATATTGATTTCATTCTAAATTTATGAAAAAATCTCAAGTTGCGCTGGGATCCGAACCCAAGCCGTTCAGATTGCCAGTCTGATGCTCTCACCCACTAAGCTGCGGAGAGTACGAAATTTATTTCTTCAAAACCCTACAAGTGAATCCCAATACAATTTTTATACTTGTAAGATTCTAATTTCATCCAACATGAAAAAATTCTATTTTTGGTATTATGGTATCTTTGACTAGATATATTAATTTGAGTAAATCATTTTTCCATGTTAATTCTCTTCTTTCTACTGGTCTAATATCGATATTTTGACAAAATATTTATTTTATTCCTAATTATATGGAAAAATCTCCAGCTCCGCTGGGATCCGAACCCAGGCTGCGGAGAGTACGAGATTCATTTCTTCAAAACCCTACGAGTGAATCCCAATATAATGTTTATACTCGTAAGATTATAATTTCATCAATGAAAAAAATTATATTTTCAATATTAAGGTTTTTTGATCAGATGTATTATTTTAACTAACTAATTTTTTCATGTTTATTCTCTTTTTCATACTG
Organism: Andricus grossulariae; assembly: GCA_011634705.1. Taxonomy (NCBI): domain Eukaryota; kingdom Metazoa; phylum Arthropoda; class Insecta; order Hymenoptera; family Cynipidae; genus Andricus; species Andricus grossulariae. Next base: position 12,125,260 of record JAABKJ010007545.1, read on the forward strand.
GTCGAATATCAATATTTAAAAAAAAATTGATTTCATTCCTGAATTGTGAAAAAATGACTTGGTGGGTAAGAGCATCAGACTGGCAATCTCACAGGCCTGGGTTCGGATCCCAGCGAAGCTAGAGAGTCATTTTTTTCACAACTTAAGAATAAAGTCATGAAAAAAAAATTGATATTAGATTGGTAGAGAAAAGAGTATTAACATCAAAAGATTATCTTCATTAATCTCAAATGTAACTAATTTTAAATCGAAATCTAATTAAGATTTAGAGAAGACGGGATTGCGTTAGGTACTAGTAAATCCTTTCCGTTGAGTTGTAAAGAGCCAAACACTTTTAAAATGACAAAATACTGAAAGAAGTATTTTTTCAAAAAATAGTCGATTCTGAAGGTTTTAAGAGCTTTTCCTGGATTTTACTTTATTTCCGAGGAAAAGTTTTAGGATGGATCTGGCAGGCGAGGCGATGGACGATATTCGCCATCCTTTTGTGTGTCACACGTATTTATCGTAATTCGAAAATCCTGCCTAAGCTCAAAGTCGACGAGAAACCGTGTCTGAGATTTTTCTGAGTAAAAGCACACGAGAAAGGAGGGACGATGGATTTAAGGTGAAAAAGGACTGGAAACAAGTCGAAAAAAAATAAAATAGAAAAGGGCTTTGTGCCTTTCAGAGCGTAAAATTAGTTTGGTCTAATTCAACATCAGAATCTGTATCAGACTATTATTCTGATTTTTTTTTGCAATAAATCATCGTTAGGTTTTGAACCGTGGTGGGTAAACGAAATAAGGTTTTAGCTTCTTTGAGAGACTTACAAATTCGACGTCTCTAATTAGACGTTTATAGCGATTTACCTGATGTGAGAACTAACGGGAGGGAAATGAATGAGAAATGGAATTAGAGAGAAAGCTGGGAATTAATGAATATTTATTAGCTAGGGGTGCACAGAGGAAGAGGCTTCTCAGGAAAAAGAGACCATCTTTGGATGATCCCTTCAACAGGAATAATTCTTATTTGACAACTTAAAACTCTTTTTCCAGTTCGAAAGGAATTTTAAAAAGTAAATTCTCTAACACTTTTACCTGCAAATGAATAAAAATGAATGAAAAATGTTACTTTCGAAAATTAGATATCAGGAGTAGATTTTTAGTTTCACAACATTTTAAATAAGAAATTTTTAATTTCTGAAAAAAGATCCTTCTCCTTCGCTCCGGTGGGAATCGAACCTCACATCTTCCGATTGCCGGCCGGGTGCTTTATTAACTAAGCTACTAGAGAGATCGAAGGCAGATACTTTTTTCAGATATACGCTCTTCATAGCAAGGAGTAATGTTTTGAATACAAGTTAAATTAAAAGGAATCTGTATTATCATCGGAGTTGGTAATGACTAAGAATTTCTGTTATTTGAGGAGTTGCCTTAGATCGATATTGTTGATTTCCAGCTTCACAGTTCGTGAAAGTTATCTACGTATCATCGATCATTACCCTGACTTATTTTGTTAGCAAAGCATTTTGTGGCTTTGACCTTGAATTGACCTTGCCCTCAACCTGAAGAGACCAAACGGACAACAAATTTGAATTCAGCGACCCCGAAAACCTATGGATACCCTGACTTAATTGGTTAGTGATGAATTTTGTGAGGTTGACCTTAAACTGACCTTGATAATGGATTTGAATTCAGCGACCCCAAAAACCTATAGGTACCCTGACTTATTTGGTTAGCGATAACTTTGTAGGTTTGACCTTGAATTGACCTTGAGACTGACCTGATGGGACCAAACGGACAACGGATTAGAATGCAGCGACCCCGAAAATATAAGACCCACTCATTGAAAAATCAGGAAATTTTGAAAAATAGTTTGGCGACTACCCTGATTTGAAATAGAAGGAATCTGTATTATCATCGGAGTTGGTAACGATCGATCATATGTAGATAACTTTCACGAACTGTGAAACTGGGAATCGATTCAAAAGATCGATCTTTTGAGTGAAAAAGATCGATCTTTGAAGAATCGATCCAGAATCGCCCATCCCTAGCCCATATCATTTCACAACTATCGGAATTACATTTTGATCACCCACAACTAGGGCGATGTAAGAGGTGGGTGTATAAAATGTAGGTGTATTCACATTTATAACTTTTATCTCTGAAGAGAGACAAGAGCTAGTGCAGACCAGTTGCTATATTTTGAAGCACGAATGGTTTCTTGATTATCCACCACAGTCATTGATTTTAGAGCCAAATCGGTTAGCTAAATTGTTTCAAGCGACAGGCAGAGAGAGAGAGAGAGAGAGAGAGAAAAAATAGTTAATAGTGGAGTGCTAAAGAGCTGTAGGATCGCAAGCGAAAGTGTTTTAGAACTAGAAGTCAAGTGGTTATTATAATATGCATAATGAGACTTATTTATGTAAAAGAAGATGATTTGTTTTCAATAATTAAATAATTCGCTGTCAGAATATACATTCAAGAATAAGTGCAGGTTTTCATGAAAGAATGGTGATAAACGAATGTAAATAAATGTATAATGTGCATACCAATTTCATTTAAATGTCATGTTTAAAAATGCAAAATAATTAAAAATATTTCTTTGAAAAGATTTCGAGATTTGTGTCAAATTGAGTAACCACATAAATAAATTTAAAAACCATTTCAATACATATTCCAATCTGAGTACTGAGTATTCATTAAAATAAGCAAGGAAGTTTAAACAATTTGGACCAACATGAAGCATCGAAAGAATACAAAGTTTGAATATTCAAACAATTTACAAATATCGAAACTGAATTACTTTACAGTAATTTTTAGAAGCATTCAATTCTTGTTCGTTTCTAATTTGTAAAACCGGCACTGCAAATGGGATATCGTCTACGAGTAAATCTGAATAGTTATTTTTTGAACGTTTGTAAACATACAATTTGAAATTTTAATTTAAAAGCTTCATTTTTGAAAAAAATATAGATTTTTATATCACATGCATTATTTTAACTCTTTTTGATGCTTGTAAAGCGAGGATAAGGTAGTGCTTTTTTAAGCATGGTGATCGACAAGCAATCAGTTGATCGCGTTGACAGATTTTTGGACAAATTTGACTAACTCGAAGCGATAATTTAGCATAAATTACCATCATTTACAATAAATTACTGAAAATTTCCGGAATTTTGGAATTTTTTAGATACTCTTAATTTCCGTAAATTTCCAAAATTTTAAAAATGTCGTAAATTCATATTAAAATAAAAATAAAGTTCCAAATATTCCTCCATATGAGCATAAATCATGTCTGTGTTATAAAAAATGTCTGAAATCATGCATTTTTTATAAAAAATATCGTATGGACCAAAAGGGAGGGGACTTTTTACGACTCATGTATTTATTCGGACCTCGTCGAATAAGTCCCACTTCTCCACATTGATGCATAATAAACTATTGTATATTTTAGAAATTGTCAACCATCCAATTAATATTGCCTTTACATTAAGAAAGCACCCAATTCTATATTCATTCAAAACGTAGAATAACATACAAAAGTATACTAATTAGGAAGAAATTTACAACTGGTACCACTCTGGAAAGTGAAATTGAATTATGAGCTGGGTCCCAACCCGAAAATGTCTTCTGTTAGTCCAGGAGGGTAATTTATAATTCGTTTGGAGTCTGCTTGACACTCAGGCCTTATAGGTGAATCTTTAAAAATTAGAAACATAAAATTTAGAAGTTTTTAAAAAGCCTTCATGGAGAGTTAGGCAGATATAATTAGAAGTTAGGAAAACCAATCGATCAGTTAATTAATTACGAACAAAAACGGGGAAAACAATCAAAGATAATTTCAAATGATAGATTAAATACAGCTAAAATGGTCAAATGAATATAATCAGCCAAACGATGAATTGGTAACCTAGGTTATTCATAAAAATTAAATGAATTTGTCATTTTTTTAACCGTTTTTTATCGCTATATTCATATATATTGATCGATTAATTGGCTGAAGGGCGCAGCAATATTAGGAAGTATCTAATACTTTTCTACCTCCATAATTAAAACTATAAATCTTGCTTCTCTATTAATTATCACAATTTTTAATCGACCTAAATTCAAAAAAAAAAATTAAAAATTGTTTTAAAAAACCATTCAGGATGGCCGAAAAACTTAATCATCAAAATTCCTCGAGATTATCCTGAGTAATTTTTCATTTTCCCTGATATTTAACATTTAAAGACACGAATCTAATCTTGTAACATTGTTTATTATAGAATCTTTTATACGTGCAGTAAACCAATTTTGAATTTAAGTTTATACATTTTTAATTTATTATGGACTACAAGAGCCTCATTTACTTGAAAAAAGTGAAAGTGAACTATGTAAACCCAAAAAGTGACTAAAAGTGACTAATGTGCATAATTAATGTGACTAATGATCTTTTAAATTTAAAAGAATTCAAAATAATTCGATTCATAAGACTTGTAAACAAATTCAAATTAAATTCAAAAGGATTCAAATAAATCGAGAAAAATCAAGGGAATTAAACAGAATTTGATAAAATCCCTAAGAATTCAAGGTGAATTTAACACTTTCAGATAAATTAAACAAAATTTTTTTTTAATTCCATTGAATTGAGTGGAATTAAGTGAATTTAGAAGAATTCAGGGTGAACTCCAAATGAATTTAAACGAATAGCAAAAAATATTTGAAACTCTCTTCCAATCTTTGAAACTCTACAAAATACCTCACTTATTATGAATAAGTTCTTTGAAATCCAATTAAATATTATAAAATCCCGTAAAATCCTACGAAATCTGATGAGATTTCTTAAAATCCTAGTAAGATTATTTAAATAGCTTGAGGGCTTTTAAAATCCATTAAAATCATTGAAATCCTCGGAAATCCTATAAAATCCCTTGGAATCTTCTTAACAATCTAAAAATATTATAGGTCCTGTAAAATCGTTCTATATCTTCCAAAATTTTAGGTAATTCTTTACAACTGCAGAATTTTTTTTCAAATCCCTTAAAATCATTGAAATCTTAGAAAATCCCTTGAAATTCTGTAAATCTCTTGAAAATGCCTTGGAATCTTTTAAAACTCCCTACAATATATCAAATCTTTTGAAATCCCATTAAATTACTGAAATCGATTGAAAAATCCTTTGAACCTTTTCAAATACCTTAAAGTGTTTAGAAGATTTGGAAACTTTTTTAAATCCCTGGAAACTTTTTAAAGCTCTTGAAAATTTATTCGATTTTTCAAAAATACCCTAAAATCTTTTAAATCCCTTCAAATTATTGAAATCAACAAAGCATTTCTTGGTATCTTTTAATAGACACTAGAAGAATTCAAAAGAATTCAAGAAAATTCATCAGGATCATTCATTCATGATTGTCGTTTTTTCTAAAAAAAACCTTGTTATTATTTAATCAATTAATTTAAAATCCATAGGCATTACAATTTTTTAATAAGAGAATGATGATGAATGAAATTGTATTGAAAGAAAGCATTTGAATTTTTATTTTTTGCATTATTAAAAAAAACGTTATAAGGGAATTGAATATTTAATCATTATAATAAATAAAATGCAAAACAAGAATTTGGAAAAAAGTGTCGGCAGCGAGAATTGAGCCCGAAACCTTCCGGCTACAGATCCTACGCGCTACCAACTGAGCTACTCAGCCAGCTGAAAGATATATTTTTCTAGTCGATAAGACCGACGGTGAAAAATTTGAACTTGTTTCTCTCGAAACTGGCCAAATATTTGGTCCTAGAAATGTCACAATTTTACTTTGGGGTCATGAGCTTTATTTGTACTAAAATTATGAATCCAAACAAAAAACACAAAAACTTGCACTCTCCCTGTATGTATAACTTTTGCGCCTGCGAGGTATAGATCTAAATTTAATAGTGGTTAAACCATGGGTTAATTTATTGAAAGAAAGGTGACTAAAGTGAAATTTTCATTTAAAAAAGTGACTATAGTGACTATATCTTAAAAAAGTGATTTGCGAAGACAAAGAGACTAAAAGTCACTGCGTGGCAGCCCCGATTATTCTTGACAGTTACTTAAAGACCTTCTTACAGGAATTCCCTGACTGTTTTACATTTTTTTTTAATCCCTGACTACTCCCTGATTTCCAGGGCTATCGCGTTTGAGGAGCCTTCCGAGTGGCGGAAGTTAAGCAAGCAAGCCATGGATCTTCTTGTTACATATGTGCAATGTGCATTAAACAATGGGCAGACTTAATATAGAATTGGCGACTCTCCTGGGAGCATTTTAATGGAGGCATTAACCGACAGAAACTGCAGAGTGCACAGTCTGAACGACGACGTAACACCGTGGGAGCGAATAGCGAGTTTCATGGTTTTCTTCCATCGTGAAAGTGATCCGGAGCGTGGCTCCTATATCCCAACGTGCTCGCGATCCTCAGCGTAGATCGTCGGAACAGATCGTGCTCTGATAGATCGCGGTCATTTGTTTGGCCGATCGCGTGCTACCTCGTCTTTTCTCGTTACAGCATGGATTCGCATGAGATTACGCAAAGCTCGAGTCTCTCTATACGAGATCTATGGCGTCACAAGGAATTCCGCGAACGGACACGGGAAATACGAGGGGATCGGATTTTATGATCGAGGGATCGACACTGGATCAATCTGTCACTGTCGTTGCGAAATTCGCAAGAAAATTCGATCTCTGTTGAGCTAGTGTAGGTGGAAGGAGATATATCGGTTTCCAACTTTATGAATGTGAGAAACCACCTTCTATAATCACTATCAGTAAAATACAAATTAATGATCACATTATTTTCCTTTTCAGCTATCAGCCAGCGGAGTCAATGAAGGAAATCGCTTCATTTACATACTTTGCTGCAGGCAATGTTCAAAATTGAATGACCAATGCTTGGCAAACACGGACAGGTTTAAATATCAACATATTTTAAAGGGAATCTCGAAGGTAATTAAGCCTTAAAAATGTATGAAAATCAAACATTTCTTTACTTTAATGAATTTTGAATATCACCTACCATTGGAAACATCATTGCTACCCTAAAGACGAAAAAATCGTGACAAATAATTGTGAATTTGGAGGGTTGCTATAACGCCAAATACTGTGGTGGTTAAAATGAAAATTAGATACAATTAAAAAGTTTGTAGAAATTAATTTAATATGCAACTTAAGAATGGAAAGAGTTTCTATAGAGCAGATTATACCTGCTGGGAAGTCATCAAAGAAGACACTAGCATCAAGATATTTAAAAAAATGAAGTAGCGTAAAATATACACAAGATTAAAAATTTAAATTAAGTTGGAATTTTTACAAATTCTGATAACGCAAAACTTTTCAATTTTCTAATTAAATTTAACTGCGAACTAAACAGAAATTTTAATTTAAGTAACATTTATAATATGACTAATTCAATATATAACGTTATGAAACTTCTATACAAAATTGCATGTGTTATAACATAGTATATACATTAGCGGGTGCTTTATAACGTAGGTTTATAGAGCTAAAATTAGAACTTCATAAAGGGATTAATATAATTAATAATTATTTTAAGTATTAAAGCATCCTTGACTACAAATGAAGAAAAAAGCAACTAAACGAACGAAAATTACATATTTGGGGCATAATTTCGCAAGTGGGACCATCAGGGCGTATCGACAAGGAAAGTTCGTTATCCGAAGTTGTAAAGCGAAAAAGGTTTATTTGCATGAAAGTCACAAATCCTCCCCTAAATTTTTTAAAAACAAAAGTCTTCTGTTTCTGCATTGTGCGGGACGACTAATAAATGCCGAAAAATAAAATTCCCGAATAAGAAAATTCCTGAATTATAAAATTCCCGAAAAATAAACTTCCCTAATTAGGAAATTCCCGAACAATAAAATTCCCGATTAATAAAATTTCCTAATTGGAAAATTTTTCAATTATAAAATTCCCAAATTATGAAATTCCCGAGTAATAAAATTCCAGAATAATAAGATTCCCGAATTATAGAATTCCCGAATAAGAAAATTCGTGAATCATAACATTCCTGATTATATATATAAAAGCATTTTAATTTTTATTCTTTTATTAAAATAAAAGGTAGTGAAGTTTGAATACAATCCAAATTTGAAATATATGAAATTAGAATAACGTATAATTGTACATTTTTCAATGCTAAAGTGGATGCTTAAAAATGTTTTTTGGAACAGCCAAACTATAAAAGCCGAAAGTATAAAAATTAAAACGCTTATAATGTTTAAATCAACAAAGTTCGCAAATTTTAAAGATAAAATGAAATTAAAGCTCGCTGTGTTAATGTATGTGTTATTCTATTGAAAAATGTTAATAGATTCAATTCTAGGATTGAATTTTTTTTTAAATCAAGCACTATACTGTAGAATTTCCAGGATATTCAAGATGCTAAACCTCTGATATTTGCTCCTTACAAATATTTTGGCTAATAAGATAAACTTAGAGGTGATGGAACTTGAATTGCGATATTATTAGCTGATAGAGTGTAAAAGCGTAGATTCACTAAACGGTTCCCGTGTCACGATAATTAAGGCGCCGATTGTAATTCTAATCGAATGCGATCCCGTGCCATTATTCTCATTGATTCATGTCCCGTTACGCGAATTGCCGATCTCCCACTAGTAGTGACTCTCGACTTCATTCAAATCGCAATCTCATCTCTGGAGAACATTATGAGATGCCCTCTGAGACTATTCGCCGAGGCTGTCTCATAACTGTCTCTATCTACTGCATACCTTCTTGACGAAGTGAGAAATTGAAATTGCTTTGAAAGCCAACCGCGTTCACCGTTTCGTTAATGTAGTTCGATCTTCTCCGCAAACCATTTCGAGAGATTCTTATCATGCATATTGTTCAATGGATATAAATTGAAAATAGAAAAAATAACAATAGCGAGATTGGGAAACAAATGTTGAAAAAGAATCAGATAAGGAGCCGATCAAAAACTGCCAAGGGGCGAGGGAGATAACAGGTTTTGCGACGATTTTTGACGCATGGAGGAGGGGCTCAAGCAGAATCTTGTATCACAAATGGAAAATATAAATGTGAATAACAATTTTCTGAAATTTTTGAAGAAATGAAAATAAATGACTATTTTACAAGTAAAGCGTCTCACTTCAGTCTTCACACTATTTCCCCTTTACCCCCTTTTTAAAGAATTCCTCTTTTTTCCCTGTTGTCAAGAAACTTCCCCTTTTTCTCGTTTTGTCCTAATTACTAACTTTACTGGTTTAAGATTGAACTATTCTGTTGAAAATAATTTTTTGTTTGTTAAAAATACATTTTTTTAACTGGAAATTTTACAATTTTGTTTCAGGTTGAAAATTGATCGTTTTTAGTTGAAAATTAAACTATTACATTTTTCATTGAGAATTAATCTCTTTTCGTTGAAAATTCAACTACTTGGTTCAAAGTTGAACTACTTTGTTAAATATTTATTTTATTGGTTGAAGATGTAACTATTTTTTTGAAAATTCTTTCTGTTTTTGTTATGAGCATCTACTTTTAAACTGCAAATCTAACTATTCCATTATTGTTGAATATTGACCTTTTTTATTTGAAAGATTTGTTGTAGATTCATCTATTCTGTTGAAAAATTATTTTGTTGTTGTTGAAAATCATTTTTTTTAACTGAAAATTTAACTATTACATTTTAGGTTGAAAATAGATCATTTTTAGTTTAAAATTAAACTATTTCGTTGAAAATTCAATTGTTTTGTAGAATATTCGTCTTTTTGTGTTGAAAATTCTATTATTTTGATTTTTGGTAGAAAATTCAACTATTTGATTGACATTTTTTTTTCTCACCTGAATGAAAAATCTTCTTTTGTTGAAATGTCAAGTATTATATTTTTCGTTTGGAGTTAATCTTTTTTTATTAAAAATTCAACTACTTGGATGAAACTTAAACTTCTTTGTTAAAAATTAAATTTTGTTGTTGAAGATTTATCATTTTATTTGAAAATGCAACTGTCCTCTAAAAGATTCGTCTTCTTGACATGGAGATTCAACTATTTGTTTAAAAATGAAACTTTTCGTAATTCAAGTTTATTGTTTTTTGTTTAAAAATTCGACAATTTGGTTGAAAATTCAACTATTTTGTTGGAAATTCCTCCATTTTGCTTTAAAGTTCAACTATTTGGATGTAAATGCAACTGTTTGGTCTAAAATTAATTTTTTTCTTTATGCTTTACTTTAGTCGTTTATAAAATGAAATTGAAGAAAATAATTTGACTTAAAAGAGGGCTGGAGGTGTTTGTATTTGTGATGTTAGCCTGGGGAGCTCAAACTTTATGTGATGATCCATGACGAAGAAGGGGAAGGATGGAAAAAGTTTTCATAATAGCGTGGCGTAGTTATTGAATGGCCCCTAATAAAGAATATCTACATCTATATATAGTTAATCAAAGTAACAGCAATTGTATTATCATTTAAAAGAAACGATATTTGAATCCCATATCTTTTTGTGAATCATTCTTAATACAAAAGTTAAAGAGCGTAACTCAGCAGATTTCAAAATGAGTTGAGTGTAAGGAAAACGTAATGGAATTTTTGCTAATCACATCAAGCGAAAACGAATCAACCAGTAAAACGAGTCTATCTTTCATTATTTTCTTTACTGATCGAGCGAGTCAATTGACTGACTTAAGGAGTGTCAGCAGAGTGTCAGTAACTCGTTCTCGCGTAAGGTCGAGCGTTTCAAACGTGTTGTCTGCAGAATGACTCGGACTCTCATTACTGGAGAAACGGCCAATTAAAGTGCATCGCTCTCGATGACGAGACACCTCGAATATCATTAGTCGATTATCACCATCGGTTATGGGAATCGAGTCACCATAGCGAAACTTCCTGCATTCGAAGATAACTGTTACCTTGTACAATATTATACAATGTGTTATCTATGAATCTTGAAAAATGGAATAGTGTTAATTTTTAAAATAAGATATCTGATTATTTTCATGTATTTTTTCTTCTTCACATGTATAATGAATATGATGCATACCCTGCTTTTAGAATTCATGTGACATAAGACAGGTAATCAGTTTTTGCGACCAGTTTCTTATACGTTCTTTAGTTTTTACTTTACTCGTGAACTTGTTGAAGAATGTGAAATATATTTCTCATCTTGATTTCATTCGTGGTTTCAAACAACCTCACAGGTGTTCTATCGACTCTGCGGTTACGACAGAGGATAGATACATGATCCAATATCTATCTTTTTGTAGTTTACACTTTATACACACATCTACTTTCTCTGATGTATAATAGCTTAACACTTTACTTGAGAGCTTGTTTCCAAGTTGTTAACCAGAAACAATTGAGTAGGGATGCTATACTTTATATATCACAAATATTACTGTATCAATAAAATAATAAACAGATAAAATATCTTATCATTTTTTAGTGAATCAATAACACTTGGACTTTGGTCCAAGGGAATAAAAATCAAGAATTAAAACACTGTTTAGTTTGAAGACGACATTGTTACACACAGTATAAATTATAAAAGAATGCTTTAGTGATTCAATAAAGTGGTCATCACATATATTTCAATTTAAATTCGTTGAGATTAAAACTTAATTGGTCGAACTATATTTATTTGAAGGGACATATTATAGTTACATAAACCAATTTACCAAATGAGAAAAGTTTTGATAAGAAGACGAGATTTTTCTTAAGCAAACAAGAAAAGTATTGATCGTCTTTAAGACAACAAATCATCAGTGTTCATTAGTTCTTTGCAATACAACTCAAAACCCATAATAGTTGATTTATCGAATCGAATTTATCATCCTTACTTTTATCGTTAAATTAATGAGTCAAAAGGCGAATATTGTTTACTCACAGAGGAATTTATAAAACTTCTGCTCGGAGGCCAGTACTACATTTGCAGTTTTTATAAAACTTGTCCGCTGCAGGTACCTTGAGGAAAACATACAGTGAAGAAATGCTGTGAGCTAGAGAAGTACTGGGAAGGGGAGGAAAAGAGAGATAGAGAGAGCAGAGGGAATGAAAGAAGAGGTGGGGGAGTGAAGATCAGGGCAAGGCACGCTACCAAGGGCGCCAACTTGGTCCTCTGGTAACTGAAGGTGGAGTTGCGTTCCAAGCCAGATCAAAAAGGGGGTAAGTGTCTATATACGAACTGGATCATCTGAGACAGAAAGATGGAAAGAGCGAGAAAAAGAGGCACAGCTCTTAAGTCGATTTAAGAACCAGTGACGTCACGGCTTAACGCCACTGCGAAGGTCACGCGTGGCAGGAGCTTCAAGGTCGGCAAGTGTCGGCTATCGTGCAGAGAGCCGCGGATCCTCTTTTATAAGCTACCGTGTAAGTGTAAGCGTCTTAACAACTCGCAAAAAATAGAGAAAAAACCAGCCACGGAGCTATAATCGGGAGCTATCGGCTCGTCAATCCTGCTGAGGATTAGAGCGGCTTACAGAGCTATTTTTAAGGGGAATAGTAATCGATGAAAGAGGAATTTTTCTTGAGAAGAAGAAACTGGAAGAAGAACGAGTTGTCAATCTTGGAAAATTTCTCCAGATAGCATTTACTGCCGTCCCTGGTAATCAATCTATAGGAATTGTTTCTTTTGGCAATTATTTGCAACATTATATGTAACCTTTTCAATATGCTATTATCTATAAATTTACACATGTCATATTCTTTCTTAAGAAATCGTTAACTTGTAATCAGTTGATAAAAATCGAATCCACAGAGGACAACTCTTTCATATGGAAATATCGGTTCGATATGATTGAATTTTAAAAACCCTGATAGAAGGTCAATAAAATGTTCAGTGTCGTTATATTTGCATTCAGCTTATCGTGGGTGGCTTTTTCACGACGGGGCTTTTTTCTATAGAATGCGTAAGGTCGCTGGGGCGCCAACGTGCTTATTATACACCATGAGTGAACGCACCTTTGTAAAACTCGCTTGTCCACATGCATTGATAGAGGGTCGACATTGTCATGGAAATCGAGACACGAAAGTGAATCGAGCGTATCGAGCAAGCTCAATAAATTTGATGAAATGTTAGTCTTTAGTCTAAGAAAATTCTTCACAGTCTCGATCACGAGATCATGTTGATCTATAGAACCCAATAACTTCTTATTCGTCGCAATTTAATGTTAGAAATGAAGAATGGTACTTTTGCAAATTAACGTTTGCAATTTCGCATTAGAAAAGAGAGAAAGTCAAAATCAAGAATGATGAGGAATATCAAAATGATAAATACTGAATATAAGCAAATAGATTCCGTTTCCCAAGTAACACTTGAATTATCTTTTCCAGGAACTCTCGAACACACTTTATTCCTAATTTCCAGATCACGTCAAATTCCAATCTCCAACAATAAATCGCTAGTGTCAAATCAGGTATATGCGACACGCATTTTCTTCCCGCGAAAGTGTAGACACCGTGAGTTATGATTTGTGCTTGCAAACGAATTCTGAACTCTTGACGTCGCCAGTTTCTTAAAAATGTATACGCACATTATTAATATCGAAGTCGTTCGTTTCGCAGCAAGATGTCCCATTCCGAGGCTTATAAGTTCCCCCGCTTAATTTATATCACCTGTGTCAGAGGTGTGGATACAGTTTTATGGTCCAATAAACAAAATGGCTAACCATAATTCACCTCCCGCTCTTTCAGACGAAAATCTAATGCACTCTCTGATACAAGATTGATAAAAACAGTTGCGAACATTTTGCATACAAAGTAAGTATTTTGCCTTTCACTTAATGCGAAATAAATCAGCGTCGATATTTCAGGATATAGAAAAAGTAGATAAATAAAAAAGGCAATGAAGCACGTGTGGAGTTGATGCCAAGTGAATATTTCAAGAAGAGACACTCAAATGCACTTGACAGTATCCTCACGTATAGGGAACCTTGGCACGACACCGTGTATAGCTTGCACAATCTTTCCCTTCCTTCTTCTGATCGGGATCGGTCCCTGCACACGAACGTGTTATACAATTTTTTCAGAGATTTGATGCAAATCTTTTACTATTTTAACCTCAGGTCAGTCCTATGATATAGTTGCAATCTTACGTGAGATAGATGACAACATTTATAACAAGTTGCATAATTTAGAACAGACCATATAACACAAATGACACTGGAAGATTATATATCAGATAAAGTAGACATACAGCTACTGAGTAAGGAATATGCCAAATAATTGACTTCAATTAAAGTGAAATGCTTCCTAATATTAATGGAAGGAGTAGCTGAGAAGATAAGGCGAAAAGGTTGATTCCATGCAGGGTGAGTCCCTATCGTGACATCATCGAAACTGATCAAACATTCTCATCGCGAACACATAATGAGTCATTGGGTTTCGCACGATCCTGCAGCAAAAAAGTGGGTCAAAGCGTAAAGTGTGATTTTTCATGGAGGCTAAAAAGCGACGCGGGTGGAAAGGTCTTAGCTTTCTGAAAGAATCAATTAAGACATCGCGAAATAATCATCGATCGTGAATCTTTAACGACCAAGGGAGTGTAGGTAATGGCGGTTCCAAACATAAAGCCGCATCCAGTCGTAATCAAGGACTAATCTAGGTAGCACGAGCGAAAGCGTTCGCAGAGCCTAACCAGCTATATAACTAACATCAGCTAAGTATCGCAGGACACCAGCAGCCAATATAGAACAGACAGGGAGTTGATCAGGCGAAATTATAGTGCGAGTAGTACCATTCCCGTTCTAATAAGATCGTTACAGTTTCAAGGACCCAGATTCAGCCATATTTCATCCTCAATCGTGGGACTCATCACCATCACCATCACCATCATCATTATCATCATCATCATCTTCATCTTCATCATCACCATCATCATTATAATAATAATAATCATCATCACTCTCATTATGATTATTTTTATCCTTAAAATCATTATTATCATTATCATTATCGTGATTATTGGTACGGTACGGTTGTCATTATAATCATCTGAGGAATTATCACGATCATCATGAGCATCAATCATCGCCTCTTGATATCAGTCGAAATGGTGTAAAAGCTATTAATCCGCTTTCATCCTTCAAGACAATGGAGCCGTTCTAAATTCCGCTGGACATATATAAAATCATTGGCCAATCCATGCGAAAGACAAGAGACAGAGGTGGTTGATCTACCTCTAGTTATATGTATACGAGTACTTAGGCTCCTACTTCCACCAAGTTGGTCTTACGGTTGGCCAGGTCGAGAATCGTTGCACGATTGGAAACGGTCGACAGACACGTCACCAGACACCGCGAGGCTTTTGCAACCTAACCTAAATACCCGCTGCACCTATTGTCCGAGTGCAAGCGGAAAAGACGTCCATTCGACCAACCTGCACTCAAGGGTTGAAGACCATTTTTCTGGGCTATAAGTTGCCAGGCGAAAGCTTACTCCATCCTTACTGTGGGCAGTCACTTTACTCCAGCGAGTTGCATAAGAGTGACAAACGATCCAGGAAAATTTTCTGCTTACATAGTATATATTGTTGTCTTGGCCAGTCGAGAGCGAATTTTAAATTACAACGGTTTCGTTCTTTAAAAGAGAAATTGGTACTAAATTTCAGGTTTGACTAAGGTTTGAAATTTTGTATGCAAGTGAAAATCAGAAAGCTTGGATTAATAAAGATTTTACTTACTTTTCTTTTACTTTAAATTGTTGCCGAATGAATTCGGTGGATTGTGACTCAATATACGATTGGGTCATAAAAGTAGGTACGTGAGAAATTAGGAAATCTCCTGGTAGTAAAATGTATTATTTTCAAAGGTAGAAAAAGGATACGTACAATTTGGACCGGAAAGTTCGGAGAGGATAGCGTTGAAAGCAATGGACCCAAGAGTCTCGAGGTTGAATCGTAAAATTTTGGCTTGCATTTGATTGAAACTTACTAAATAGACTTATCCACAAATTATATTTGAATGGTCGAGGAACATAAAGGGCTAACCCATTAAATTGTCAAAATTTAATTTTTTGGCCTTTTGAATGGTCATATCTGTCCTACGTAACGTGGTTCCTAAGAAAGTGAAAATATTGAATATTACTATTTTTCATGAAATAACAAAGTTCCCAAAGGGCACATCCCAATGGGTACTCGCAGAACATAAGGGGCTAACCTCGTATCAGAGTCATATGGAGATTCATGATTTTTTGTTAGTCCCGTGAGGTTTTAAGAAAAGAATACTAGCCTGCGGTGCTATCTGACGGTTCTAATGTTAGGTATGGACAATACGAACACGTGTTTGGGCTTATGTTACATTGAAAACTACATACAAGAGCCAGTTGTTCGTCAACAAGTGACGTGCGTTTGTATTCCTCATTTTTTTCGTTCGTACACAATTAATTATTGAAAATATCCAAGGATTGCACTAAAGTTATTATTATAGAGAGCTTGAGAAGCAGTTTAAACAAAAATCATTCCCCCAAGACGGTTTTTCGCGTAGAAAAATGAGACAAAGTGTCAATCGTATGTTAAATGCAGCACGAATGTAGGCATGGCTTCAGGGTTATAGCCCTTTATGTTCCCCGAATACCCCTTGGGATAGCCCCCGGGAAATTTTGAGAGCCCACAGTTGGAAAAACATTACAAATATTGATCTGAAACCTTTCTATGTTGTATATTATACTATTTTCTTTCAGCTTTGTTAACGCTTACAAAAAAATTACACGGAAATAACAAATGATACAGTTTTTCTGTTTTCCTGAAAAAATTTCCGAATGAGGGTTAGCCTCTTATGTTCGCCGAACATTCATATTTACTTAGCAAATGACGTTAATATGTAATTTACAGTTAAATCTGTTTAGTAAATTTCAAGCATATGTAGAAAATCTGCATCTGCAGATACGCAGGTATTATATGTGGCGAATTTATTGAATAAATGTCTTTAAATTATCATTTCAAGCGAAAATACTTTTTTTTTAACCGAAGTATTAAATGTCGAAACTTGTAAGCAGAATTGCATAATAATGAAGAAAATCAGAAGTTATTATCGAACATCTGAGATCACTATAGAATTAGATTGCAGATTATTTGTAATAATCGTAATTTGATCATAAGGATTTGATATACATATTCAATAGATAAAGCTGATTTTTTATATTATTAACTATCATGTTCCTCAGGGACAACAACATATATATTTCTCTCTTTGAAATAAAAATGTCAATTTCTTCACAAAAAATTCTAAATAAAACGAAACCTACCTCTTATAAATCATTCTTTACACATCTATGATGTTAGTTTACGAAAATCGGATACGGGCAACAGACTTGCCTTAAAAAGTGAGTAACTCTGCGAGAAATTAGGTAAGATTTTTTTAACCGTTACAGAGCTTATTAAATGTTGAGCCGATTTAGTCCTACTTAACGTATTTTCGATAAATAGGGGCCGAGATAGCATGTGAGAAACACCGACCTATTTTCCGTTTTTGACCAATTGTCGTATCTCAAGTTCCACTCTCTGCATGCTTTAGGTAAGTGAATAAAAAATTAAAACTTTGCTAAATTTAAGTCTAAAATTCTCTCTTTAAAAATGAGATCAACAACATCATAAAATATTTACTGGTTCTTAAATTATCATAAAAATGTGGAAGCGTGCCCCAGACCACCATATTTTTTATGATAATTCGAAAACCAGTGAATATTTTATTATGTTCTTGGTCTCATTTTAAAGAAGAGATATCAAATTTAATTCAGCAAAGTTTCAATTTTTTCGATTTACTTCCCCGAAGCATGCAGGGAGTGGAAATTGAAATTCAAAAATTGGTCAAAAACGGAGAATAGGTCGGGCTTTCTCACATAGCATCTCGGCCCCTATTTATCGAAAGTGTAAGTGGACGTACAATGTTGACCGGTAGTGTGTGTATCTGGTAAGCCAACATTTTTATTTGAAAAAAAAAACTATTTGATAACTTCCAATTTTTTTAAAAGAGCGCTTAAAGTCTCTTTCTATACTTAAAATGTATATACCCAGAACAATTTAAAAGAAGTTTAAAACAAAAATTGTTCCTATAATTCAAAATAGTTCATCAATTAATTACTTCAAAAAATATTGAATAAAGAGTCAGGCTGTTGGCTGGAAATAAGCCAACACAAATTAATTTAATGAATAATACAAAAGTCATAGATTGAAACAAAAAAGCATTACTGTCAACGATCTTTGTGTTTTTTTGTAATTAAAGTTGAAAGGCTACCAGTTTAATGAGGATGACGTCCAGTTATATATCAGTTAAATGTCAATTATCTCCTTAGCCTCTAATGGTACGGACGCCAATAGTTGACAATAGTCGAAACAGAGCATATCTGAATCTTTTCCTACAATAAATTTTTCATTAATGAAAAGTTCAATTTAGGATTATTTTTCACTTTGCCATAAAAAAGTGTCTCGAGACGTATTCCTAACTGAATCTTCATGTAGAATTCAAACTTTCGTGAAAGTCTCTTGAGCTAGTTCTCCAAAGTTCCAGGGCTTCATGAGTTACACTCAATTCAAGTTTTAGTATACCACAAAAAATAAGAAAGAGCAGAAAAAGTGCATCACTTGCCGAAAGTACACTATTCTTCAGATTAGAGATAAAAATTAATAAGTTATTAAGAGACGAAGTTCCTCAGCACCTAAGGATAATTACAGTCGATGTCGTGTGCCGTAATAGCGGCGCTATGACTGATATGTCTTACGATACGTAAATGCACACTTTCACTGATGTTGGCACGTGGTCCGGTGCAACGATATTCCATAATGATTATCAACTACATGTGGAAGTTAGGGTAATCGCTGATCCGGCTAAAATCAGGGCCAGGGGAGTGGTAGTTGTATATCAAATTATCGATTAGTTCGATCGAGCAAGGTTGATAGAGATCGAACTAAGCGAGGGATAGGAAAGTTTTTCCCTCTCGAGAAAACCTATTCATTCCTGACGATTAAATCAAGATTTCAATTGTTTCATAACGAGAGATTAAATTACGCTGGTATGTTCATCAGAATTTATGTGACGTAAAACATGCAACCACTGGAAAGATTAAACCGAGTCACAAATTCGATAAATTTGCATAATTTAATTGTGCGGGGGATAGTAAATCAAATGTCGAATGTATTTGACTATGAGAAAAATCCGGCAGAGAAAGTTCCTCTTGAATTTGTAGAGTCGAAATATATTTCCTGTCAGGTGCAGTGACCTGGCCAGAAAAACCGCAAATTACAGCGAATTTTTAAGCCCTGAAAAATACCGAGAAATAGCAATGAATTAAATTTTTTCGATAACCTTAAGAAAAATTATAATTCACTGTTCAAAATAAAATTCTAAATTTTAAGCCTTAATAGATCAGCATGTTTTGATGCTTCTTTTTAAATCAGTTTTCTGTTGTTTTCCATATATTTATTTCGAATCTGCTGCTTCAAATTTGCATAATTTTTTTCTAAAAGTAAGTAATAAATAATGAATTGATTTATTGCTATATGAAAATTCAGTTAGGAATAAGTTTCCAGAAAGATTTTTAAGGGAAAGTGGATAGTGAAATTAATTTTCAAGATTATACAATAGGGTGTCCTAAAAAATCCAATGTTTTTTCTTTCATATGGAACAAGTTTATAGCTATAAACTTGTTCCATTCGATGAAAAAATAAATGCGTATTTTTGTTTGATTTATTTAAATAAATTAACACGAGAGCTTGCATGAAAAAAAGCATGGACGTAAAGGAAGCTAGAGTAGTATGCCAGGACAGAAAAGTTTGGCGACAAATAGTTTATAAAAAGAATGTGAGTAGAGTGAATGACGCCTGAAACAAAGATCTTGGATACTAATGGGCCCAAGTGGGGAACCACACATAACAATTTTTTGAGGCTCTCCACGTGGGGTGATCGCTAGAGAGATTGATCAGCAGCCTGAGTCGGAGCAGTGTTCCGGGATGAACGTGTTATTTAAATAAATAACACGAGAATTGTAGATCAATCTAAAATATCTATACCATACACCTATATACCCTAGACCTATGTACCCGTCCACACATTACTACTTTCCAACCGAGCAATTGACGCCTACCCCGAAAGGGAAACGGCTTAATGGTATAACGCATCAGTCACTTGACTTAGTCCGTGGCTATGATGGAAAACCGGGTTCTTCTTAAACCGAGAATAAGTTTAAAACAAAAATAATAATAATGTATGCGTATTTTATATTAATGAAAGAAAATCATCTATAACAAACTCCTTTAAATTAAAGTGACAAATCAACCAATTTTTTTTTTACTAGGGAGTATTATAAAATTTTTATTTCATTTTGGATATTTGAATTTTTTTAAATATAAATTTACATTTTTGTAAATTGTAAACATAATTTTCAGGTCAAGTATAAAATTCCTAAATTAAGAAAAGGAGCTCTTCCTAAAAGGTTTCCCAATTTTCCGAAGTATTTGTCAGCTTGTGATCAAAAGCGTAAATCTCCTAAGAAAAGAGAGAATAAACCGAATGAATCTTGTAGAACTAAAAAACTTGACAATAAAGACGATACGAATACCAACATAACACTTGAGAACCAATCTATTACTGATAATTATGCTGAGGGTGCAGAAAATGAAGAGCCAAATGATGATCATCTAGGTGAAGTTCCTGTTATGGTACATGAGAATCCCGAAATTTCCGAAATAGCTGAAAACACGAAAGTCCTGAAATATCTAAAAATCCTGAGACTAATTTATTTTTAAAAATATTTAACGAAGCAGCAAGTGTTGAATTCCCTGTTTCATGGGAAAGACACATAATTAATAATGAAGGAACTAAAATAGTTTTGTTTTTGACATGCTCAGGTAAATTAGTCGATGGAAACATTGAAACAGTTTCAGAAAAGCAAGTGGTGATTAAAGATAATTTAAATCTATGTGTATGTATTTTTGGAAAGTCCATTAAACCAGAAGAATTAGGAATGGAGAAGAAAGTCAGACCTATAGACGAATGTCTGGGAAGCACGAGAATGTTAGAAATTATGTCACACGCCCGTCAGACGAGTAGCGCATAGTTTTCGCGTTTTCGGATATATGTTACTTGGTGCAAAATGTCCGATACCGAATGGAAAATATCTAAATTAAAGGTAAAGTATATTTCATAAATTCAAATAACATTATAAAATTATATGATTAAAAATTAAGCATTTTAGTAGTCCAAAAAAGTCTGTTTCCATAAAATTGTTTAAACGACTCAGTTTATTTCAACTATTGCATTATAGGTGCATCCTGATGAAGCATGTATTGATTGGGATCACTTCCGCATTATTTATGATTTGGATGGGTCTAAACCTCAAGCAAAAAGAATGTATCCCAAGTTAAAGGTTCTTATCAGCATTATAAAACGGGTTTCCGGCCGCACGGTTGAATATTTTTGTCTGATATTTTACATACCTCATCTAAATATTGGTCTGTTTTGCCGGCTAGATTCGGTTTTTTGAAAATATGTTTATATTTTACATTATAAACAAAAAGAAAAGAACAATAGAAAAAAATCAATGATGCTCAGTACTAGTTGAATGTGCATTTTCAGAGCCTGTCCAATCGACCCCCGTCACATTTTTTTGGCAGATTTCCCGGAGCGCGAGCGGAGACTCGGGAGCGCATCGAATTACCCGAAACGAATCACCCTCTCATTGTTATGAGATGCAGGCCGGTTCAAAAAACTGAAATTATGAAAACATCGCGTGGTTCAATTTTGATTAGCAGAAATAGTTTATTCATATAATTTCAAGAAAGTGAAAAAAAGATTGATGAACATCGGTTAATATTTGCAGTAATAATATAAATGTTGAAGTGCACCCGATAGCATGCCCAGATACACCGCACTGTGGGAGGAAGCGCATTTTTTTCGTTCAAAACAGTCAAAAGCCTTCAATTTTGCCCCGATCTGCAATTATTTTTGTTCTAAATTGAAGTGCGCTAAATTTATAAGAGCACCTTGGTCAGAGATTGTTGCATTTTCATTGGTTTCTTTATTATATGTTTACTCGAAGTATGAGAAAATCGAGATTTTTCACAAAATTATTATTTACTCTTCAACAACGGTTTGCATATAATGAAAATCATCTCAAAGCGATGCAAGAGCACTCCCAGAATACAAGTAATTTGATTATTGTCTGTTTTAATTGTTATGAAGAAATGACATTATCAAAGAGGCGATTAGTGTAGTTAGTTAGTTTGAGGATGGACGAGGAGCCAATGGAGAGCTCCTCTGGCGCTCAAGCTATAAAGCCTATTGTGCCACACCCTTACTTATTCGCTCTCAGCAGTTGACCTCTCTCTGTAGCTCAGTGGTTAGAGCACCTGACCGGAAATCAGTTGACCTGGTGTTCGAATCCCAGCGGAGTGAGAGGAAAAGATCTTTTTGCTGAATAATATTTTAATAAAAAAGTTATGATTTACGGTAGAAAAGTCATTTTTCTGGTTTAAGATAAACAAATTAAAAAGTTTCTAACTTTCATCTGAAATCTTGTTTTATTACATTTATAAAAGATATTTTGTGAAAAATACTACGAGAATAATATGCTGATATTTGAATGTTAATGGTAAGGGAAAATAAAATTTTGGTCAAGGAAAAATCAGAGAATTTCGAAAATGAAGGTTTCATCCTCCAAAGTTAAATTTTAAATTAATATTTAATTTAATGAATTGCTTTAAAAGAAACATGTAACTATTCCATTTCTGGTTATAAATTCAACTATTTTTTTGAAAATTCATCTT
The DNA here is from genome assembly GCA_011634705.1 of Andricus grossulariae. NCBI lineage: Eukaryota > Metazoa > Arthropoda > Insecta > Hymenoptera > Cynipidae > Andricus > Andricus grossulariae. The sequence continues at coordinate 12,147,977 of JAABKJ010007545.1, forward strand.
TTCTGTTTAGATAGCCTATAATCCGTTACGTAATTTGAGTACGGTCCCTTATTGACTTCCATGAATTTCACCAAAGAAAAATGTTTTGCATATACATCAAATAAAAAAATAAAAAATTTGAAAATTTGTCATTGACTTGGCTAATGGTCAGAATTTGTTTGATTTTTTTTTCTTTCAAATTTGTTTGTAATGTCACAAAGAAACTTTTCAGTGCTATTACTAATGAATCTCATAATTTAAGGCACGTTTGCAAATAAAATAATTTAATCTTCTTGTGGTGGCATTTTTCCCACGTTCATTTTCCTCAATTCAAGAAACCGAATAACTTAATTAAGATACTTGTCGAGTAACATCAAATCGATTGGATTAAGTCGGAAATGCGTTTCCCGGTTAGTAGCGAGCTCTTTGGAGCTTCTGAGACGAGAACTTCCTTTACAAAGTAACGTCTTCTCAAGTGGCAATGAAAATAAATTTTACAAGACGACGTCTCCAGATGCCAATTTCTGTGCAAATTCTTTTCTCACAACGGTTCATTTTCTACAAGTATCGAGCCGAATATTGAAATTCAGCACTGCATTTAAAAAACCGCTGAGTAGGTTCACAATGAGCCGCCGGACGCAATAACCAGCCCGACGCTCCAAAACGCGTAAAAGTATTGTCCAATCGCGTCTGAAAAAGAAAATTTTCAAAATTGAAAAATCAATTTTTTGAGACCACTTATTGCTTAATAATCGGTGATTGCAAAATGAGGTTAATCGATAATTTTCTTGGTTTCGCCGGTAAAAAGCATCTAGGTAACTTCGACTTTCAAAGAACTTTCAGTAAATTATTCATTTAGCAATGTTGAATGAAGTTTTTTGGAAAATCTCATATAGATTCGTTGAAAAATTACAGAGATATTCAGATTTGGAAACAGTATCCGACGTCCGCCCGCGCTGTTAGCTACTGCGTCGCGAGGACTGCTCTGTCAAACAGCGTTCTGGAAGCGGGCAGACGTCGAGTACTTTTTTAAAATCTGAATATCTCTGTAAATTTTTAATGAATCGATATGAGATTTTCCGAAAAGCTTGACTCAACATTGCTCAACAAGTTTCTCACTGGAACGATTTCAGTTTTAAAGCTTAATTAGATGAGGGAGAAACTTTTTTTCAATATTTCGTTTTTATTATTAAAAATGAAAGGTGCGAAAAAAAATTCCAAAGGGTAAAAGTTTCATTTCCTTACTCACTACAATTTGACATTTTCAAAAAATTGATTTCCCGATTTTGAACATTTTCTTTTTTTGAGACGATCGGACAATACTTTTACGCATTTAGAGCATCGGGCTGGTTATTGCACCCGGTGGCTCAATTAATAATTGTCCACTAGAGTGAAATTGAGAGGATATTGGAACTTTTATCAAAATATATTTGATCAAAGTCGTCAATATCGTTGATTGAAAAGAAATTTAGGATTTAAATTGAAATTAATTTGTTTGAATCTCTTTTGTCCATTTTTGGAAATATTATTATAAATAAAAGCAGTAAATGCAACCGTTGAGCGCACGTTTATGTCCCTGGATTTTTTCCTGATGTTAGAAACATGAAAAAATCAATAATAACGAAATTTTGAATAGTAAAAATTGGAAAATTTTTTGAAATGAGTAGTCATTTTATAAATTATTTTATCTGAAAAATATACATGCAATAAATAAATTACACTAAGAGAACTTCAAACCGTTTAAAAAGTAACAAATTTAAAATGAAGATAAGTGTTTTGCTGGTTTACGAATAAAAAATCACTAAATAATTCTAATATAATTCGTCACTTTTTTCATCTGAAAATTTACCTGTTCCTTTTTTACTTGAATATTGATCATATTTAGTGATGAAACTTCAACACTAATTCAATTTGGATGAAAATTCATCTACTTTGTTGGAAATTCGTCTCTTTTGGTGCAAAATATATATTTTTTTAAATTTAATTTTTTGGTTGCAAATTTATTTTGTATGGGGAGGGGGGCGGGTGTGAGAATAATTTTTTTCATTCAAAATTCAACTATTCCATTCCTGGTTATTAGTTCAACTATTTTGTTAAAAATTCATCTTTTTTGGTGGAATTCATCTATTTTTTATACTAGGTTGAAATCTTTTTGTGTTTAATATATTAAATATTATATTTCTTGTTTCGATAATTATTGTTTTTTGGTTAATCCCAACTTTCTTCATTTAAATAAAAATCTTTTTTGTTGAAATATCATTAAATATATTTTTTGGTGAAAATTAATCTTTTTTCATTAAAAATCCAACCACTTACTTGGAAATAAACTTCTTTACTTGAAATTAGTTTTTTTTAATTTTTTTTTTTAAACTGAAAATTTAACTATTCCACTTTCAGTTCAAAACTGATCATTTTTAAAATTAAAATTTAAAAATTTGATTGAAAATTAATTTATTTCGCTAAATATTCGTCTTCTTTGGTACAAAAAAATATCTTCTTTCTTTAAAATTGATCTGCTTGATTGAAATTTTATTTTTATTTTTTTTCCTGAAAATTTAAGGAATCTATTTTTGGTCAAAAAATGGTTGTTTTCATTTAAAAATTTTCTAGTTTGTTAAAAATTCATGTATTTTGTTAAAAATCAATCTTTTTTAGTAGAAAATTAATCTTCTTGATAAGGAATTCAACGACTTGGTAGGAAATAGAACTACTTTGTGAAACTTTCATTTTATTAGTTAAATATTCGTCTGTTTTTTTGAAAATTTAACTATTTTCTTGAAATTTTTGTTCAGAAAAAAAAAATTTTTTGAACTACAAATTTAAATGCTCCATTTCTGGTTGAAAATTTTTATGTTTTGAAGAAAAATTTTCCTTTTTTGGTTACAAATTCAACTGATTGTTTCAAAATTAAGCTGTTTTGATTCAGGATTCAACTATTTTGTTGACAATTTTCTTAAGAAATCATATCTTTTCTGTGAACACTTTTTTTTTCCAACTAAAATTAACTTTTTCGAACTACATTTTTAAATTCCATGTTCGGTTTAAAATAGGTGATTTCTAGTTAAGAATTTAACTATTTAATTCAAATTTAACTTTTTTGTTAAAAATGCACATTTTTTGGTTGTTAATTTGAGTTTTTGTAGATAATTCATATTTTTTGCTACAAAATTAAATTGTTATGGAGAAAAATTGTGTTTTTGTTTTAACAATTCAACTACTTCGTCAAAAAGTTAGATGTTTTTGTGGAGGATTTACCTTTTTGTTGAAAATTTGTCTTTTTGGTGGAATTTATATATTTTTCATTTAACAACTTCATGGAATGTTAAGCTTCTTTGTTCTAAATGCGTTTTTTTGGTTGATAATTAATTTTTTTAACTGCAAATTCAACTTTTCTATTTTTGTCAAAAATTGAGCGTTTTTAGTAGAAAATTCTACTATTTGGTTGAAAATTCCTGTATTTTGTACAAAATTATTATCTTTTGTAGAATATTCATCTTATTGATTAAAGAGCCTTCTACTTTGTTGACATTTTCTTTAAAAATCATATATTTTTTGTGGAAAACATTTTTTTCCAGCTAAAATTCAATTTTTTGAACTACAAAGTTAACTATTCCATTTTTATTTTAAAATAGATCATTTTTAGTTACAAATTCAACCATTCGATCGAAAGTTAACTTTTATTTGGGAATTTATATTTTTTTGTTGTGAATGTATGTCTTTGGTAGAAAATTTATATTTTTTGTTAAAAAATTCATTTTTTATCCAGAATTTTTTACAATTTTTTATTAGAAATTCAACTGTTTGTTAAAGATTGGTCTTTTTTGTGGAATTTATCTATTTTTCATTGAATAACTTGATTTAATCTTGAACGTCCTTGTTCAAAATTGTTTTTTTTGTTCGAAAATTAATTTTCTTAACTGAAAATTCAACTTTTCTATTTTTTGTAGAAAATTTAGCGTTTTTAATAGAAAACTCTACTATTTGGTTAAGAACTAATTTATTTTGTAGAAAATTATTTTTTTCAGTAGAAAATCAATTTTATTGATAAGGAATCCAACTACTTGATTGAAAATTTCTTAAAAGATCATATCATTAGTGTAAAAAATTTCTTTCTTTCAAATAAAATTTAATTTTTTGAACTACAACTATCCCATTTTTGGCTTAAAATAGATGATTTTTAGTTAAAAATTCAACTATTTGATTAAAAATTAACGTTTTTGTTGAAAATTTATATTTTTTAGTTGTAAATTTAAGACATTTTGGAAAATTCATATATTTTGCTAAAAAATGCAATTGTTATGTAGAAACATTTTCTTTTTGGATTAGAAATTAAACTGTTTGTTAAAAATTGGCCTTTTTGGTTAAATTTATCTATTTTTCATTGAAAAACTTGATTGAACGTTAAACTTTCTTGTTCAAAATTCGATTATCTGGTTGAAAATTAATTTTTTTAACTGCAAATTTTATTTTTTTATTTTTTTAGAAAATTGAGTTTCTAATAGAAAATTCTACTATTTGGTTGAAAATTAATTTATTACGTGGAAAATTATTTTTTTTTTTAGAAAAGCAATTTTATTGATTAGGAATCCGACCACGTGATTGAAATTTTCTTAAAAAATCATATGTTTTGTGTGGATTTTTTTTTTTTTTAGCTAAAATACAATTTTTTGAACTACAAATTTAACTATTTCATCTTTGGTTTGAAATAGATCATTTTTAGCTAAATATACAACTATTAGATTAAAAATTAACTTTTTTGTTGAAAATTCATATTTTTGTGTTGTAAATTTAAGTCTTTTGTAGAAAATTCATATATTTGACTAAAAAATTCAATTGTTATGTAGAAAAATTTTCTTTTTGGATGAGAAATTAAACTGTTTGTTAAAAATTAGTCTTTTCGGTTAAATGTATCTATTGTTCGTTAAAAAACTTGATTAAATCTTAAACTTCCTTGTTCAAAATTCGATTTTCTGGTTGAAAATGAATTTTTTTATTTTTATTTTTTTAGAAAATTGAGCGTTTTTAATAGAAAATTCTACTATTTGGTTAAAAATTAATTTATTTCATAGAACATTATTTTTTTTAGTAGAAAATCAATTTTATTGATTAGGAATCCAACTACTTGATTGAAATTTTCTTTAAAAATCATATGTTTTGTGTGGAAAATTAATTTTTTTTTAGCTAAAATACAATTTTTGGAACTACAAACTTAACTATTCCATTTTTGGTTTAAAATAGATGATTTTTAGTTGAAAATTCAACTATTTGATTAAAAATTAACGTTTCTGTTGAAAATTCATATTTTTTGGTTGTAAATTTAAGTCTTGTGTAGAAAATTCATACTTTTTGCTAAAAAATTCAATTGTTATGTAGAAAAATTTTCTTTTTGGATCAGAAACTAATCTGTTTGTTAAAAATTTGTTTTTTTGGTGAAATTTATCTATTTTTTATTAAACAACTTGATTGAATGTTTTACTTTCTTGTTCAAAATTCGTTTTTCTGGTTGAAAATTAATTTTTTTAACTGAAAATTGAATTTTTTTAAGAAAACTGAGCGTTTTTAATAGAAAATTCTACTATCCGATTGAAAATTAATTTATTTCGTAGAAAAATTTTTTTTTAGTAGAAAGTCAAGTTTATTGATTAGTAATCCGAATACTTGATTAAAATTTTCTTTGAAAATCATATGATTTGTGTGGAAATTTTTTTTTCAAATAAAATTCAATTTTTTGAACTACAAACTTAACTATTCCATTTTTGGTTTAAAATAGATGATTTTTAGTTAAAAATTCAACTATTTTAATAAAAATCAACATTTTTGTTGAAAATTCATATTTTTTTGCTGTAAATTAAAGTCTTTTTTAGAAAATTCATATTTTTTGCTAAACAATTAAATTTTTATGTAGAAAAATGTTCTTTTTGGATTAGAAACTGAACTGTTTGTTCAAAATTTGTCTTCTTGGAGAAATTTATCTATTTTTCATTGAACAACTTGATTGAATCTTAAAGTTCCTTGTTTAAAATTCGTTTATTCGGTTGAAAATTAATTTTTTTTACTGAAAATTCAACTTTTCTATTTTTTTCGAAAATTGAACGTTTTTAATATAAAATTCTACTAACTGATTGAAAATGAACTTTTCTGTTGAAAATTTATATTTTTGGGTTGTGAATTTCACTGTTTCATAGAAATTTAACTGCTTAATTGATAAGAAGGCTGTTCTTACACAGATTGAACTATTTTGTTAAAAATTTGTCCCGTTTGGTGAAATTTATCTGTTTTTTATTTTAAATTGAAATCTTTTTATGTTGCAATATTAACTATTGCATTTTTCGTTATCTTATTTCGTTAAAGTCAACTATTTTTCACCTGAAATAAAATTTTTTGTTTTGTTTTTCGAAATATTACCTATTGCATTTTTAATTGAGAATTAATTTTTGTAATGAAAATTCAACTAAGTGGTCGAAAGTGTAAATTTTTTGAAGATCCATTTTTTGTTCTTGAAGATTCATAATTTCAGTTGAAAATTCAATTATTTTGTTGAAAATGTATTCTTCTTGTTCTAATTCGACCATTTGGTTGAAAATTCATTTTTTTTAGTTGAAAATTCAAGTATTTGAAATAAACCTAAAAAACCCTAAAACTTAAAAGAGTAAACAAATTCGCAGGACCAATTTATGACACTGAAAAATCTGGTTCCAATATGTAGAAGGGATTGTACCCCTATTCGAAATACACATTCATATGAACATTCAGTTATATACATATATTGGTTCAAAAAATATTATGCCCAATGTATAAAATTTGTTTAAAGAATAGATTTTCAGATTGTTTATATTCTTAATGTTAGGAACTAAATATCCAGAGGCAATTATATTGTATTGAATGATTAATAATCCATTTAATATTCATGATAACAAAATGTTGCATCAAACATTAAACAATATTAGATTAGATGGTAATGGATTGAAAAGCATGTCCACCATCGGAAAATCAATTACATTTATTACATGCGGCTTGTAGATTATGGAAGGTAATATTGGAATGTAGGTGAATCAGAGAGCTGCATTAAATCCATGTTCATCATCTATACATATGCGGATGTGAATCTGCTGGTCAGTGATTTAAATCCGGCTGCCAGGACGTCTGACCAAACTCGTCTGTATCTACTGCGAATATATCCTCTGAGCTTTACATAGATTCCACTGAACCCGTTACTCCCATGTAACAGATTTTCGGATTAGCCAAACCACATTTTTAGTTATGAATCGAAATTCCTTTGAAAAGATTATTTTATTTAATACTGAGAGAAAATTCAATCCAACCACAGAGTTTCAATACGGTTCAGCCGTATTCGATTTTCCAGCAAACTCGGTTTATCTCCTGTAAATAAAGATTGCGGATTCCCTGCACTTTGTTATTTAACGATAAATTGATGATAAGAAAAAGAAAATGGCTTAAACTCGTAAAGATATATTTTTTTTTTACACTTTTGACTTATTTTTAACCAAATAGTTGATTTTTTAATCAAAAAGATAAATTTTTATTTTCGAATTTTCGACAAAAAAGAAACAAATTTTCTACTGAATAGAGTTAACGCTCCAAGCAAAGAAATTAATTTTCAACATCAAAGATGAATTTTCAAACAATGAGAATAATTTTCTACCAAAAAGACTAATTTCAACAAAATACATGAATTTGCAACAAAATTGTAGAACTGTCAATAATAAATAAGATCAATTTTCAACTAAACGTGGAAATGTTGAATTTTGAGTTCAAAAAATTAATTTTCTACAAAAAAAAAGACAAATTTTCAACCAAATATTGTTCAATTTTCCACACACAAAAAAAGCAAATGAAAATTGAATAGTTAAATTTTCGGTTGAAAAAATACTTTCTTATTTTAAAAATAAATTTTAAGGTAAGAAAATAAATTTCTAGTGAAGAAATTAGTTCTAAAGTTAAAAAATAAATTTTAAGTTGAAAACAATTAATTTTTAAATAAAAAAATAAATTTCAAGTTAAAAAATGTTTTCAAAATTAATTTTAGGTAAAAAATAATTTTAAGCTGAATTAATTAATTTTCAACGAAAAAAACTAGCTTTTAACAAAATAGTTAGATTTCCAACCGAAGAAATTAATTTTCAACCAAAAAGATGAATTTTCAACTAAGCAATGCCATTTACCAACCAAAACTTGAGTAATTAAATTTGCAGTCAAAAAACTTAATTTTCAATAAAAAAAAGACAGGTTTTCAACAAAATACATGAAGTTTCAACCAAATTGTTGACTTTTAGCAATAAAAAAGATCAGTCATTGACTAAAAGTGGAAATGTTAAATTTTCAGTTAAAGAAATTAATTTTCTACGAAAAAAGACAAATTTTCTACCAAATATTATTGAATTTTCAACACAAAAACAATTCAACTAAAAATAGAATAGTTAAATTTACAGTTGAAAAATTAATTTTATTTTTTTAAATTAGTTTTAAGGTAAGAAAATAAATTTCAAGTTGAAAAAAATTAATTTTAAAATAAAAAAATCAATTTCAAGTTAAGAAAATAAATTTGAAGTTAAAAAAAAATTGATTTTAAAATAAAAAATCTATTTTAAGTTTTAAAAAATTAACTTCGAAATTGAGAAATGGACTTAAAATTAAAAAAATTAATTTTCGAATGAAAAAAATGATTTTAATAAAAAAAAATTTTGTAAAATTAATTTTAGGTAAAAAAATAATTTGAGGCTAAATTAATTAATTTTGAACCAAAAAAACTGACTTTCAACAAAATAGTTATATTTTCAACCGAAGAAATTAATTTTCAACCGAAAATATCACTTTTTAACCAAGAAGATTAATTTTTTACTGAAAAAAATGAACATGCAATAAAATACATGGATTTTCAATAAAATTCTTGAATTTTCAACACTAAAAAGATCAAATTTCCACTAAAAGTGGAATTTTTAAATTTTCTGTTCAAAAATTAATCTTATATATTGAAAATGAATTTTAAATTAAGAAAATAAATTTCATGTTGGAAGAAATTAATTTCAAAATGAAAAAATAAACTTTACGCAGAAAAATAAGTGTAAGTAAAATTAATTAATTTTTAACCAAAAAAACTAACTTTTAACAGAATAGTTAAATTTTCAACCGGAGAAATTAATTTTCAACCAAGAAGATCATTTTTTAAACAAGAAGAATGATTTTTTATTTAAAAATTTGACCTTGCAATAAAATACATGAATTTTCAATCAAATTCTTGAATTTTCAACACTAAAAAGATTAATTTTCAACTAAAAGTGGAATTGTTAAATTTACAGTTAAAAATAATAATTTTCTACGAAAAAAGACAAATTTTCAACCAAGTATTTTTGAATTTTCAACGCAAAAAAAAATCAACTAAAAATAGAATAGTTGAATTTTCAGTTGAAATATTAATTTTATATTTTAAAAATGAATTTTTAATTGAGAAAATAAATCACTTTTAAAACCAGAAGAATAATTTTTTACTGATGAAATGACCTTGCAATAAAATACATGAATTTTCAATCAAATTCTTGAATTAGAATTTTCAGTTAAAATATTAATTTTATATTTTAAAAATGAATTTTAAGGTAAAAAAATAAATTAATTTTAAGTAAGAATATAAGAAGATTAATTTTTTTCTGAAAAAAATAAACTCGCAATAAAATACATAAATTTTCTATCAAATTCTTGAATTTTTGCACTAAAACGATCAATTTTCACCTAAAAGTAGAATTGTTAAATTTTCAGTTAAAAAAGTGTATTGCCAGTTTAAAAAATTGATTTTCCACGAAAAACGAATTTTAAACAAATTAATTGAATTTTCAACCAAACAAAGTTAATTTTTCACCAAAAAAATACTATTTTTCCAAAAAATACATAAATTGTCAATCAAATATTGTTGAATCTTCAACACAAAAAAAAAACTAAAAATGGAATAGTTACATTTTCAGCGACAAATATTAATGTTATGTTAGGAAGATTAATTTTAAATAAAAAAATAATTATATCAAGTTTTACGAACTGAGCTTAGGTTAAAAATTGATTTTGAGTTAAAAAAATTTGAAGTTGAAAAAAATTAATCTCAAGTTTGAAAAATTGATTTACAATAAAAAAACGGACTTTTTACAAAATAGCTACATTTTCAACCAGGAAATATTTTCAGTCAATGAAGAAAAAAAATGCATTCAATTTGTCCAATTCTCAAGCAAAAAAGAAAAAAAATTTCCAAAAAGGAGTTAGTTTATCGATAAGAAAGTTGAATTTCTACCAAATAATTGAATTTTCTACAAAAATAGTTGAATTTACAATTTTTTTAAATGTTTAAGAAAACAGTTGAATTTTCAACCAAAAAGAAGGACTTTTGAACAAAATTGTTCATTTCAGAACACAATAATCAAATGTACAACTATATAGCCCATATTTTTTATACAACACAAAAATAAATTCTGAACCAAAAATATAATAGTCAATACACTCAGAAAATATTTGTCTTTAATTAATGAAACTGTTTCATTAACATAATTTTTTTAATTTAACCAAAAATATCTTAAAAATGAAACAAATTATTTCAAATTAAAGAAAAGTCTTTATTGGAACAAAAAAATAATATTTTTTTGAACCAAAGAAAGTCCTTCGAATAAAAAATAAACTTTTTTTTAACTGATAGCCGATGAATATTTTTCTCCGATTCAAAGAATTTTGTTTAATCAAAGAATGTTTTTTCTGAGTGTAGGCTGAAAAAAAGATCTTTTTTCTTTTGGTGTCCAATTTTCGTGACTATGATAGACAAGTATTATATACTCGTTTCGACCATTTTTTTGGGGGTGAAAAGAAGTTTACTAGACTGAAAAATGAGAACAAGTTGAAGAACATAAAACTATATCTCCTCTTAAAGAGGATGAACCGAAGTGATGTCGAGATAAATGACTTGGCAAAGTGCAGAGTCGAAAAAGATAATCGTCAATAAATAAATTAAATGAAGAAAAAATGAAATAATCAAATAAATAAATTAAATTAAATAGTTAAGAATAAAATAAAGATCATATAAGATTAAATACTGAATAATTTCATAAATAAATAATTAAATAATTGAAATTATTATAAATAATAAATTAAATTGAATAATCTTCATCAAAATAATTGTCATAAAAAATGCCCCTGAGTGAGTCGCAAACCTAAATTCAAAATTCCATTTTTATAGTACTTCATATTTTTATTTCAGTATGGCTGCAGAACTTTATTTTCAAAATTACCTGACTTTTCCCTTCATTTTTCCCTGACTAATTTTTCATTTTCCCTGACCATTCATATTGAAAGACAACAATTCTAATGTTGTAAAATTTTTAACATAGAATCTTTTATAAATGAAATCAAACAGTTTTAAATCAAAAAATTTTCATGGCTGTAGTTGTCGTCTTAAAAATCAGTCTTTAAAAAAATATTTTTTATATGATTTAATAATCCCCTGCTGATATAATTTGATATAAAGAAAATATCATTTTTTATGGCAAAATTTTTAAACTGACAAAGAAAATTTATTACAACAATTTTTTTTGCAAATGAACGTTTTTTTTCTATCAGTTTTTAACCATTTTTGAAAAATGATTAAATATCAGTAAATGATGTTCTTTTTCGGGGAATTTTGTAATTTTCTAAGTACATTTTTCTACGGCATTGTCAAAGAAGAATTAAAAAAAGAATTTTTAGTCAAATAACTATATTTAAAGATTATTTTCTCATTTTCAGAATTGAAAATAATAGAGCGTGAAAAAAATTCAAAAAAATTCGATTCATAAGACTTGAAATCAATTTAAGTTAAATTCAAAATAATTGATATAAAATAGAAAAAATCTGAAAATTCCATTGATTTCAGTAAAATTGAAGTGATTCGAGAAGTAAAGAATTCGACGAAATTCGTGAAAATTCGAAATGCATTAAAAAAAATTCAAGTGAATTGAGAACAATTACAAAAAATTGAGAAAACTTTAAAATATCCTAAACTCTTTGAAATTCTTTAAAAACTTTGGAAATATTTGAAATCCTACGAATTCCTTAATTCTTGTGAATAAATACTTTTAAATCCATTAAAATATTATGAAATCCCTTGAGAGCTTTTAAAATCCCTCACAATCACTGAAATCCTAGGAAATCTCATAAAATCCCTTGAAATCTTCTGAAATATCCTTAAAACGAAAGGTCCTATAAAATCGTCCCAAATTTTTCGAAAATCTAGAAAAGTTTGAAAACCTCATGAAAATGTTTCTAAACTGCTCAATATCATTGAAATTCTTAGAAATTTCTTGAAAATTTTTAAATCTCTTAGAAATGTCTTGGAATATTTCAAAGTACCCTAAAATATTTCAAATATTTGAAATTTTGCGAAATCTCTTACAACTTTTCTTAGATCTTTAAATTTTTTTGGAAGTTTTAAAGTTACCCTAAAAATTTTAAAATACTTTTGAATACCTTCAAATTATTAAAATCTGTTAAAAATTTCTTGAAATATTTAAAATGCCCTAAAATATTTCAGGTTCTTTGAGGTTTTTTAAAATCCCTGAAAAAATTTTAGCCTTCTGGAAAATTCCTTAGAATTTTTAAACTAGCTCTAATATTTTGAAAATCCTTTCAAATCTCTTTAAGTTATTAAAATCTATTCGAAATCTTTTGAACCTTTTAGAGTATTCCTATATCTTGGACCTTTTTTTAAAATCTTTGAAATTCTTTCAAATCTTAGAAAATACCTTGAAATATTTAAAAAATCTTTGAAATCCCTCATTTCTTGTAAATAAATTCTTGAAAAATCATTCAAATATTATAAAATACAGTGAAATTTAATAATATCTGATGATATTTCCTGCAGAATCCAGGAAAATTTATTAAAATATTTTGAGAGCTTTTAAACGTCGTTAAAATCATTGAAATCTTCGAAAATCGGACAAAATCCTTTGCAATCTTTTTAAATATCATGGACCATTTCAAATCGTTGAAATCTTTCGAAATTCCTTAAAATCTTTTTGAATCCCTTGAAACCTTTTCAGAGTGTTTGAAATTTTTTGGAAGTTTTAAAAATACCCTAAAATATTAAGAATCCTTTAAAATACCTTCAAATTATTGAAATTTATAAAAAATTCCTTGGAATCATTAAAAATACCCTCAGATACTTCAAATCCTTCAAACCTTTTGGAACACCTTAAAATCCTTTGAAATCTTTTGAAACATTTTAAAGATCTTTCAAATTCCTCGGCAGTTTTAAAGATACCCTAAAATCTTTGAAATCTTCGAAATAACTTCAAATTATTAAAATCTATTAAAAATTCCTTACAATATTTTGAAATGCTTTAAAAAATTTCAAATTCTTCAAAGTTTTTTTAAGTCCCTGAAAAAATGCCAAGCTTCTTGAAAATTCATTAGAATTTTTAGGCTAGCTCTAATATTTTGAAAATCATTTGAAATCTCTTTGAATTATTAAAATCTATTGGAAATTTCTTTAAACATTTTAAAGCATTCTTATACCTTGGACATTTTTGAAAATCTTTTAAATTCTGTAAAATCTTTGAAAATACCTTGAAACATTTTAAAAAATTTCAAATCCATTAATTCTTGTAAACAAGTTCTTAAGAATTCATTTTAATATTATAAAATACAGTGAAATTCAATAATGCCTGATGATATTTCCTATAAAATCCTGGAAAATTTATTAAAATATCTTCAGAGCTTTTAAACTGCCTTGAAACCATTCAAATCTTTGGAAATCTAAAAAACTCCCTTGCAATCTTTTAAAATATCATAAAGTATTTCAAATCCTTGAAATCTTTCGAAATTCCTTAAAAAATGTTGAACTCCCTGGAAAATTGTTTAACTTCTTGAAAATTCCTTAGAAATTTTAAAATCTATTGGAAATTTCTCTGCACCTTTTAAAGCATTCTTGTATCTTGGAAATTCTCTCAAATCTTTCAAGTTCTGTAAAATCTTCGAAAATACATTGAAATTTCTGACGATCTTCGAAATCCTACGAAATCTCTCAACTTTGAAATACCTTGAAATCTCTTGAAATACATTGAAACTTTTTAAAGTCTTGCAAATGCGTTGGATTCTTTTAAAATACCCTGAAATATTTTTAATCATTTGAAGTCCCATTGAGTTACTGAAATCGATTGACAATTCCTTGAAATATTTTAAAATGCCCTAAAATATTTCAAATTATTTGAATTTTTTTTTAAATCCGTGAAAAAATGTCAAACTTCTTGAAAATTCCTTGAAATTTTCAAAATTACCCTAAAATCTTTAAAATCATTTGAAATCCCTTCAATTTATTAAAATCTATTGGTAATTATTTTGAACCTTTTAAAGTATCGTAAAATCTGTTAAATTCCCTTATCATTTAATTAGAATTATTGTAAGTTAATTTTCGGAAATTTTTTAAATTATAAAATACCGTGAAATTCAGTAATATCTGATATTTCCTATAAAATCTTGGAAAATTTATTAAAATACCTTGAAAGCTTTTCAACTGCCTTAAAATCATTAAAATCCTCCTAACATATTTAAAAATCTTTGAAGTACCTTCAAATTATTGAAAAATATTAAAAATTGTTTGGAATCTTCAAAAATACCCTAAGATATTTCGAATCCTTGAAATCTTTTGGAACACCTTGAAATCCTTGGAAATCCCTCGAAACATTTTGAGGATCTTTCAAATTCCTTGAAAGTTTTAAAGATACCCTAAAATCTTTCAAAAACTTTGAAATACCTTCAAATTATTAAAATCTATTACGAATCCCTTGAAATATTTTTAAATGCTTAACAATTTTTTTAATTTTTTAACATTTTTTGAAATCCCTGGAAAATTGTTGAACTCTTTGAATTGAAATGAAAAAAAAATCCTTTGAATTTTTAAAATTACCCTCAAATCTTTAAAATCATTTTAAATCCCTTCAAATTATCTTGAAATTTATTACAAATTGTTTGGAATATTTAAAAATACCCTCAGATATTTCAAATCTTTGAAACCTTTTGGAACCCCCTGAAATCCTTTGAAATTCCTTAAAACATTTCGAATTCTTTGATGTTTTTTGAAATCCCTGAAAAATTTTCAAACTTCTTGAAAATTCCTTACAATTTTTGAAACCTATTGGAAATTTCTCTGAACCTTTTAAAGCATTTTTATATCTTGAAAATTTTCTAGAATCTTCAAAATTCTTTAAAATATTTCAAAATCCCTTAAAACCTTTTAGGGATGTTTTTAAATTGTTTGGAAGTTTAAAAAATATCCAAAAATATTAAAAATCCCTTGAAATACCTTTGAATTATTGAACTTTATTAAAAATTCCTTGGAATTTTTTGAAATACCCTGAAAAATTTTAAACCCTTTAAAACTTTTCGAAATACCTTGAAACTTTTCTAATCACTAGAATATTCCTTGGGATTAACAAAAAATTAAATCTTTAAAATCCTTTGGAACCCCTTCAAATTATTGAAATCTGTTGAAAATTCCTTAGAATCTTCTGAAATACCCTGAAATATTTCAAATTCTTTGACGTTTTTTGAAATCCCTGAAAAATTTTTCAACTTTTTGAAAATTCCTTGAAATTTTTTAAATTACCCTAAAATCTTTAAAATCAATTGAAATTCCTTCAAATCATTAAAATCTCTTGGTAATTGTTTTGCACTTTTAAAAGTATCATAAAATCAGTTAAATTCTCTTGTTATTTAATTCAAAGTCACGTGAATAAATTTTTGAAAATTTATTAAAATATTATAAATTACCGTGAATTTCAGTAATATCTGATATTTCCTATAAAATCTTGGAAAATTTTTTAAAATACCTTGAGAGCTTCTAGACTGCCTTAAAATCTTCAAAATCCTCGGGAATTTGATAAAATCCCATGAAATCTTTCAAAATATCCTGGAGTATTTTAAATCCTTGAAATCTTTCGAAATTCCTTCAAAATCTTTTGAACTCCCTCAAAACGTTCAAGGGTGTTTAATATTGTTAAGAAGATTTAAAACTACCCTAAAATATTAAAAATCCTTTGAAGTACCTTCAAATTATTGAAGTTTGTTAAAAATTCCTTGGAATCTTTGAAAATGCCCTGAAATATTTTAGATTCTTTGAAGTTTTTTGAAATCCCCGAAAAATTTCTCAACTTCTTGAAAATTCCTTAGGGTTTTTAAAATCTATTGGAAATTTCCCTGAACCTTCTAATGCATTCTTATATTTTGTAAATTCTCTAAAATCTTTAAAATTCTTTAACATCTGTGAAAATGCATTCATATTTCTGAAAATCTTTGAAATCTTACGAAATCTCTCAATTCCTGTGAATAGATTCTTAAAAATTCATTAAAATATTATAAAATACAGTGAAATTTAATAATATTTGGTGATATTTTCTATAAAATACCGAACAATTTATTAAAATTTGTTTTGAAATTCCTGAAAATATCTTTTAATCCCTTAAAGCCTTTTAAGGATGTTTTTAAATTATTTGCAAGTTTCAAAAATATCTTCAAATATTGAAACTCCTTTAAAAAACCTTCAAATTATTGAAATTTATTAGAAATTCCTTGGAATCTTTTAAAATGTCCTCATATATGTTAAACCTTTGGAAAACTTTTGAAATCCCATACAACTTTTTAAAGCTCTGGAATAATCCATGGAATTTTTTGAAACTCATGATTTTAGTCCATATTATTATAGATTTTAAATAAATAAGCATGAAATTTATCTTAACTTATTCCAGATTATCAAAAATTCACTAAAAAAATTGCCGGGAATTCTTGGTAATTTACGGTAACTTTAGATGTGATTTATCGTAACTTATCATAAATTTCCCAAAATTCAATTTTCGGTTACTTATGGTAATTTCACAGGTCATTATAGTAACTTACCATAAATGACCGAATATTCATTTTGAAAAATATCCATACATTTTCGGAAATTTATGGAAATTTTCGGTCATTTATGTTATTTTACCGGAGAATATGGAAATCTACCATAAATGACCCAATATTCATTTTTTAACATTTCCATAAATTTCTGAAAATTTATGAAAAATTTTGGTCATTTTACCAGTAAATATGTTAAATTACCATAAATAACTCAAAATTAATTTATAAACATTTCTATAAATTTTCGGAAATTTATGCAAATTTTCTGTCATTTATGGTAATTTTACTGAAAAATATGCTAAATTACCATAAATTATTCCAAATTCATTTTTAACGATTTCCATAAATTTTCTGAAATGTATGCAAATTTTCGGTAATTTATGGTAATTTCACTGGTAAATATGTTAAATTACCATAAATTACCCAAAATTCATTTTAAAACATTTCTATAAATTTCTGGAATTTTATGAAAATTTTCGGTCATTTATGGTAATTTTACAAGTAAATACGGTAACTTACCATAAATTACCGACAATTCATTTCTTAATAAATTTCTGGACATTTCTGGAAATTTTCGCTAATTTATGATAATTCACGGTAATTTGATCAGTTATATATGATAATTATATATGAGAATTATTCACCTCTGACGTCACTTTTCAGTCCCTAGGGAGTAAAAAGTGAAGCTTTATCCCCGCTTGATAGGCGTTGAAAAGGGCTGAAATCATGTATGTGTCATAAAAATATTTTTTTTTTAATTTAATGTACGATGATGAAACAAAAAAATTTTAATCTTCTTAAAATTTACGAAGAACAGATAAAAATATGGGAAAAATAACTATTTTTACGATTTATTTAATTTTCACTTCAGCGTTATTTTATAGTATCAAAATCAATTAGTGTTAGTGCATGAATAAATTCATTGAAAGAAAAATTACTTAAGTTATTTTTTTATTATTAAAAGTGACTATATTGATTTTATTTTAAAAAGTGACTAAGAAGTGATTTGAGAGAAAGAAAGTGATTAAAAGTGACTGTTTGACAGCCCTGATTACCCTTAAAAGTTACTTAAAGCGCTTCTTAAGGATTTTCCTTCTTTTTTGAATTTTTTTTTCAAAATCCCTAACTTTTTCCTGACTTTGATTAACAAAATTCCCTAAATTTATCAAGATTTCCCAGTTTTTCCTGACCTGCTGCAATTCGGTTATATGTACTTATCATTTTTAAAGGAATCTTTAATATCATTAGAGATTAACAGCAAATTTTTAACGTGATTTTCAGACTAGATGGAGTTATGAATTAAAAATAATTTTTAATTAATTTTTTTTCTGAAAGAAAGTTCTTCTCATTTCGCTGCGATTCGAATCAAGTTCGGTGGTTCGAATACCAGCAGAGTGAAAGGAGAAGATCCTTTTTCAGAAAAAATTAATTACTAATCATTTGTTAAAAATATTAATCGCATAATTTTATGATAGAAAAGAGTGTGAGGAATTGATTTCAATAGAGGATATTAATTACGAAAAAAATTTCATCTATAGAAAAACCTTCGTTCAGTTCAAAAGAAAACTGTACAAAGGACTCTGAAGAAATATCGATATAGGGGAGATATTTTCTGTTTGGTATTTCATGAGATCGTGTAACATCAGTCAGAGACTATTTTTCATCCCTTTCAAAAGAATTTCACAAAAAAAAAAAATTATCGCATGATCCTTTGTGAAAACTTATACACATTTTTGCTTTTATTCGGAAAGGAGAATATTAGGAAGTTGAACATGCAAAGGATACATGTTAATAGAAGGCACAGGATGAGAAGATTTATCGAGTCCTTGATTCATCGACTTTAAATTCAGATCTAGTACAAGCCACTCTGAAACGCGAGGAAAAATCAATTTTATGTAAAAAGGGGATTTTTTCTGAAAAAAGGGATTAAAAGGGGATTTTCCGAAAAAAGGGGATCAAAAGGGGATTTTTCCGAAAAAGGGGATCACGAGGGGATTTTATCAGAAAAAAGGGGATTAAAGGGGGATTTCATTTATTACCTAGAACTTTTTATATCATATGGGTATCTCGTGAATCTCGTTTCTTTTGACGACTCCAGTACTTTCTACTGATAAAAATGCATCAAAAAAATATACAAGAAGATCAGATATTGAAAAATATATGAAAAATAAAATTGCAAAATTCTCATGTTTAAATTTTTCTTAAATTTCAATTCGAAATATATATTGAATTTCCAACAAACAAGATTAATTTTCTAACGAAAAAAAAAAGAATTTTCACCAAAATAGATAATTTTTCTACCAAATAGTTGCACTTTCAAATTATAAAGGATAAATTTGTAACCAAAAAAATGGAATAGTGAAATTTTCAGATTGAAGAATTAATTTTGATCCAAAAACCCGAATTCCCAACAGAAAATTTTTGTTAACCAAGTAGTTGAATTTTAACTAAAAACACGAATTTTCAACCAAATAATTAAGTTTTCAACCAAAAAGATGAATTTTTCAGAAAGAAGTTTAGTGCTTTACCAAAAAACAGGAATTTTTAACAAAATACATAAATTTTCAAGCTTGTCTAGTCGTCCCAAAAAAAATGGGAGGGTTGAAAAAGGGTGTGGATTAATGGTCCCAAAAATTCGGGTCGATTAGGAAAATTTATGACAAATATTTTACTACTCGTCCCAAATTTCAAAATGAAGCACTTCGAAATTTTTAAACAAATTGTTGAATTTTGAAGCCAATATGACGAATTGTACACCAAAAGGTTAAATTTCCAACCCGAATATATGATTTTTTAATAAAAAAAGTTAATTTTTTACCAAAAAGTCAAATTTTTACCAAAAATTGAAATGTTCATAAAATAATTTAATTTTTAACTAAATAGTTTAATTTAAACTGAAAATATCAATTAAAAAAATAATAATAATTTTCAACTAAATAGTTTAATTTTCTAATAAACGGTTGAATGTTCAACTAAAAACCGATAACCTTCTTACCCTCGTTTATGCGCCTATCTAACTCCCCATCTATCTTCCCGTCACTAGTGAATAGGCTACCTATATATATGTATTCATCAACTTGTTCTAATCTTTCATCATGTAGGACAATGTTGCACATTGTTTTCTCACCTTTTCCTTCAAACACTGCCATTTTTGTTTTATTTACGTTAATTTTGAGGCCCATGTTCTTCATGCTTGTATTTAGTTTACTCAACATTCTTTGCAAGTCTTCGATTGATTCTGATGTAACAACCTTGCCATCTGCAAAAGCTAACCCACGTACCCTTACTGTCTTGAGATCTTCACCTTCTTCGTCGAAGAGGGCCATTCTTAGACACTTGTCCATAAAAATAATAAATAGCCATTAGAACATAACGCATCCTTGTTTAGCGCCTTGCATAATATCGAACCAGTCACTCAGTTTCCCATTAAACCTTACACTCCCTTTGCTACTTGCTTATATTGTTTTTATTGCTTGTAGGATCCACCCATTTACCCCGTACTCTTTAAGGACTTCCCAAGTTTACTTCTATCCTCTTTGTAAAATGCTTTTTGTAGGTCTGCCTTAAGCTAAATATTTGATCCGTACATGATCTTCCTGGAATAAATACACTTTGGTCTTCCCATATCTTTTCTTCTGTTATTTTCATTACCCTGCGGATAAGTATTTTTGAGTATATTTTACTCACGGTACTTAATAAGCAGATACCTCTGTAATTATTGCAGTTGCTCTTATCTCCTATATTTATTTAATATTATTATTGATTTTTTTGTTCCCAATCGTGATAAAATTAAAATTAATTAATTTACTGGCGAAATTTTTAAAATTTAATAGAGGGATGAGGGGTTATGATATAACTTCAGTGCTATTAAAAAAAATGTTTTTCTCTATTTTTCCACAATATTTGGTTAAATTGACATTTAGTTTCTACAAAATTGATATTGCATATATGATTTATAACCTATCACAATTTTGTGTGTGGCGAATGGAGCGCCTCAGTGACAGGGCTTTGGACTATCTGCCCAAAACTTTGTCCCGATGAAATACATTTCAGCTTGGGGGCTCTGATATAACCACTTCTGTCTGCGCTGTTTTCTTACTTTTTACTGTCTATTACAGAATATCGTAATGCATTGATC
The DNA here is from genome assembly GCA_011634705.1 of Andricus grossulariae. Classification (NCBI taxonomy): domain Eukaryota; kingdom Metazoa; phylum Arthropoda; class Insecta; order Hymenoptera; family Cynipidae; genus Andricus; species Andricus grossulariae. The sequence goes on from JAABKJ010007545.1 coordinate 12,169,005, forward strand.
ATGTGAGGTTTCCATATAGTAATATGAAATTTTTTTTCAACTATGAACACCACTCCATCAGTTCAGACGCATCAGTTCGGGGAAAAATATGTTAATCAATGGGATGTAAAGATTTTTTGTGAAAATATAGTTGTCGCACGTCAAAAACATCAATACATATGCTGGAGCACATTTATCTGTGCAGTTTACATCTGCAAAGTATGAGACTTCGTGAGAGTTTTCCAAGGCGAAAAAGGGTTATATGCGTGTCATCGGATGTACGCCCGGCCCCTTCTAAGGTCCTGGAAGCGATCTTAACGATCTTGATTAATGCCGCGCGCTATAATATTTAATGATGGCGACTTGTGCAGTCTCTCGAGGTGCATCAATCATAATTACCGTTTGGGACAATTAGGCTTGAATCAGGCAGTAAAATTCCAAAAGGAATCTCCGCTGATTATATACCCGAAGGAGCTACACACACACTTCTGCTTTGATTCTTGGAACCCAAGAACGTTCTGGAACGTCACGCACATGCCGACGAAATTACGCGCATCTGCACACGTGTAGCGTGAATACTTTAATAGTTGAATAGAGATCAGGTCTAATTTCTCCTCCTCCTCCTCCTCCTCTTCTTCTTCTTTATCTTTATCTTGTTCTCCTTCTTCTACTTCTTCTTATTAGTCCTCATCTTCTTCTCCTTCTTCTACTACTACTACTACTACTACTACTACTACTACTACTACTACTACTACTACTACTACTACTACTACTACTACTACTAATACTACTACTACTACTACTACTACTACTACTACTTATTATTATTATTATTATTATTATTATTATTATTATTATTCCTCTACTCTTCTTCCATCTCGCATCGAATTCGTACACCCACAGCTCCCGCGGGAGCAGTCTGCTTTCTCATCACCAATTTTCTCCTCATTTCCAATTCCACCCAAAAAAAAAAAATTCTATTATTATACGAAAATCTGACCTCGAAACATTTTTCTTGCGCCAAGCGACTTCTTTGGCATTCAATTCTCCTTTTAATACACTTTGCAATAAAATATGAGAACGCGAGGCTTCGAGATTGAGACGAACTTTTAGGACGTGTGTGTGAAAAAAACTGGTACTGGCTTACTAGGATTTAACTAGTATTCTTGATTCATTGAAGGGAATACTAGACTAAACTAGTTAAACCAACAGCATAAGTTTTTATTAAATTTACTAGTAAAACTGGTAATTTCAACTGTTTTCTACGGTCATCTTGATTGTGAATATCATTGTAACATTAACAAATGACAACTTTAGAACCACAACTGTATTCAACTAAACTACTGTCAAATAGTCAACCTAATAGTAAGGTAAATGGTTATTTTAACCGTTTCCCTCAATTACTGCAACCGTATTTTTTTATTTAAGTTTTTGATTCGGTTTCCGAATTGAAAAAATTTTCAATATAGAAAATCTATTCGGTTCAATTTTGAAATCATTCATCTGTGATCTATTCAGGCATGAACAAACTCATATCATTTCAATAGGATTTGTCCCTCAGATTACGAATTCGGAAACAATAATTCTTCAACAGCCCAACTTTATTTCAAATAGAATGTTTTCACAAATCATAATAAATTGTTTAAAGTGGAAAATTTCATAAAAAAGCGCAAATTTCTGACATTATTCTAAGAGAATATAGTTATAAATAATAATAATAATACATTGCTTACAATTTTTTGTAATTTTAATTGATTATTTTCTCGCTCTAAGTGATGAAAAATTGAAAAATTCGGCACAAACTGCGACTTTCTCATTCTATTCTGAGAGTAAAATGCTATATATAATAATAAATTGTTTTTAAAATACATTTAACGAAGAGTCTAGTCGTCCCGAAATTGGGGATGAGTAGTAAAATATTGTTCATAAGTTTGGCTCGGCGTCTCGAAATATCGGGACGACCAGACCCAGGCTAATTGTGAAGAGAAATGTTTTGAGGGTCAAATTGATACATCTAGTATTGACGATTCGGAATCATTTTTCCAAAACCATATTTTTTTCTTTTAGAAAATACGTGTTAAACTTCATGTGACTTGCGGAACCTTTAAATATCATATTTTTCATTAACAAAAAATACGATTTTATTTTTTTGTGGATTCGAAAAAGTTTGTGGGGGGGGGGGATAAGCATGAAAATTCGAAGAAAAAAATGTGGACCATCCTGATAGACTCCCTCTATAATTACATTATTTCCAATTTCATTCATTTATTTATGGGTGGTTGCCAAAGAGTTGACCATTTCCAGTCCCATTCATTTTTCCCATTTCCTTCGATCAATAAATGTATTCTAAAAATATCTCAGTAAAGTACTTATAGAAAAGCCGTTTGAAAATGTTAGAAGACTTTGTCTAAAAATGGTAAATAAAAAAGTACGCAAAATTTCCTGTTGTCTCCGAGTTCCAAGCTATATATTTAAAATTAAAAATGGCTAAATAATAATAAAAAGATTTTTTTAAATATTTGAAATTCAGAGATTATTAAGTTTATAAAGAGAAAAAACAAGAAGGAGGTTCAATATTTTAGAGTGAAGGATTTCAAAAGGCCGTGGCTAGTCGTCCAGCTGATTAGGTCGTTTAGGAGGAATAGCGAAAATCTTGCAAACTTGATTGGTGGAGCTGGAAAAGGGGGAGGGGTTCTGTCCGCCCAGCCTGGGCTATTTGTCGGAAAAGGTGGATGACTATAGACTAGGGTGGTTCTTATTAATTTTTGTCTAAATTCGTTCGCTGCCACTGCCGGAATTCATTCTTATGTCCAAAAATAGAAAGTACACCAAATTTCAGCGAAATCGGTTAAAATTTACCCACCACTTGGAATTTCCCATTGAATTTATATGGGAGAAATGACGCAAAAACGAAAAATCTGCATGACTTTTTCAATTTTCATCTGAATCGTTCTATCTCCGTGGACAAAAATTTGCATTGGATGCTTAAAATATCTTCATAGTCAAAAACACAAAATTGGGGAAAATCACAAAATGGCGGCTATTTAAGTGGGCACAAAAAAGCTACTTCTCAAAGTTTTAAACTTCGGGAAAACAAAATATTTGGCTTCGGAAATTACTTAATAAGTTTGAAAAGACAAAATGGCGATGAATTAAAAATTTTTAGAAACACTTATTTTTACATTTTTCAACGAAATACTTTAAAACTTCGTAAAAAAAACTGTTTGGCTTCAGAAACTATTTCATAATTTTAAAAATCCAAAATATTGAAAAAATCTAAAATAGCGGCCAATTCAAAAACGGGAGAAATTTATTTTCATATTTTTTAATGGTATCCGTTTAATGAAAAATACAAGAAGAACGTAGAACTTATACATTTAAATGAAAAAGAATAATATTATTTAGGCATATAATTTAATTAATTACTCAAACAATAAAACAATAATATACATATTATTATATACATATATAAACATTAAAACATTTTCTAAATCCAAACCGTTTGAAAGCATTTTGTTCAAAACTGTAAAAATTAGATATTGTTTGACTTTAAAATTGGCCGGCATTTTTTTGTCAATATTTTAGATTGTTAAAATTTATCAAGTAGGTTCTGAAGCCAAATAGTTTGTTTTTACGAAGTTTTAAAGTATTACGTTGAAAACTGTAGGTAAAAGGTATTTTTTGAGTTTTGAATTAGCCGCAATTTTATACTGTTTCAAATTTTTGGATTTTAAGACCTTGCATTCGCTTGAGCATCAAATATTATATTTTTACGCAATTTTTGGTCACTCATTATTAATAACTTTAAGAAATAGCATTTTTGGACCCATTTAAATGGCCCTCATTTTGTCATTCTCAAAATTTTTAAGTTTTTGACTGCAAAGATATTTTAGGCATCACATGCAATTTTTTGTTCTCGGAGATCGAATGATTTCAAACAAAATTAATAAATTTATGCAGATTTTCAGTTTTTACGTGATTTCTGCAACGTAAATCACGTGGGAAATTCCAAGGCATCTGCTTGTTGGCTGAAATTTGGCGCACTTCGCTTTTTTTAGAAGAGATTCGGCCAGTGGGAGCAAAGAAATTGAAAAAGAAGAAATTACGCTATAAATAAGGACCCACGTGCCCCCTTTGGAATTAGGGCAATGGTCAGAATCTCGCTAGAACAAAAGGACAAGTAAGTTCTAGCCAGGACCCTTTAAGGCACTGTTATAATTTTCCATTCTTTGTGACTAGGAAAACTATGTCAGGCTTCAATCTTGTATTTTAGCCAGGCTTTAGTCGGGGCCTAATTAGGACAAAATGACCAGCGCCCGCTCAGAAATAGGGAAAACTAGCTGGGGCCCTTCCAAATCCTAATATCAATTTCTACATGGGCACGAAGGGTATACTTCCGAAAAGGTCGCCCAAGAATATTGACTTGATACTTCGCTTAGTAATTTTTTCAGCATCCCAGTTAAAAGTTGCAGAAGGATTTTTGATGCAGGTCGATAAAATTTAAATTCTCAATTTTTTTTTCAAAAATCTCGACAAATATTGATTTAAGATAAAAACGTTGTACACAAAATTTGTTAAACTCATCGAAACACCCGTTATTGTTTCTATACACTTTTTCCCCCAAAATTAATATTTTTTAAGAAAAATTACAAAAATGAATTTTCTTAAAAAAATGTATAAATTTGATAAAATATTAATAACATAATTTTAAAGGGCGGACATTAAAAATTAATTCATATTTTACATAATTTAATACATTTTTTAACAAAGTGTCTCACCGTCCCGAAATTCGGGATGAGTAGTTAAATATTTTTCATAAGTTTAGTCAGTCTTACCGAATTTTTAGGACTACTAGTCCTAAGATAGTCCGTCCCCTTTTCCAACTCCCCTAATTTTGTGGGATGACTAGAAACAGCCTTTTTTTTAATTTAAAAATTAATTTTTGCCATTTTTATACACAACCTTTTTATCTCCGATCAATGTTTTTCGAAATTAAAAAAAAACTAATTGTTTTAAAAATGGAAAATTGTGAATAACTCAATTTCTATTCACCTCTGCCAAAAATCCTTTTAGAACTTTTACTAGGTTAGAATAGAAACCTTTTCGGAAGTATACCCATTACGAAGCTTTTGTATAGATCCAAATCAATTTATCAGCATTTATTTGAAACAATAATAAATAATTATCACTTTTTTGCATAGTATTTTTTATAAAATGAGAGGATATTTTGAAACGCTGAAACTAAAAACAAATAAATCGTCAAAACACTCAATTTCCCCATGTTTTAAAATATTTTTTGCCTATTCTGTATCTATTTTTAAATGTTTTTTGATATTTTTATTTATTTTCATGGCCGAGTGTCACGTCATCCAGCCTGTAGGTATGATCTATTTCTGTTTAAATTGTATACCGATCACAGATACATTCCTTGATTTCTTACCTACGGAACTGTCACTCACCGACCGATTTGCATACTCGTAGTTTAATTTTATATTTTCATACTCATTCGGGTTGGATCTCATTTAAACATAATATTTTGATCGGTTTGGGAAGTTTTTTTTTCTCGAAAATCCCAATGTCTGAAATGCTGAACTTCATGGCAATCACCCTTATATGTTTAAAAATCCATAACAACAAATTATGAAGTATTTAGTGTTTAAACATTTTTGAAAGGATTTAAATTGATATAATAAATAAAATATGATATAATATCTATTTTTGAGTTTATTCTCAGAAAGAAGGAAAATCCCTTATTTATTTATACGCGCTATTTTAAAGTTATGACGAAATAAATTAGATTTAACAATCGTCGGAAAAGATGTTGGCAGAGATTTGTGAGAACTTCAAAGCCTTTAAAAAATAAGAAATGTATAATAAATATAGTATATTACTACTGCACAAATAAAAAAGTATGTTAAATAATAGCAATTATGATTCGCGTGCTAAGCGCCGAAGAAGTTTCTTTTTGGGAATCAAATTCTCAATATAAATATTTCAGGGTGGTCTCTAGAAACAATAACAAATTGTTGATCTTTTTACGGTTATCAAGCATTTTTGCAGGTGATTAAAATAAAAAAATTGAAACTTTAAAACCTAAACCATTTATTTTTGCAATTTATAGCTCATTTAATAGTATAATTTTACAAGTTTTTAGTAGAAAAACCTTTCCAATCATTTCAAATGTCACCCATTTCACATCACATCAAACTGTACAATTTTGAAGGAGATTGATCTGGAATTCTTTCGAGTTCGAAAATTTTAAATTTTTACCTTCAATTTTTTCTGGATTGAAAGAGGAAATTTTTTTATTTGAACATTTTTACGCGGTTTTTTCTAAATTTTTCAACTTGCTTTCAACTTTTCAATCATAGTAAGGCTTCAATCAATTGAAGCTAACAAAAAAAATAGTTTAAAGAATGTATTATTATTCATAATAATATTCTCTCAGAAGAATACTAGAAAGTTGCGGTTTTTCTGAAATTTCCACACTTTTGAAACTTTTTAGTTAGAATGAAGTAATAATTAACAAAAGTTAACCAAAATAATTGTTTAAACAATTTATTATTGTTCATAACATTCTTCTCTTAGAGCAATCCTAAAAAGTTGCGGTTTTCTCTTAAATTGTCAACCTTTTGCCAAACTTTTAGTTATAGTGAGCTAATAATTAATGCAAGTTAATAAGTATTTGTTTGAAGAATTTATAATTGTTTATGAGTACTTTCTTTTAGAGTAATGCTATAAAGTTGCGGTTTTTTTTTTAATTTTCGACTTTTTTTGGCTTTTCAGTTATGAAGGAATAATAAATAAACATCAAAGAGAATCATCTTTTTGAGCGATCTCTTTCTTCTGTGCACATTTTTTTTCTGAAATACAAAAATTAACAATTGAACCGCCGCATCGTAGAAGGGGGCAGTAAGTAGCCTCTCACCGCTTTTGTAAATTTGTTTGCACTTTTATTTTTTGAAATTTACATAGAGTACTTCATTTGCTTGTATAATATCAAAAAATATTTGTAAAATTGTAATTTTTACATTGTCCAGTCCCACTTGTGCTGGGACCAAGTAATTGTATACCCCCTTCTACGAAGCGGCGGCGGTTCAATTATCCATTTACCTCTTATTTCACACTAAACTTCATAGCAATTAATCACTTGATTAAGACCTTTTTAATTTATTTATAAATGCATATTATCATTGATGACAACTTGTTTTCTTCAGGAGAAATAGAGGGTTAGGGGGACTGATATTAAAGAGTGTGCTATTTACATAATACTCTTTGGAAATGATTTTTGTTGATGTTAATTTATTATTTTTTTATGAATAAAAAGTTGAACAAAAACTGAAAGTCGCAACAAAAAACCGCAACTTTCTAGTATCACTCTAAGAGAAGACAGTTATAAACAAAAATAAATTCTATAAACAATTATTTTTGGTTACTGACATTAATTATTACCTCACTAATTAAAAAGTAGACAAAAATTAAAAAATTTCAGAAAAAAACCGTAACTATCTAGCATTACTATAGGCGAAGATAGTTAAAAACAATGATGCTTTATTTAAACAATTATTTTCATTAAATCTCATCAATTATTACGTCACTATAAGTGAAAATTGGACAAAAAGTTGAAAATTTCAGAAAAAACCATAACTTTCTAGCACTATTGGAAGAGAATTATATTAAAAATAATAGTACATTGTTTAAACAATCGTGTTTGTTAACTTGAAATAATTCTAACCTCATTCTAGTTGAACAGTGGACAAAAAGTTGGAAATTTCAGAAAAAACTGCAACTATCTAGCATTATTCCAAGAGAATATTATTATAAATGATAATAAATAGTGTAAACAATTATACTGAAAAGTTAATAATTATTTGAAAAATTTGGAAAAACCGCGACTTTCTAGTATTATTCTTAGAGAATATTGTTATAAATAATAATACATTTTTAAACAAATATTTTTATTAGCTTTAATTGATTATTGCCTTGATCTAACTAGAAAGATGAAAACAAATTGAAAAATTCAGAAAAACCCGCCACTTTCTAACACTGTTCTAAGTGAACATTGCTATAACCAATAACAAATTATTTAAAAAATGTGTTTAAACATCTAATTATCAGCAGGAAGTAACATTTTGATATTTCGGAATTTGAAATAGTTACATTTTAAACATGTCTCTGTATTCAATGATTAATTTTGATTGATTCATTTGGACTTTTTTGATTAATGTATTGTGTTACTTTAAAACGTTTTTTAAGTTTTGTACATTTGAAATTAAAGTTTATAATTTTAAAGATATCTAATTAAAAAATATTTACCGTCAAACGTTCCCATTTGTTGTGAAAAATTGTCCAGGTTTTATTTTGAATCTGCCAATTTTCCATTGTTATAAATATAAAACTTTTAATTTTGAACAAAAAAAAAACACAATTTTTAATTTTTACAGTATGAAAGCTGCGAATTTTAAAATTTAAAGACTATATAGCCTATACTATAGCGTTCATGCATTGAAATTTGAAACTCTGCAATTTGGATGTTTGAATTTAAAAGTGTTAATTGCAAGAGTTAATTAAAACTATTAACTGAAAATTGCACAACTACTTCCTTTCGACAATAATCAGTATGAGAACATTGATTTATTCAAGCCTTTAGTTGAAAATATTGAAAGGCTGCAATATTGCAATAATGTTAATCAACAATTAAAAGTTAAATTTTCCAATTTTTTTCTCTTAGTGAAAGAAACTCACTGGATTTTTTCGAATTAAAAAAAAAGTTGTAGTGTTGCCGGGAATTTTTTAAAACTTAAAAAGATTTTAAAAGTCTGAAATTTATTCTATGGGTGCAACCATTGTAGATCTTTTTGTACTGTTCCAGGTAGCAAGTAAGAATATAAAATTGAAAATAATGAAAAAAATTCCGGCTGAATGGAAGAATTAGTTTTTGATTGAGAAAAAATTTACTTTTTTGGATTCAGCTAGAATAAGATTTATTTTGAAAAAGTTAAAAAATGTTTTGCCTAAAACTTACTTAATCAAAATTAGAATAACACGAGATCATTTTATATTTTCAACACTAGTTTTTTTTACTTATAATTTTTATGAATTTTGCCACTTTTGTGATTTTCAAACTGCTATTATCAAATGCAAAAATTGTGTATATACAAAATACAATCATGGCTTGCTACTCTAATTAAAACTAAATAAGGTTCAGGTAACCAAATTTTCAACATTACACAAAAATAATTTGTATACAATTTTTACACCCATAGTATAAATTTAAAAAATTTAAAAAGTTTTAAAAACTTCCTGGCACGATTTTTATTTGATAATTGGTCTAAATTTAATTCTAACATATAATTATTTTCAAACGATACAATTTTGAAAGATTTACAAATTAAACCAAACCATTTTCGATACTTCCATATATGCTTTCAATTCAAAGTTGATTAGCGTTAAATGATTCCAGTTTAAAATCATTTAAGGTTGAAAGTTTATAGTTAAAGGCTGACCAAAAAGTAGGATTTAAGATTTTTTAATCGTCAGTTTTGAAAGATTTAAAATGGAGAAGTTCATAAACCTTTTATAATAGGCACTGTCTATGGTTGCGCAATTGTCCGTAAAATTAGCCGTGAACGAGCTGGAAAAAGAGTTAGAGTTACGGAAAATTCCGGAACCATAGACTGTGCGTTTATAATAGTTGAAATCATTTGGGCTTTTGTATATAATAATCTAAAAAGGTTAAGGACTCCACTCCTTGAAATTAAAAAATTGTAATTGTAATAGATTTTAACCATTTATTTATTTTGACTAAAACTATCATTAGAAGTCAAAAATATTAGAGGCTTCTTCTTTATGCCAAGTATTTGAGGTAATGACAAAATGAAAAACTTATTGGCTGAAAAAGAAATTTAAAGGAAAATATGAAGTAAAACGTCAAATATATTTATTTCAACACTATTAGTTACCTATTATTTATTCCTTTTTGTTGTACAATTTCGAAGATTTAAAATTGATTCCAAAGAATTTCATATATCATCAATTGAACATATTATTTCCTTGTACTCCGAATGGAATGTATTAGATGCAAACGAATAAAGATTATTTATTTCTAATTTTTTACACTTAAAATCATTAAAAAATCAAATTCTAAGGTATTCAATATAAAGTTTTAATATTTTTATTTGAAGATATTACACAACTATTAAATTTGGAACATTCTTACTTTCACATTATTCATATATTGAAGCTTTCTATCATATAGAAATAAAATTGTGTCTATAACATGAAAGGATTTACAGGTTAAACATAAATTCAGATTAGTGTATTTTTAATCATATTATTAAATTTAAATTCCTAGTGAAAAAAATTATCGACGCAGTAAATTTAAAAGTAAATTAAAGTAAATTAAACCTTTCAATAATTTTATGAGTGAAATGATTTGAGTCAATCTAAAGAATTAACTGAATATCAAAATGTATAATTACTTAAATTCGCATAATTATTCAAAAATTCAAACCACTTATTTTGACAATCAACTTACAAATTTTTTATTTTGACTGGCAAGGAATTACCGATGCATTCAACTTAGAAGTTTTTCATAGTTATATGAGTGATATAATTTTGATGTCAGTCTACAAACTCCAAAGTTAGTACTTTATTAAAATTAATAATTGCTGTCTACATTTGCATGATTAAAATTGATTATGTGTGCAAATATTTAAATTTTTTTAATTATTATTTAATCTCAAAGTAAAATAATGAGAAAACAAAAGCGGTACTACGAACCAACTGCATGTCGCGAGCAGAATGGATTAGCAGTGAACAGAAACAACTTCATACTGCGAACACTGGCCAATTATTATTATTAATAATTAATAATAATTTTCAATAATGCTAAAAATTTGAATTTAACACTGCCAATTTTCATTTACCACTGCCAGTTCCGTGAAAAAGTCCACCTTACAACAATCCCTGACTCAAAATTGGGTAATTTAAAATTATATAATTTTGAAAGAAGTACGATTACAATTACACAATTATATAATATAAATAAATTAAATGATAATTCAATCAATTATATAACATAAAATACCTAAAACTTTTTTAAACACTTACGTTTGTTGAAGTATTATTATCTCACTATAATTTGAAATTGGACCAAATGTGGAAAATTTGAGAAAAAATTTCACTTTTTTAGAATCATTGTGAGAGAATATGGTTATAAATAATAATAATAACTTGTTTAAACACTTACGTTTGTTAAAGTATTATTATCTCACTATAATTTAAAATTGGAACAAAAGTGGAAAATTTGAGAGAAACTGCAGCTTTCTAGAACCATTATAAGAGAATATGATCATAAATAATAATAATAATAACTTGTTTAAACACTTAAGTTTGGTAACTATAATTAATTATTAATCCGTTATAATTTAAAAGTGGACCAAAATCCATAAATGTTCATATATTATATTTATACTATATTGGATTGGACTTAACCTAATTTTTCATATTCAAATGATTTTCTTGGACATGCTGATATTTTTTAAATAAGAAGATATAAGTTGAAAGACAAAGTGATTATCTCCATGGAGGACCTAGCTTTGAGGTCCTGGAGCAATTTCGAATACAGTGATGGGTAGTGTCGCTGCTGTATTTGATGTTCATTGCACATACATTAATTTTTAATACGTAATTGAGCTATGTAAAGCTAAAACCGCCGAATTCTATTTTCAGAAGTCACTTATCATACAGTGTGCTACGTGACAAATGACATCTCAAAATGGAATCAGGCGGTTTCAGCTTTCCATAGCCGAATGACTGAATGTTTATTAATAATTTTGTTAATTAATCAAATACTTGCACATTGCCTTCATATTATATGCACATTACCTTTATATTATATGCACACTATGTGCCGCACCGCACGTACGACACCGCGTACTCGTAATATGCGACACAATGTACGCCCATCACTTCGTGCTGCCGAAAATCCAGGCAGAGTCGCACGCGCGACGAATGACGTGCGTCGCACGGGTTTTCCATTGCCTTGAGAAACGGTGAAAACTGGTTAAAACTGGTGAATATTGGTTAAAACTGGTGAAAACTGTTGAAAACTGGATAGTTCCAAGTTCACCGATATCTAGTACCAGATTATTCTTGGGAGCACATGCGTTAAATTTATTCATCCTTTTTCTATGGAAATGGTTTTCTAGTATCTACCTAAACTTCAGGGGGCTATGCCTTGTTCAATTTTGTTTCCTCTCTACTGATAATGATCTGGACTCGTTATGATGACAATGCCGACAATGACCACCCAAATCTTTCCTAGAGACTGGGCATTTCTATAGTCATATCTATTATATAGCTTCCAAGTAGTGTCTATCAATACTCTGAAATGATAAAAACCGTCTTCTATTTTTCAAATCAGGCGCAGATTCTGTATTTTAAGTCGCAGAAGTCTCAGCGATGAAATATTATGTTTGTGTGTGTTTTTTTTTTTTTAGAGAGAAAATTAGGCGAAACGTATTTTTCCAATTTAAGAAAACATTAATTTTACGAAGTTAAGAGTAAACTTCTGTGTATTTAAAACAAAAAAAAACACAAACGGTCTAGCGGAGTAAGCATGTAAAAATTCCCCTCATACGTATCAAGCCTATATTTGCACCATATATTGGCATCTATGTTAATATAAAATCCTGCAAATGTCTACCTTAAAATTTCTTTGTTTTTGGGAGTTATGGAGAGGGAAAGAAAATTTTAAAAGGATATTTTTCTCGTAAACGGGTGAACCGAGTTTTAAGTAAAAAATAGATCTTATAAAGGTTTGTGAGACTAATTAAACAAATGCTGACCAACAATACGGATAACAATTTTTTTTTAATATTCTAAAAATTGTTTTTTTAATTTATGTGTTATGCTTACACCTTCAATATTTTTTCAAATATTCCTATGTTGTCTGCTTAAACATATTTTCTTCCTAAGCTAATCGCCTCGATGCATCATTATTTAACAAAAACTTCAAAATTTAAAAAAAATTTCACCTATTTTCTTGGGCAGCATTTCTTTCAATCTTCCTCTAACTAAGCGCTTTTCGCTTATTATTCCACGGATTTTTGACATTGGAAATAATAATTTAATATTTGCGCCCGTATCAGATACAAATTAATACCATAAGTTGATGCCTATGTGACATAAAATTCACTAAAACCTCAAGCGCACGCTCCGCGCGCGTCCAAGTGATTCCCATACAATTATTTTATTTGGAAATTAAGTTAAATAAAATACCATGAAATTAAATTTAACTTCTATTTGTACATGGCTTCGTATGGGTACCCTCTCATGATTCATAATAAATAATTTTACAACTCTAAACATTTTCATGTAACTTTGGAAAAAATCTCTAAAATGTCGGCGCGTAGGGGAGAGTGGGATATGGTGTCGGTGTGGGGCACGGTGACTATTACAAATAACGTCCGTATTTGTTGATATTCATATGAGTTTTTCACATTAAATAGTTTTCTGTTTAGAAAAATAGTGATTTGATGCAATTTCTCTTTTAAAATTCGCGTCAGAAAAGTAATTATGAAAGAACGGTTTTGGCGGAAACCGATGAAAAAGTCTTTGGCTGAAATTAAGCACTTACAGCATATTTTGAAATACTTGAAGCATGAAATAGTTCGATTTTAATAGGTATATGTATTTCTGCAGGGAGTAGGAGGTTATAACTGCTTTCGCCACATACTTTATTTTGATTGATAATAAAACATTAAATTAGTGTTGAAAACGCCTGAAGTAATTTTTTTCGTTACATTACACTTTCTAGAATTATTACATAATTTTTATTTTACAATGTTTATATTGTTTAAATCAACAGCAGTGATATGACGGTCTCCATACTCCAGTACATGGGGTACGGTGACTGAAATGCAACATTCATTAATTAATTAAATATCAAATAATTAATCAATTAAAAAGCGGTTCGGAGTGATAACATATGTTCCCTTGTAATGTAAGTTTTACCTTAAGAAATACACACATCAAAATCATATTTCAATCATAAATCATAAGGCATTTGAGTCAAAATGAGACACCATACCCCACTCTCCCCTAAGTCATTTTATTTCGATGATAAAAAATGAGGTTTTGACACACTTTTACTTTTTATGTAATTTCCTATGTCATTATTCTAATAGATTTACCCATATTTTTTTTGATGAGGTTACTATAATTTGTGATGAAACGTCAACCTTTATTAAGTCTTATTTGGTCTGGAAGTGTTGGTAATTTTTTTTCTATATATTTCATCCCAGACGTTAAAATATTATTGAGGGTTTTCAATGTTTCCTCTATCCATCATAGAAATCTATTTTTTCCCCCAAGACCCGATTTTTCACAAGACAACTATCCTGCGACTGTTTCATCCATATTTGTTTGTTCAATTTTTTGTTGTTAAATTTACGAGGATTTCGTAGTTAAATTATTATTTCTCGCGCATTCCTTTGAATTTAGAACGAATAACACAAAGCTTGGGAGAGAAGGGCCGAGCAGAAAAAGTCGAGAAGTCGAGCTCATTTTGAAGAGAAAAAGAAAAAAAAAAAAAAAAACGCAGAAAGCCGGGGCCGAGAGGGACCGACGGAAAGAATTCGCCAAGGTGAGCACTTTGATTGACAAACGTCAGTCAGCTCGCGAGACTCGCCACGGTGGATCCCTATTTGGTATTCTATGTAGATAAGTATCCTTCTTGATTATGCACTGCCTCTGGCTGAGTATTCTCTATACCTCCATCTCTCTAATATACTCAGAAAAATATTTATCCTAAATTAAAAAAAAACCGTACTTTAAGATAATTTTTTTATTTTACTAACAATAGCTTAAAAATTTGAAAAATCATTTTCAATTGAAGAAAATTTTACGTTCTTAGCGTAGTTGATGGACCGGGAAACTGGGAAATGACCGTGTATTCATTTTTTCAGCGGGAATTTGACAAATTATCAGAAAAAAAATTTTACCATCACAATATTTTTAGACAATTTTCCATTTTAGATTTAATTTTTAAGCGTACGTTTTGCATTTAAAGAATTTTAAAACGCACTTTTGAAGATTAAAAAAATTACAAATTAGAAGCGTTTGAAATAGACAATTTTGGATAAAAAACATTTTTATTTAATCAACTGTGAATATACATTAAAATTATTTTTAAAAATGAACAGTACTTTAAGGATTTAAAAGTAAATAATTTATTGTACAAGACTATTCGTAATCAGTTCAAAATTTAAGAATTTCCACATTTGAATCAAATTTTAAATATTGTTTCAATCAACAATTTGAAAATTTGACAATTTATTTAAAATCAGTAATTATGAATCAAATATTCAAAACTAAAAAAAAGTACTTTTTGAACGTTGCAATTTTAATTGTTCCATTTGGAAAATTTTAATTTTCAAGTAAAATGGTTGCATGTTTAAGTATAAATCCGGCTATTCGTACCGAAATTCGGTGCAAATAGCCCACAGAATAATTTGAAACAAAATATGGATTTAATTTTTCAGGATTTCTTTTACAAAATTGTAGGAAAAATTCGGATCATTTTAAAAGAAGCTTAGAAATTCTGAAAAAATTTAATTTTAATTAATTTTAATTTTAAGGTTTGGAAATAAACTTTTGAAGCTTTTTAAGGATTTTTCAACACTTTGAAATAAAAATAATTCGACTTCTAAGTCAAGAAAAGTTCCGCTTATAAAACAAATGCAATCGTTTAATTTTTTATTTTTTATTGTAACAAAATATATAAATTTTTAACAAACAAATGCAATTTTTAACGAAGTAGTTGATGTTTTAAATACATTGTTGAAATTTCAACCAAATAGTTGATTTTTTTAGCCAGAAAGATCAATTTTCTTAAAGAGAGTTGAATCTTCAACCCAGAATTTTTTAATCAATAAAGATGAATTTTCAATTTAAAAAGATGAATTTTGAACCCAGAACTTTTCAATTGAAAAAATATGAATTTTCAATCCGAAAAGACTAATTTTGAACAAAGCAGTTGAATTTTTGAACAGAAAAGATGACTCTTCATCAAAATAATTGAATAGTTGGAAAAATACTTGATTTTTCAACCAGATAGTTGAATTTTCGATCATTGAAGATGAAGTTTCAATCCAAGAAGATGAATTTCCAACCCAGAACTTTCCAATTAGAAAAATTTGAATTTTCGAGCCAAAAAGACTAATTTTTGACAGAGCGGTTGCGTTTTTGAACAAGAAAGATGACTTTTTACTAAAATAGTTAAATTCTTAAAAAAGTGCTTGATTTTTTAAACACACAGTTGAATTTCTGACCTTCAAAGATGAATTTCCAACCAAAGAGTTCAATTTTTAACCAAACAATTTTATCACAGGAGTTGATTTTTCGAACAAAGAAAAGGACTTTCTATAAAAATATATAAATTTTCAACAAACTGTTACAATTTTCAACAAAATAGTTGAATTTTTAACCACATATTTCAGGTTTTAACTAAATAGATGATTTTTCAGGCCCAAAAGATAAATGTTTCTGATAGCAGTGAAATTTTCAACCGAAAATGACCATTTTCTTCCAAATTCCGAAGGTTTAATAAAACAGTTAAATTTTCAACAAATTAATACAATTTTTAACAAAGCAGTTTTAATTTGTTCAGCTTTTAACCAAATAGTTCCAGTTACGATTGAAAAGATGAATTCTTAATGAAAAGTGTAATAGTTTAATTTTCAACCAAAAACGATTAATTTTCAGCCAAAAATGGATTGATAAAATTTTGAGTTAGGAAAATTAATTTTCAACTGAAGGTGCAAGGTTTTGAACTAATAATTAAATAGTTAACTGAATACTAAAATTTTTAACCAAAAGAGAAGAATTCCGAACCAAAACTCGAAAAGTAGACGTTAAAATTAAAAATAATTAACATTTTGCGAAAATAACTTGCATTTCCTCATTGTGTCCTATTAATTCAGTTCGTATTCAATCGAGAAAAACTGAAATAGTAGAGAGAGTGTAATGTCTGTTTTCAGATGCTTTACTTGTGAAATAAAATCACTAGTTATTATTTTTGTTATCTTCCATAATTGCCTGTTCCAAATCATAATTGCAGTCTTTAAATTTTTCATTTTAAAACATCAATCTTTCTCTCCATGATATAAAAAATATATATATGTATATTTACAGTTTTGAATAAAGACTAATTCACGGGTTTTAAGATTTCAAAGACTGAAGAAAAACCTATCAGCAATTGCTTGACTTGATTAGCAATTTAAATTTTTATTATCGACCCTGAATCATTATTTAATCCAATACTGGCTCACCCACATTCAATCGAAGCCAATAAACATAAATAAAGTCGAAATATTGCATAATAATGGTTCATGATCGAATGTAAATCAATTTGTTATTGCTTTGTACAGCAACGAATGATTATTTTCACCTGGATAGAAAATAGGTCATTTGATTAGCTTAGTCTTTAGTACAGTACTAGATTGCAAAGAACTTGATGCCGCAATTGACTGTACATATATTAAGCCCAGACATTATGGATCACATAATTGGCCGTGCATATAATAAAGTGTTTTCTGAAATGTTGAAACACTTACCCTTCTTTGTCATATGTCCTCATGTAATTTTTTCTGAATGCATTTTTTCATGAATTTATTTGGCAATAGTTGATAGACATTCGAACCAAGAAGAGATTTTTATTTCAAATAAAATCAGTTGCACTGACCCAAAAAAGACGAATTTTCAGCAAAATAGTTTAGCGCTCATCTAAAACAGACTTACTTTCAACCAAACAGTTAAATTTTTAACCGGAAAAGATGTGACTTTCACCAAACGTGATGAATTTTCTAATTGAAGAGACAACCTGAAAGTATGAATTTAAAAAAAGTTAAATTTCAACCCAACCTTTTATTCATTTCCAATCCATATGAAGTCCCGTATGCCTATACAAGAATTAAAATATATTGAATGACCAAGGTTTTTTTCAGGCAACCTTTGAAATCGGACTAAACCGAGAGTTCAGTGTATTTAGTGAAAAATGTGACTTTTTGAGAATGACGTGATCGAAAAATTCGCGAGTACCATAACAAATAAACTTTTTATTATTATTTATCATTACGACTTGATTGTAAGATTTTGATCCAACTCTGGTTCACGAACAATATTGTATTTTAGTTTCATATTTTTTTGATTAAATTAATAACATACATGACTTCTGTCTACACTTTCTTTTGCTTTCTTACTTCGAAAAATTTCGTTATTGGGCGTGGGGTTCCTACTGGTGTTTCACCGACTTCTTCTGGGGTCAACATGGTAATTAAGCCGCTTTCCATGTTTATCTTCGCCCGCTTATAATTTTTCTTACTCAGCATATAAGCATATAGTCCAGCCAGAGCATTAGTACTCTCCAATATTGCAAATACGTCACCGTCGGCTGTTGATATAACAATTTGTTCTTCAATTGGCATGGGCTCATACTCATTGTTTCCTATTTTCAATTTAAGTCCTGTATCCGCTGAAAAAAAGTATCTTCGAAGTTCGAATGTCCGTTGAGGATTCGTGCGGGAAGTAAGTCGAATAATTTTAAAATTTTCAAGTCCACAACCCCTCTTGTGAGCAGAAGGAAGCCTAGTAGGTGGAATTATGCGCCTAGAAGGAGCAATAATCGTTGATGAAGAAGAACTGTCTGAAGAAGAAGGTCTGGTCGAATAAAACCGGCGAGAAGGAGACCTGGACCTGTACCTTTTAGAAGATTCATGTCTTTCAGCAGAATGATGTATTTCAGAAGAATAAGAAGTTTCGATACGAGGAACACCAGAAGTAGGGGCTCTATTACTCAAATTCTCGGATTGTAAACTTGACTCTGCAACAAGAAACAAAGGATTACATTTTCCTAAAGCACGTGATACACAATATGAAAATGTGTAATTATAACATTTTTTGGCGAGTAATATAGTGTTTTATGACCGATGTCTGCAATTTTAGTTTACATGGGCATATTAAATTTCTTGTATGTTTACTACACTCATTACACTTTCTAATTTTAGTATACTTACGTATACTGAATTTCTTGTATGAAGTTATATGTATACTAAATTTATTAAGTGTACAGTAAGTTTTTTTCACGTATATGAATTTCATAGTTTCTGTCCATCTTAACTGATTTCTTTCCCATATATCAACTAGTGTCTCCCCTGCACCACATTCTTTGAGGATTATCTCGTTTCAGATTTTGTCCATCAGTGTTTTCTCGCACATTATGCCTATGTGCAAGGAAGACTTCTCACTGCGGCTTAGAAGAGTTTCAAGGGTGGTCCTCGATGCTGCTGACCTTCTGATATTCACTAAAAACTATTGCAGTTATATTTTTATAACTACTGAACTTTTAAACTATTGCACAATTTCACGTATACCAAGAAGGGTATACGTTATTTTCCTAGTTCCTAATTCGTAATTAATAATTTATAACAGAGCTTGTCACTAATTCATATAATCCAACATGAGGACTAGGGCAAGGTAATTATCATAGGGATATAACTTTGGATAGAAAATACGGAGAAAAACAAACAATTCAGCAGAGGGATGAAACTAAAAACTGACTTGACAAGTCTTGAAGGTTGACGGGCCTTTAGGAGGAAGGTTCGAAATCATAGATCGGGCATGGTTAACATTTGTGAAGTGCGCGACAGAAACGTATATATTTTTTACATACAGAAACAGGTAAGCCGGGCCTAGCAAGCCCGCTGTTCATTGCATCACTAACTAGGAATACCGTGATGAAAAAAGTATTCATATCACTTCTGGTTGCATTAAGAAAACAGTTTTTAAGAATACATTTAAGTTTGGTATGAAAGAAAAATACAAAGAAGTAATATTATTTTTCCACATAGTCTCCCCTTTTGGAAACACACTTTGACCACCTGATTGGAAGTTTCTTGATTCCCTCTTAGCAAGAAGGAGACAGGCGTGTTATGAGCGAAGTGCGTACGGAAACTATGGACGGATGGATTACATCATCAGTCATCTTCTTGCAGTCTTCAGTGCATCATCCTCTCTGGTCCATTGAGAAAGACTCTCGTTTATATTTGATCAATCCTCGTACTGTTCGGGTCTGTCATATAATTTTTCTCGCGTGAACCCTTTCAAATTTTTCTCCACATTCATCAATAACTTCAAACAGAAATATCATTGTATCACTCGAAAAGCTTATAATTATAAATAAAAATGATTCAACTTGTTCCATTTTTCTATACTCCTACTGGAAAAAAGGGCTTGTATTTCAACGAGCCTGAGAGGCCCGGCTAGCCATTAACGTTATGACTTTTGCTTGCCGTCATAAGGGTTAAGGTTTCCCTGTACAAATCTCAGTTCCCATTCTTTTGAGCCCTGTTGAAAAGGGGTCGAGTATCCTTTTGTCAGGTCATCAAGTCTAAGATTCCACCAGGGTGCCTCCTTGTCTGTTTTCTTAATACGAAGAAGACAATTGTCCTCATATGCTTTGTTCATATCTTTTTGCAGGATATCGACATCAAATTCTATTTGTATTTGCTTTAGGGTTCCTATACCTTTGAAACTAAGGTCTATCGGCTGTCAAGGAGAAGCATATCTGCCTATGACCCAATAGGGACATATCCTACGATACATGCCAACCCTTGAAACCTTCGCTAATACTTATCAAACATAAGGTCAAATCAATTACCTCGTGACATCTAGATGTCACGAAAGTAGGTATGTTACACCGATTTAATGAAGTTAACTTAGTATTCAAGAGGTAATCTAATAAAGTCTTATCCCTGTGATTGGTGTCCTTACTACCGCAAGTAGAATGATGCACGTTAGCATCATATCCGATGAGCAATGACCATCATTTAACACAGCAGTTGTCCGCCAGACGTCTCATTCCTCAGATGGTGTTGGATCCTTGAGTTTTTGTTTCAACCATTTTCCGATAGGACTCGTTTTTTATGCATCGTACAACTGTGCACTGAGCAACTGTGCACGAGCCCATCTGTGCACGTCGATGGCTACAGGCACAATTGTGCACGTTGTTGGCCACAGGCACTATTGTACGCCAGGCCATCTATGCATCTCGAAATTTAGACGTGCACAGATGGGACTCTCCCAACTTTGCACGTCTAAATGTCGACTAAATGTGAATGCAAAAACTCTCAATGTACATTAATGCTGAGCAAATCACCCTCGGTTGGCGTTGGCCCTTTAAATGGTGTCTGATTTTTATTTCCACCAAGCCTCTAGAAAAGAACCTTGGTAATCCAATTGATTTAATATCGTCTCTGACATTAAGTGCTTCCCTGGGCTGAAAAGAATTGAAACTAATATTTCTATGATTCTTTAAATGTGCGTGACACATTATCAATATTTTTCAACAAAAGCCCCTATTTTGACGCTCCAAGTGGAAGTAGCCCTACTTTGAAGCTGCTTATTCTACTAGCTCCTACTTAGCCGCTACTAAAGATATTTTCATTCTATTTTGCTTCTACGTAGGTTTCAGCTCCTACATTGAAGCTCTTGCCTCTATGTTCTTGAGTTTTACTAACGTCTCCTTTAAGCTTCATGATCTCCTAAGAATTTCGAGGTTCATTTTTAACGCTCTTAATCTTTAACGCGCAAATTTGGCGTCATTGCCTCGGCGTCTGCGTCCTCGTAACGGATACTTTGTTGTTTCCTACCACATCCATCACCACAGTTTGTGAGAGCGTCCGTATAAGTGGTTTTAAGTGATCAATAATAAAAAAATAATATCGAAATGGCTCCAAGAGCAAACAAGTTGACTCTGATTTGGTAGCTGGATAATAGGAAAAAATGCGTTATTTAATTATTATCAATGATTCCATAACATTTTGCATTATCATTTAACAACAAAGAGCAATTTTAATTTTAAGTTGCATAAGACTTAGGATTTGTTGATGAGTGAAAAAACCAAAATTATTTTGTATCTCCATTCATTCATGCAATTATTAATACATGTTGTTTTCAACGCTTGATAAGAAATGGTTGTTCATTGGTGTTGCAAAATAACTTGAAATATTGCGCAAATCGATGGGTTCTAAAAGAAACTACGCAACTCCCGCCGACAGATAGAAAATACGTATTTGGCGCACTCTATACTGAGTATATATAAATTTATAGATACTTAGTTTAGAGTACGCTAGATACGTATTTTCTATCTGCCGCCGAGAGTTGCATAGTTTCTTTTAGGAAGCTAGAATGTGGAGCGGTAAAGTAGAAGCAAAAACTAAGCCCCTATTTTGATGCTCCAAATGGAAGAATTGGTAATTTGTGCCCATTAGAGCGTCAAAGTAGGGGCAAAAATTGCATTGAAATATCATCTACGTTAAAACCTTAGCCCCTCCAAATAAGAGCGCGAAGAGCGTCAAAGTAGAGCCTATATTTCGACTTGGGGGGTCTTATCTAAGCTATTATCTTGGACAAATTTCAGTTACATAAAACTCTTGACCAAAAAATAATGGTCAGAGAGAGAGAGATTTTATATTTATTCTTCATAAATTATTAGTTTCTCTAAACTTTTTAAGGCAGAATATTATAAACACGAGTTCATAAAAAGTGACGTGCCTTCAAAACGTAAGAAAAAATCCATCTTTTCTCAATCAGTGAGCCTGAAAACATCGAGATTTGATTAAATCTTTGAAAATCAATTTTCCTCCAAAACTAGTGCCTGCACATTGTTGATGAGAATGCAATAAATCGAACGATTGTACACTGAAATCGTTCATAAGTAATTAATTGAAAATTGGCAGAAATATCAATTTTACAAGAAAGCATGTGACGCACGGTGGGGCAAAAAAGGACCCGTGGACAAATCAATTTTTACCCTACGTTATTCATCCGATTTGAACGTTTTTTTTTTTTAATGAAAGCTTTTTAAATTTTGAAAAGATTCATGTGATTATATTTTTTTTAAATCGTGTAACAATTTGTTATTTAACAACAAAATTAAATTTGTTTTTAAACTTTTCGCACGTGCCATTTCTTTCAAGACATTCAGATTGACCAAAGAAGATCTTAAAACAGTGTTACAACTATATGCAAACAATTTGCAGTTGGTGAGAATAATAAGAAATGTATTGTGTTATAAACAAATTACTGAAGAAAAGTCATTTTTTAGGATTGGCAATGGTTAGCTTATTGCAATTAATAGATTTTCTATAAACTGTGAGAAATATTAATGTTCGATTACGATTGATTAAGAATAGATGCTTTTTGATGATCGTTTGAACAATTTTTATAAACAAATTCACAGTTTGACGACTTTTCAATGGATGGGTTCAATTTTTGTTCACGGAATAAATAAGGGATGTCTTTCGGATGACTCTGCTATGATACTTTGCAAATTGAGAACAATTAGTCATTGTTCAAACAATTGTTATAAAAAAATTCATGTTGTGTCCATTTTTTGTCGATTGACAACTTCGATTGTTTTTCAATCCAATGAACTTACGTAGTATTCCAAAGCAGTGATTTGGTATCTTGAAGCAGTGATCTCTCAATTTGGGGAAATTAATATCTCAAGCTTCCCAAATAAAGATCAGCAGAACACAACAAAAAGTGCAACAAGTCTTCGTGCATCTTGATTGGAGATGATTTTCTTGTATTATTTTCTCGACCTCTTTTCCGGCCTTTATGTCGCGCTTTCTGAACAAGAAATTGAAAATTATTTTATCATTTTTCGGAAATCGTAGAAAGTTTTAAAGTACTTTTAATCTCTTCAAAAATCTAAAAATTTCTAAATATTTTTCAAACTGACTCCAATTATTCATACATTTTTTAATATTCTTCAAAAATTGAAAACAATTCTTAAAATCTTTCAGATTTTTTCCGTACTATTAATATTCGAAATTCTTAAATTACCAACACGGGGATATTCCCTACTTATGAAATTCCGGAATCTACACAATTCAAAAATTGTTCAATGATAAAATAATAAATCAAATAAACTAATTTTATTTCATCAACATATTTTTTATTTTATCATTTCTTTATTATTGTTACAATTTTCAAATTTCGATAATATTGTAAATTGTGAGGAATCTTATTATTTTGCCGAATTTTCCAATTTTCCAATTTCAAATTGTCGGTAATTATATAATTTCGGAAATTTTCTATTTATAATATTTTCCTTTCAGAGAATTGTATGGTCGCAAGAATTTTATTTTTCGGGATTTTCCAATCGTCCCATTTCTACGAATCTTTTGAAATGGTTTTGTTTTATTCGTAAAAAATAGCATTGAAAAAAATCAAACTTTTTAAAAAACCACACAAGAGATGAATAAAATGAAAAGACAAAAGTTGTTCAATGAAAAAAAATCTACAAATTTGTTATGAAATTTTGTTATAAAAATACATTTAAAATATAAAAAATCAACTTTTTGGAAAAACCACACAAGCTACAATAACATTTTACTCAACAAAAATTTCCGCCTAAATTATATCTAAAAATTTTCTTAGGACCACTTTACGGTTGGATGCGTATTTTTGGTTCAAATCGTGAAAAATAGCATTGCAAATAAACAAATTAAATTTAGGGAAAAACGATACAAATTGCAATGAAATCTATAATAACTAAATTGTTTTTCTTTTCTTTACTAAATGTGCACTTTTTCTTTAATCATATAAACAAGACAATGAAAATACGTCTGTTCAAATACCAATGCGTATTATGAATTGCAATACTATAAATTTATTGAAATAATACATGTTTCAGGGTAGCTGGAAGTAAAATTCAATGAAAAATAAGTAACAAATATTAAAGTGATTAAACAAATAATGTGGAAAAGTTCGAATTTTAGACAAAATCGAGTGCGAAGCACGACATATGTGATAAGAATGTGTTCGTTGAAACCGAACGAGCTTTCAACAAAAGAGAATTCACTATTACCAAATTACAGTTGTCGATGATTTGATCCTTGATTTTAAAAGGCCTGTGCGTGAGGTAAATACTTTTTAGAGCGCGAAATAAATATATTATTGAGCGCGAAGCGCAAAAACCAACAGTCGCGCACCCTAGGCGTGCTCAAATTTGCGAGCCAAGCAAACCGCGGGCAAGTGTGGTTCTAGGGTTAGCGGCTATTTTGCCTGTAGCATTACTACTGATAGTGTTTCTCATGCCAAACAGACAGAGAACGAAGAGGTAAAGGGACTAAGAGAAATATCAAAACACATAATTTATAATCGAGAGTCTCTTAAATACTTTGAAACACATGTCGCTTCCTTTTATTATAAATGTCGACATGTACATCAGTTAAAGGAAGCTGCACCCCACGATGAAGTAGTGGCAGTTGATGTTCTTGCTGAACCTGATTATGATCTAGTCCCACCATATCCTCTCAAGACAGATTGCCCTAATTCTACCCGCGGTAAAGAAAACTGTAAAAAGTGTGAGGAGAGAACCCAATCGACTCTTCTTACTTAGATACTCAGAGCTAGCCACAAGAATAAATTAGCAGAATCTAGCAGACCAAAAACGCTCAATATCTGTAAACAGATTGCTTTCAGCTGTCGAAATAGCTGCCATTGAAATAGAAGTAGAACGGCAGCTTCCTATTGATGAAATCCCTCTGGAAGATGTAGAAAACGAAGACCTGATTGTAGTTGAAGGCATAAGTGCTTGGGACAATGTACATCAAGTATCGGATCCTCTAGGATCAAATCCGGACATCAATAACGTTGATGTAAACATCGGGATCCCAGGAAAGCTACAGTACCTTGAAAGGAATTTTGGTCGTTCTTTGCTAGAGTTCAGATGTGTAGAACCAACGCAAAGGAATTATGTATCCAAGATAAACATAACGAAGGATCTCCGTGCACTAATGAGACACTTGAACTGCAAGGACTTACCCATGCATTTGAACGTACCATTAATTGCGTTAGAGGTGCAAACTCTTATGTATTGTGTAGCTGCGGCAGTCATTATAATTCCGGGCCGTAGAACTAGATCTACAAATGCAGTATTTGCCTCACAAAGGAAGCGAGATTCACCATGGCAGATGAGGTTGGATTAGCAAAGTATGGTGCAAATCGAGTCAATTAATTCAATGTTAGAAACATAATAGAATCCGAAAGCTAAGGCAAAATGTTACTGAAATCATTCATCCACGGCATATTGATACACTGGCACCAAAAATATTGGATGAGGTAAAATACTTCCAACTGCAGACTTGATCTTCTTACTGCCAGACTGCGCTGGCACAAGAAAAGTATTGCAAGATTGCAACAAAATCCAACCTTTCAAGCAGATGAAAGAAGGGTTTACCGTTAAATGTGTGTAAAGAAAAATAACCAGTTATAAAACGGAGACACTCAGTTTGAAGACAAGAATCACTACTGTTCGGGTGCTTGGGGAAGAGCAAACAGATACAATTTCAATGATGTTGTGGTTCCAACTAGAGAAAGCAAGAGCAAACAATAAGAGCGGTTTCAAGGTGGTCAAGTAACTGGAAAGCTCCAGTCCCGGAGATAATGCACAATTTCTAGTACAAGTCATTGCACAGCTATCATTGCAAGTGAGGTATGTTCTCTATGAAATACAGGGCAGTAAAAATATAGTCATCATAAACGCTTTTGCAATGAGTATTTACTTGAAGTTTTAAAAATTTATAAATTCTGTCCATGCATCATTGACTTCCTAGGCCGTGCGACAATGTTTTAGGGTACAAGAATCATGTCTTTTGATAATGGATAAAAAAGAACTAGATCAATACGCATTACGCTAGTTCAGATCACAGACTGCAGCAAGTGATCGATGTCGCGAAGCAGTTTTCCAATGACATCCACATGGAGTTTCGACTTGGTAAATGCAGAAAATCAGAGAAGAATTAAAGTATTCTCGAATCTAAGGTACGAAAGCTAAGCAAAACTTAACGACTGCCTCCAATACAAGACTCAGATTGGTTGTAAAGAGTTCCCTCAACTCGGCAAACAAGATCAGGGCAATCAACACCTATACAATCCCTGTCCTCACGTACTCATTTTGGGGTTATCAAATGTTCAAACTCCGACCTTGGAAGGTTAAACGAAACCACGCGCGTAAAAATAACGGAGCAGTAGATGCACCGCAGTAATTCAGCGATTATGATAGTTCTATCACGACATAGAGGGGGTAGGGGCGTTGTCGATGTCAAGAAACTGTGTCAGTCACAAGTTATGCAGTTGTGAGACTATCTTGACGGCAAGCGCAATGCTGTGCTCTAAAACACCATGAGCAGAGAACACCTCGATTACAAGCCCTTGACTTTGTTCTCAGAGAATGCCTTGAATATGAGGGCAGAAACCATAGATGAATTAGAATCACAATAAAGATAAGAAGCTATCCACGTCAAACACCAAAACACAGTAGATTTTCTTGAAGTGTATAGTAAGACATCCAATATTTGGCGCAAAAAGGGCGTCCAGTTTTCAGAGATGTAAATGTTCGTCATTATATGGAGATACCAACGCATTTATCAAGCACATTATTTTTGGTTGTCGTGTAATGGCTCAGATATAATACACGCATAGAAATAATGATATGGCGAGCATTATACATCAACAACTTTCCTCAACCTAAGACTCTTAGAAGAATTGATGCCCTTGCATAGATAAATTCCAGTGCCCGTTTTAGAAAACAAAGATTACATCTTACATTGAGATGTAACTATCCAGATGGATCATTATATCCGAGCCAATCGACCCGACATCGTGATACGAGAAAAAAAAGGTGGATGAGTCGACATCATAGAAATTGCTTGTCTACTTAAACAAAATTCGCGGGCAGCCTATATAACCAAGATCCATAAGTATAGCGAGCTAAGGTATGAAGTGAAGACAATATGGAAGAATGTGAAAAATGCATTCATATTACCTTTTGCGATTTCGGCTAGATGCAATGTGCACATAAGATTCACTGACCACCTTGTATACTTAGGAGTCAGTATAGTACTGGCAGAATTTCAGAAGCCGGTTTTATTAAACACCAGTCAATTGTAAGAAACGTCCTAGACCATCAGGAAACAAACTACACCATACTCCTAATCTTGTACCTACTACAACGTCATTGCAAAAGATTTCAAACACCGTATTGAATTAATGCACAACATCTTCATCCTATCAGGCACTTGAGTTAGTCCGTAACTGATTAAGAAATACCATGTTCACTTCAAAGACAAGTTCAAATAATGATAACTATTCAAAATAATGACTATACTAAAATCCAAGTCTATTGAAAAATCCAACTATCACAAAAACGCCTTCGGCATGTTGTGCCGTAAAAAAGCCTCGTTGGCTGATGCAGTTAGGCGTTCGGACTTCACGTTAGAAGTGCAGGCTGTGATATGTATGCCGGTATCTCTGAAATTTTTTTCTCGTACTCTTACCGAGGTTCTGGGGTTTGGATCCCACCTTGAGCTGTAGGTTCCCCATCATACACTTGGTGGCAACCCACCCCGTGGATTGTGGGGCAAAAATCAAGCTTTGCCTCATATGTAAAATTATGCATACTGCTCTTATTAGATCACTTAATTGCATTACGAAAATGTGTTCGTGACTGATGATATATACTGGGATAGCCCAGTGCAGATAATTCAAAAATCCAACTCTTACGAAAATGCCTTCGACACGTTCAGCTGTAATCATCTTAAGCCTAAGAGAAAAATGAGCTTTCTCGTTTTTTTTTATAATGGCCCTGCCGGAGATATTCTCGCGTTGACGTCGCGGTAAGGCTTGAGCTTTCTTCTTGTGTCTTTGAAGGCTGCATTGTCTGTAGCATTGCTACTGACAGATTTTCCCATTCCAGAGAGATAGTTAACAAAGAGTAAAGAGATTAGGAGGAACACTAAAATCCATAGGCTTAAATGGAGAGTTTTTAAAATATTGTGAAAAGCTTGTGGCTTCCCGACGATGGTCAGGGCGCCCCTCAAAAATCCAAAAGCTGGTCAGAAAAAACGTCTGCGGCAAACGGTAAACAGTGGATCATCAACTGTGGAGCATTTACCCAAAATACCGTGGGAAATCACCACCTTGAATACTACAATGAGAGAAGAATGGATGCGTCTGTACTATAAGTGCGTCAAGTTTGTAACCAAAATAGAAGGATACTTTAGGACAGCGTTTTCTGCAAAGTATCTTCATATACAGGAAGTTTTAGTAAGACATCATATCGCTAAGGTGAAGGACGTCAGAAATAATATATTTATCTAAGAAGACCGAGAAGTGGAGATTAATATGGAGACCACATATAAACAGAGCTACCCAAAGCTAGCGATAATAATAAATGAGCAGAATCAAGTAGACAAAAAAGACTCAGCATTTGTAAACAGACTGCTTTCAGCTGTTGAAATAACGGCCACCAAAATGGAAGTGAAACAGCGGCTTCCCATTGATGAACATCTTCTGGAAGGTGTACCGGATCCACTACATTCGGACATTTCCGTTCGTGAATTACTACAGTTCAGACATGTAGAACCAACAAAAAGACATTCTCTGTCCAAGATGTACATCACAAAGGATCTGCTTGCACGAATAGTACACTTAAGAAACAAGGTTTTACCTATGGATTTGAAAGCAAATCTAAACCAGTCACAGGTGCAAACTCTTGTGTACTTTACAGCTGAGGCAATAGTTAGAAAATTTTGGGTCACAGAACTAGGCCTACAAATCAGTATTTGAACCTGGATGCAAACGAGATCCACCATGGAAAATCAGGTTGAATGTGAAAGTCAGGAAAGCAAGAAGCTAATTGGGTCGATTGACTCAATATAAGAAAAGCATTAGAACCAGAGAGCTGGTACACCATGTTACTAAAACCATCCACCCTCGCTGCATCGCGACATTAACACCAGTAAAATTGGATAAGATAATTGATGTTGATGTTGAAGATGACTTGATGTTCTTACAGCTAGACTGCGTCGGTACAATACGAGAAGTGCAAGACGGCAGCAAAATCAAACCTTCCAGGCCGATGTCACAAAGTAGTTTTTCAGTGATATCCATATAGAGTTCGGAGCAGATAAATGCAGAATAGTGCATTTAATCAGAGGAGAATTAGGGACCGCAGAGTTAGAAAACGAGAATGACGTCCAGGTAATCGCTGAAGGCAAGTCATGTAAATATCAGGACAATCAAAATTTATGCGATCCCTGTCGTCACGTACTTTTTTCGGTTCATCAAATGCTCGAACACCGACCGTGAAAGGTTGAAAAGAACCATCCCCGTCGAAATGATGAAGCATCATCAAATCTACTTATAACACTTTAGATCTTTTTAGAATCTTTAAAATACGCTTTATGTACAATTATTAAAAATTGTCATTTGTATAAAAGTGTTCTTATGGATCAACCTCATCTGCCTTTCTAAGGAGACATAGTTCTATTGCTCTTTTTTTTTAAATCAACTTTTACTAGATACAAAAATTTCGAAAATCTTTGAAATCTACCTTATTCCCAGATTTGTCCCTTGCAGCCCTCTCTTACAATAAATAAAGTCTTGGATAAATTTTTCGTGGAAACTTTCGGTAAAAAGACTCGTTTTTGAGATTCTCGGGCAAATATGACAATCAAGTTTTGAAATTGTATTTTATATCTTAAGGAGACCCTCTTGATAATATACCAATCAATAAAAAGATTGAATAAAATAAATACAAATCAGAAATTAGAATCAATTTTTTTGTCGGAACTTTAACTGAAAAAACTTGTTTTTCCTATTCGCATGAAAATATATTTTTGAAAAACTTAGCTTTAGAATGTGGCACAATAGGCTTTATAGCTTGATCGCCAGGAGAGCTTTTCCCAGGCTTCTCGCCCGTTTTAAAACTTTAAAACTAGCTTTAGAATTGGATAAGGAACTGAAAGGAATAATCATTATTGCAGAATTAATTCATGTTCATGGAAATATTGAACATGTTCATTTTTTTAAAGCTTTATACAATGAAAAGGCAGTAGCTAGGAAAATATTTTGGATATATTATGTACATGTTTCATTCATTCGGGCCGGCGTATCCTCGTTCACGTTACTTCAGTTGAGGGCCTTAATTGTTGTGTTTACAGTTTCTTCGTTCTGTCTCGTCGCATTCTCCGTCATCGAAAGTAGCAGACCCTGCAATAATTATAATTATTACATTATCAATTATAAATAACTAATAATTATTATTAATTATAACTGCCTAAGACAATTGAAGGGAAAATTAAAGAAAAGTTATAAAATTCTCTTATGACAATGACTCCTTGAATCGAACTTTTTGTATCTGCACTCGGATTAGAGACCAGCAACTTTCGACCTGTTTTCAAAAAACTTCCACTTTTCTAACTAAAAGTCTACTATTACATCTTTAGTTCATAATTCACGTTTTTCGATCAAAAATTCCACTATTTGCTGCAAAATTTAATTATTTTGCTTAAAAATCAATAATTTAGTCAAAAAAATTTGGTTATTTAGTTGAAAATTATAATGTGTACTTGAAAACGGACGTTTTGTTGAAAATTCATATTTTCGGGTAGAAAAATCCTCCTTTCGAAATAAAACATTCATTTTTTGGTAGAAACCTAGTTTTATTTCAATCTTCAAAAGTTATTTCTTTCTAATTTCAAAGTCTATTAGATTATTTTGGATTCCAAATTAACCTATTTTGGTCGAAAATCTAATTCTTGGGTTAAAAATTCAACTATTTTGTTTAAAGCAATCTCTTTTGGTTAAAAATTGTACTACTTGCTTGAAAATATAACTATTTTCTAAAAAATCTTCATTTTGTTGGTGAAAATGACTTTTTTCAATGAAAAAATTTAATTATTTCACTTTTTTTTAAATTCATCTTCTTTTTGATGGTACAAACTTAATCTTCTCTGTTGAAATTTTTTGTTGTTGGTAATGTAACCATTTTGTTCAATATCGAGTTCTGGCTTTAAAATTCATTTTTTCTAAGTTTCATCATTTTATTTGAAAATTTAATTATTTTGCTAAAAAATCGGTTGCTTTTCTTTGGTTTAGAACCGATTTTCTTCGCTCAAAATGCTATTTTAAATATCCCATTTTTGGTTGAAAGTTGATATTTTCAATTCAAAATTAATCTTTTGTGGTTGAAAATCCATCTATTTATGGGTTGTATTTTTCTATGGGTTGTATTTTTTTTGCTAAAAATTAATTTTTCAAGTTGAAAATTTAGCTATTTCAGTTTTCCAACTTGCTCCACATCATAAGAATTAATAAGATTTAAGAAATTTAAAATAAAATTTGAGTAATTTCTAGAAAAAAAATTCAATTATCAGCTATTTAAAGATATAGTAAATAAATCAAGACAATTCTCTGCAGAACTTACGAAGTAAATGAGATTTTTGAGCTTGTTCACATGTGACTGTGCAACCATTAAAAAGACAGAATTTTAATTTATCTTCTTTCTGAAAACATATAATTCTCGTTAATTAAATGAAATATCCATGTTGTGAGACTGATAAATTTTCCTTGTGAAAAAGCGAGAAGGAAAACTTTTGTATGCTCACCTTGCATTTGTAAGGATCGTCCGGTATCTCACCCTAGTAGCCATATTCGTTGTCAGGATGCACAGGATTATTATGTAAAAAATAAGATGTTTGTTAGCCTGAATTCTGTAAATGTCGAAAATTTCATATTTCCATTATTTGTAACTAGCAGTTTCAATTTTCTGCGATTTTCATCAACTGAATTTTCAATTTTCTTTAATTTTCAACACTTACATTTTTAAGTGAAGAAAATGCATGAAAATTCAACTGCTGAAAATTAAAGAAAAATAAAAAATGAACTGTTGAAAATTCAATTTTCAAATTTCTTCCATTTTTAAAAGTTAAACTTTTTACTGCCAAGAATTCAATTGTCAGTTTTCGTTAATTTTCACAGTTGAAAATTCATCAGCTGAAAATTAAAGAAAATTAAACTCTTGAAAATTCTATTTCCAATTTCCTACATTTTTTAACAGTTGAATGTTCAATTTACATAATAATGTATGAAAATTAAAGAAATAAAAATCGCAATTCATAACAAGACAGTTGAAAAAATCATATTTTGTCGAATGGCAATTATTTATCGTTCTGGAAAACTAATGGATTCTCAGTAGAGGAATTTATGAGATTTATAACAATACTGAAAGTCTATATTCTTGTAAGTTATGGCCTGTAAAAGTTAAAAAAATTGCCAAAGAACAACTTTTTTGGTTTTCTCATTTGAAAATTCTCATGTCTAAAAATTATAAATTTCATATAAATAAATATTCAATTATAATTAATAAAGCGAAACTCACAGGAAGAGCGGAAACTTCAGAAAAATTCGTCAATATAGTTGCAATTGCTGTAAAAATGAAATACGTACAATTTATTTTCTGACATTATCTCGCAATTTTAGGAAATTAAAATTACTTTGAGAATAGTTATTTTTAATCACTAGTCCGTTGACCTGAATAATGATAGAAGCTAATTTTTATGAACAAATTATATAAACAAATGCTTTCTACTAAAGTGCTCAGATACATTACAGAAATAATACTCGTGACAAATAATAAATAAATATTAAAAATTACTGTTATTA
Source organism: Andricus grossulariae (assembly GCA_011634705.1). Lineage (NCBI taxonomy): Eukaryota > Metazoa > Arthropoda > Insecta > Hymenoptera > Cynipidae > Andricus > Andricus grossulariae. The sequence continues at coordinate 12,202,566 of JAABKJ010007545.1, forward strand.
TAAATATTTTAATAAACAAGTAGTCCATTTTTCCAAACTTTTCATATATTTATGTTGTTTTTATCATCAAACGAGTATGCAATATGTTAAAAATTGATTAGTCATCACAAAAATGTACAAATATGATATTTTTGTTATTGACCATAACAAAAAAGTATAAACAAATTCCAAAACTAGTTACTTTTACATGATAGAAAAATGATTGTATGTACCAAACAATATTGCAGACCACTGCATATTAATATCCCATTAGGAAAATGTGTAATTGACACATAATTGTTATGTTATTAACAAATTAATTAATGAATATAAATTTTGGCGTTTCATTGTTTTTCTCATAAAACCAATTGAAAATATGTGTGGATCTTGATATAACAGACAAAATAATTTTTTTCTGTGTTGAAATGAGCACTTTTGAAACTTGTTTATAATTTTTGTTATTAATAATAAGAAGGATATGGCTTTGATAATGTTCTCTGATTATTTATCATTCTGGAACATATTTTTCATTAGTTTTATGAGACAAACCTGAGCATTCAAATGTGACAAATAATTTGTCGATTGTACAATTTTACTGTCATGAATAATATTTATAAACAATTTTTCTACTTTTTTTGAAAAAAAAAATATTTGCGAAGTATCGTAATAGCTTATCAGACTTATTATGCTGAAAAATATTCTGAACACTAAACATTTTTTTTTAAATTAATTTAAGTAAGGAGATTCAAGTTTTAAAATGTTTTTAATCTCATTAAAAAATTTTTAATTCCTAAATATCTTTTAAGTTGACTCGAATGTTTCTTAAAATTTACAAAAAAATCTGCAGTTGATCAAGGCTATTATTTATTTGTAACTACGTTTAATAAAGATCACTTATTGAATGAACACGTGAGCCTTTTATTCCTCATTCAATCATTTGATTAACTGAATATAAAATAAATAAAAGATCATAATAATTATTGCTCATAGCTATCTTCTTGTATATCAATACTACAGATAGTTGCAGGTTTTTTTCTCTAAAATGTTCAACTTTTTGTCCACTTTTCAATTAGCGTAAAGTGATCATTAATTCAAGTTAACAAAAATAATTGTTTAAAAAATGTATTATTATTGTTAATAATATACTCTTTGCTTAATGGTAGAAAGTTGCGGTTTTTTCTAAAATTTTCGTATGGATCATATTAAATGTAAATTTTCCTTGAAGTATTTACTGCGGACCTTTTTGTTTGATTTAATATTGATATTTATTATTTGTTACTGACTAAAAAGTCATAGAAAGGCTGTAAATTTAATAAAAAACCGCAACTTTCTAGCATTATTCATATTGAATATTATTATTAATAATAATAAATTGTTAGAATAATCAACGTTATTAACTTTAATCAATTATTCACCCAATTCTAATTGAAAATTAGACAAAAAGTGGAAAATTAAAAAAAAAAACGCGACTTTCTAACTATATTCTTAGAGAAAATTGCTAAAAATCAGTAAAAATTAGTATTTCAGCTATGAGAAACACCTGTTTAAAATTTGAACTTTAAGTTTGAAAAGGATATAAAAATTAAAAATTCAACTGTTGAAAATTAAATTCCTAATTTTTTATAGTTCAACACTCAACTATTGCAAAATGAGAAAAATTTGAAATTCTGCTGCAGAAAATTTGAAAAAATTAAAAACCAAATTTTTATTTATTGAATATGTAACTGTCGAAAATTAAAGAAAATTCAACTATTGAAAATGATGAAAATAGAAGAGTAAAGAAAATTGAAATTAAATATTTAATTTTAGTTAATTTTAAACAGTTCGCTTTCAACTTTTAAATATTTGAGAAAATTGAAATTTACAGAAAATTCAAAATCAAATTTTCAACACTCGAAAATTCATCTATTAAAAATTCTATTTTCAAATTTTTTAATTTTCAGCAGTTGAAAACCATATTTTCTATTTTGTTCGTTTTTAATGGTAAAAAATTCCAGAAGAAAGTTGTGTTGAAAATAGATGTTAGAAAAGTTACATTGATATAATTTCACATGTGAATATAATAAATAAAGATTTAGATCCATCAAAATTGTTTATAAGGAGATTTTTTAAAAAGGGGTCGTAATTAGGAAATAATGTTTTGGTGAATTAGTGTTCATTCAGTAGACTCTCAGTAAGGAATGTTGAAGATTTAGAATAAGAATACAAATTCTGTTCATTTCCATATCAGTTAGAAATTGTGTGTTTTTTTCAAATCTGTTTTAAGTCAAAATTTTTTCAAAATATCCTGAAATAGTCCTACAGAATTCTTATATCATTATTTTTCCAATTAATCATTTCACGATAATATTGTAAAGAAATCAGCAAGAAATGACAAAGTTATTCTATTTGTTAACTCAAATCATTTATAACATAGCTAAATATTTAGTTTAAACAATAAAGTAAAAAATGTTTCATTTATTACAAAATTGTTTATTTAATTTAATTAGTTATTTGTAGATATATTGAATAAAGACCACTTACTGAGCCAAAGCGGGAAAATTATTGTTGCCCTCATCTTGAAAAACTGAATAAGATAAAACACAACTGTTCTGCATATGAATATTGAGAGAATGGTAAGGAACGCATTAAAATTGTCATATTTAAACCCAATGTTTATGATGTCAACACGATATGAAGACAAAAAATGCGGATGTTTTTCAAGCTTCTATTTGATTTGCTATGTATGTCAGAGTCAAATAATCTTGCATTTCATTTTGACCCACTTCGCCATATCCAATCGACTTGAAATTTTCTAAACATATGTTTTTTTGATAAAAATACAAATTTTATCAAATGTATACAAGTTTTGATATTCAAAACACGACATAGGAGGGAGAAAATGCAGATGTTTTTCAAACTTCTGTTTGACTTGCTATGTAGGTATGTATGGCAGAGTCTAATCTTGAGTTTTAATTCTGACCCACTTCCACATATCCAAACAGCTCACAACTTTACATACACATGTAACGTATTTTCGATTAAAATATCATTTTTCAAGAAAACTGTATTATCATTAGAGAATAACAAAAATTTTTAACGTCTTTTCAGGCTAGATGGGGCTATGAATTGAAAATTATTATGTAATAATGATTAATGATTAAGTTTCTTCTCTCGATATCTCTAGTAGCTTAATGGGAAAGCACACGACCGGCAATCGGAAGTTCTGTTGTTCGATTGCAAGAGGAGCAAAAGAAGAAGGACCACCGGGAAAAACGCGAGAACATTGACTTAAGTGGTCGCATGAACTCAGGAGGGACAGCCTTACCTGTTGGTAACGAAGCTCACCGGCTCGAAGAGGATTCATGCAGATGTTATATGACCGTTGTGTCAATATGCACCTGGAATATGCTCATAAAACGCCTCAGTATTGGAGAGATCAGGTATCCTTTTTACAAAAAAAACGGATATGAAGCTCTTTATCGGCGAGAAGAAGAGCAACATCCTCCAGCGAACATAACACCCGTTTCAGCAAGACCACCTTTACAGATAGCCGATAATGCCAAAATGAGAAGTAGGAGATCTATCCACCAAAAAGTCTTTCTCAGGATGGACAAATTATCTGAAGCTAATACTGCTTTCCCCGATTTGCCCCCCGAAGATATTAATCTCTGGCATATGAACTGCGTAGTTTACGAGAAGGCGGTCTCCCTGCTCAAAGACAACAGAAGTAACGATAATTCAGTACGCCTGAGTAAGACTCGCGAGCGTATTGCACAGCTTCAGTTTAAAATTGAAAAGGCGAGACAGCATGCATAAGATATTCAGTGCGTGATTAGCTACGTAACATTAAATAAAAAATTCACTCCAAAATTTAGGGCACTCGCTCGAAACTTAAGGAAAGCAAATCACACGTTGAACAAGTGTAAACTGTTGACCATCAAGCAGCACTGGACGCAAAAAATAAGATTTTTTTTCAACAGCGAAACAGCGCCTTGCACGGCGAGTGAAGCAGATTCAAGAAAATTCCACCTTTCCTACTCATCCCTCCCGTCTGTTCAATAAAACGGCACGTGCCGTTAAAAATCCGCCTAGCCGAGAACAGATTCAAGTCTTCTGGAAGAAAGTATATGAAGATACTTATCAGCTAAGTGAAGACGCTTCAGATATATCACTGTTTCGTAACTTTTGCTAAAGGCAAAGGTTGCAAGGTCCAGAGAAAGAGTGTCCATTAATTACTGCTGAAGAAGAGAAGAAAGTTGTCGCTAGAACTAAGAACTTTTCAGCTCAAGGGCCAGATAAAATCAACAACTTTTGGTGAAAGAAGTTTACTTCTACGCACCAACATCTAGCTTGTATATTTACTACTTTCTTAAACGGAGAACAACCTATTCCGCAGTGGCTATTGGAAGGACACACGGTATTGATCCCTAAGACCGGAGATTTGCCAAGTCCAAAGAACTACAGGCCCATAGCTTGTTTAAACGCCAGATACGAGCTAAACTTGCATTCTCAAAGAGAGGATATTAACATCTATCGAGCCGGTATGGAGTGCAATAGTTGAACAACGTGGATCCAAGAGAGGGCTGGCAGGCTGTAGGGAGTATCCGTTAATAGACAGGTGTATTACCCAAGACTCGAGTAGGTATCGACGCAATCCATCCATGGCTTGGATTGACTACCGTGAGGCATTCGATAACACGAACCAGAAGCTACTTATCAAGCTCCTTGAGTGCTTGGAGGTGCATCCAAAAATAGTCAGATACATGAAAGAGATTATGCTTTTCTGGCGGACAAAATTTGTCACAGCATCTGACAAAAGACAAGTGACTACCTGCTATATCACATATAAGAGGGGGTCTTCCAAGGAGACTTTCTAATTCCGATACTTTTCTGCATCTCCCTCTTGCCTCTATATATTGTGCTCAGAGGCAAAAGCTCTAGATACCTATGTGGCCCGTCGAACAGAAGAGAATATAAAGTCAACCACCTTTTTTACATGGACGACCTTAAACTCTGTGCTTCTCGAAAGAGGACCTTAACATCCTTGTGGAATAAGTAAATAGGTACTTCTAAGCGATTGGCATACGCTTCGGACTGAAAAAGTGTGCCTGCGTCCACCTAAACCAAGGAAGACTAGAAACTACATCATCGCGTGGCGATTAGGATGTTCAACTTATAGCGAAAATACCATTGAACATTTTGGTGATGGAGAAACGTATACATATCTTGGAATACCGCAAGCAGAAACCCAAAGTGTTGCTTGTGTTAAAAACGGCCCTTGAAAAAAGGTATTGTCAAATTCTCAGAAAAATGTAGGCTTCCGAATTATCCCGAAAAAATGAGATCCAGGCGACCAATATGCTGGCCGTTCCTATATTGCTCTACACGTTTGGTGCAGTAAAAGCATCGAAGTCATCATCCTAGATCTTGCGTTCCTTGAATATACCTCCCTCGAGATAAAATGGGTAGAGGCTTGCTAAGCTTGGAGTGTCTTAATCGAAGAACGGTTCTGGCTCCCATTTTATTACAGCGACAATACACATGGCCTAGCATCACTAACACCTTCAGTGCTCTAAAGTCGTGTAAAGGAAGCAGAACATACGCTTCTACTAGGAGAACATGCTGACAAACCCCTACATGGTAAATTCTACGGCAGCCTACGTATAGAAGAGCTTTTGATGGGTCTGTCCAACATGTTTCTGAAGTGTGCTGGATTGAGATCGGAGACTGTGGGATTCATTTTTGCCTGTTAAGACGGCGTTATAGACACCTTAGTTTACCGCGAGCACATAATGAATATACCTGTAGATGATACTACCAGCCAAACGTGCAAGCAAGAGCCAGAAACACTTGATCATGTTCTCAGTGGATGCTCAAAGTATGCACATTACGGGTACATAGAGAGACACAATGCGGCTCTAAAAGTGTTATATTACCATCTAGTCGTTGGGGGGAGGGGGGCAACGATTTTTCTATGCTGTCTTACGTGGGGTACAATTTTTGTCAAAATTCATCTTTTTATGTTGAAAGTTGAACTACTTTAGAAAAAAATTCATTTTTTTGGTTGAAGATGCATAATATTAGTTGAGAATTTAGCTATTTGGTTGAAAATTCGTTTGTTTTTGGTAGAAAATTAATTTTTTTGGATGAGAATTCAACTATTTGCTTAAAAATTTGTACATTTTGTTGAAAAATCGTCTTTTTTGGGTAGAAAAAAATTTATTTTGTTAAAAATGCAACTGTTTGTTTGAAATTAATCTGTTTTGGTAAAGGATTCAACTATTTTGTTAAAAATTCCTTTTTTTGGTTAAATTTAATTGTGCTTTATTAAAAACTAAAATATTTTTTTCTTGAAATATCAAATATTATATTGTTTATTCAAAATTCATTCTTTTAGGTTGAAAAATCAACTCCTTGTGGTTGACAATTGAACTGCTTTCATAAAAATTCATTTTTTTGGTTGAAGATTCATAATTTTAGAAGAAAATTCATCTCTTTGATTGAAAATTGAACTACTTTGTTGAAACTTCCCTTTTTGGAGTCAAAATTAATTTTTTAACTGGAAATTTAACTTTTAGGTTGAAAATTCAATTTTTTGTTGAAATTTCATATCATTGGGTGGAAATTTTAATTGTTTTGTATAGAAAATTCGTCTTTTTGTCTCTGAAATTCAACAATTTGACAGAAAATTGAATTATGTAGTAGAAAATTCAACTGTTTCATTTTTGGTTAAAAAATTAATTTTTCTAGTTTAGAAATTCAACTATTTGGTTGAAAATTTACGTAGTATCTTATAAATTTGTCTTTTTTTGATAGAAAAGTAATCTTCTTGGTTGCAAATTCAATTATTTGGTTAAGAATTTATGTATTTTGTTGAAAATGTATTTTTTGGGTAGAAAAATAATTGCTTAAATTAAAATTGAACTATTTAATTGAAAATTAATTTGTTTGTTGAAACTTAATATTTTTTAGTTAAAAATTCATTTGTTTTGTATAGAAAATTTGTCTTTTTGTCTTGAAAATTCAACAGTTTGGTAGAAAATTTAACTGTTTTGTCAGACATTCGTTTTTTTATCGAAAATTGTTTTTCAATAAAAATTTAACTATTCCATTTTTGGTAAAAAATTGATCTCTTAGACTAAAAATTCAAGTATTTGGTTGAAAATTTGCTTGTTTTGGGTAGAAAATTTGTCTTTTTTGGTAGCAAATCAATTTATTTAGTTAAAAATGCAACTGTTTATTTGAAAATTAATTTTTTTTTGGTTGCGGATTCAACTTGAAAATTCGTCTTTCTTGGTTAAATGTAATTGTGTTTTAGTTATTAATATTTTTTATTGCAAATTCATCTTTTTAGGTTGAAAAATCTACTCCTTGTGGTTGAAAGTTGAACTACTTTCATGAAAATTAATTTTTTTGGTTTAAGATTCATAATTCTAGTACAAAATTATTCTCTTTGGTTAAAAATTGAACTACCTGTTAAAACTTCCCTTTGTTGGGGTAAAAATTCATTTTTTCAACTGAAAATTAAATTATTGGTTGAATATGAACTTTTTTCTTTAAATTTCATATTTTTGTGTTGAAAATTTAACTGTTTTGTAGAAGATTAGTTTTTTCTTTTTAATTTTTCTTCTTTAATGAAAACTTAGCTATTCCATTTATGTTTAAACCTTGATTTTTTTAGATTGAAAATGTAACTATTTGGTTTAAAATTGATGTAATTTGCTGAAAATTCGTCTTTTTTGGTTGAAAATTCAACTGTTTGCTCACGTAAAAAAAAAAATCTTCTTGTCTGGAAATGCAACTATTTGGTTACAAATTTATGTACATAATTCGTTAAGAATTCGTCTTTTTTAACAGAAAATTATTCTTCTCGGTTGAAAATGTAATTAATTGAAAATTCAACTGTTTTCTGGAAACCTCGTTTTTCAGCTTGAAAATTCCACTATGCAGCTTAATATTTATGTATTTTGTTGAGAATTCCTCTTGTATAGTAAAATCACTAATCTTCTTTGTTGAAAATTCTACATTTTGGATGAAAATTTTTTCTTTATTGACTGAAAAATCTTTCTTTCCCGAGGATTCAAGTATTTTGTAAAAAATTCGACTTTTTTACTCAATTCAGTTGTTTTTGATTAAAAATTAAAATCTTTCCTGGGTTAAAATATCAACTATTATATTTTTCTTGGTGAATTTACGTATTTTGGTTGAAAATTCGCAACTACTATTTTTCCAACTTTTCCAAGTTTTCAAGGACTTTTCCAGGACGCTACATCCTGTTTTCCATTTTTATATATTCCTCTGGATCCCAGATATCCAGACGTCCAGAGGAAACCAGGGGAATGACAATTGTGATAATTTTTCGCGCAAAACAACACAACATGCAAAATATTTCTAATTTCAAAGCGTGGCGCCGCACAGTGCCCGAGTTGGTGTCTTAATACAGGGTGGCCGTTTTAATCAAAGAAAAAAATTGTTTTCACGGTCAATGAAATTTAAAAAATCGAACTCTAAAGATAAAAAATTTTCCATTTGAAGTAATAAAAACTGAGCTGCAAATTAAAGCACTCAAAGTGGAACTTTTGTATTTTAAACTTATAAAGTTGAAATTTAAAAGTTTTTAATTTCCAAAATTTTGTATTCAAATGCACAATAATTTACACGTATAAAATGGAAGCTACTAACACTTTTCAACTGAAAAATTTTTAATTAAATGCAGTTAAACTTCCAAATTAAAAATGTAAAACTTTTATAAATTGTAGAGTTCAAAGATTCAGATTCAGTTCCAAAAATATAAATCCACCTTATCATTTCCAATGCTCTAAATTAAAGAATCAATCAATGATTAAAAAAATTATATAATTTTAAGCAATTTTAAGCTAGAAACATTAAAAATTGAACGATTACATTTTTTCATAAACTGAGCATTTCGTAAATTAAAAGTCAAGTTTTTTTTATTTTAGATGGTTTAAAAATCATTAAAATGCTTGAAAATTTTATTTCAAAATCTTGAAACATCTACATGCTGTTTTACATTTTTTTCAAATTTTAAATTAGTTTTTAAATTTTTTCAGAACTTCTAAATATCTTTTAAAATGATTCGAATTTTTCCTAAACCTTTTTTTAAACTCCTGCCAAATTAAAAAAATTTCCTTAAAATCTTCCACATTCATTTTTGATAATTTTGTAAATCTTTCTAAAGCTTTTTAAATATTCTCTTAAAATTAATTTTTCAAAATAAAAAATCATTTTCAATTTTTCTATGAATTTTTTTTATTCTTCTGAAACCTTTCAAAATTCTTAAAAAGCTTCTAAATTTTTTGTCCGAAATCTGCCAAAATATATATTTTCTTTTAAATTGAGCCGTGGGCTATTTGCACCGAAATTTTGGTACGAATAGCCGGACTTCGTCGATACACATAGACACTTATTTTAAATTATTTGAAATCATTTCAAATTTTTAATTAATTTTGAATTTTTTCAAAGAATAATATGTGTTCAATTGTTATTTATACATCAAAATTTAACAATTTTACTTACAAATTAAATTTTGTTAATAGAACAATTAAAATTTTAACGCTCAAAGTTTAGTTTTTTTGTTTAGTTTTGAATATTTAATTTATAATTACTGATTTTAAATGAACAGTCAGATATTTCTAAATATTAAGTAATTGTACAATTTCTTAATTAAAAAATTTAAAATTGAATGGTTTAAAAATGGAATATTTTAGACTGAAATAATATTTGAAATTTAATAAAAGCCTTTAATTACGAATATATTATTTTGAAGTTATTTTAGACTTGGAAATAGTTTATCAAGTTTCAATCAGGCATTTACATTTACCTAACTAATAAGATTTTCCAATTGAAACAGTTTAATTTTTAACGTTAAAATATGAAAATTCTAAAATTTTGAACTGATTCCAAATCGTCTTGTAAAATCAATTATTATTCACTTTCGAAATCATAAAGTACAGTTCAACTTTAAAAATCATTAATTAATTTATCTTTACGGTTGATCAAATAAAAATGTTTTTATCCAAAATCTTCGATTATAAAAAATTCTTTAAATAAAAGTGTACGCTTAAAGATTAAAAATCTAAAATGGAAAATTTATAAAGTTGAAGACTTTCGAAATAAGCATTCTAAACTGAATGATATCATAATTGAACAACATAAGAATTGAACTAATTATTTAAAAAACAGTTGAAATCAAAGTTAAACAGATTTTTTTTCCCCGGTCCAGCGGCCACCCTGTAATAGTTTTACTTGGAATTATATACACAGTGATTTGTTTTCATGATAAAATTATAATTGACACGTACCAGAGGAATGAGACGCTTGGTTGTGACATCCATTTAATGCATGACTTTTGAAGAAAAAAAACGAAAGGAAACAAAAAATAATGATAAAAACTGACAATCAGTCAGCTCGGTGAATGAGATCTAAATGTCACTATCTGGAGATGCATGAACAGCTAGCGTCACCTGCGACGCATATTATTGACTAGTTTTCGACGATCCAGAGGAATGAATAGACAATCCCGATCACATGATTTATTTATTATTTATTTATTGCAAGGTATCTGTTATGTTATTTTTTTATATTTCAGATGAGCTTAATAAGCATATACTTGTTTCATAAAATATTTATAATTGCGACATTTAAAAACATTGAATACCTTTTTATCTGGGGGACGAATACAGATGAAAATGGTTAATATAATAAAAAAACGGTACATCTATCTTCTACGATTATTTCCGAATATTATTCACTAAAATATTCTGGAAAAAAATCCCAAAAATTGTAGCATATATTAAAGAAAAAATTAATTACAGGCAAAATGATCACTTCGTGAGAATCACCCAGCTATTGAAGTTTATTCAAATCCAATTCTAGCAATTCACACATCATTTTTTGATTCAAGTAGACTACAGCAATTTAAGTTAATTAAAATATAATTCAAATAGAAATCTAACAATTCAAATAGAATTATTGCAAGTCAAATAGAATTTTAGTCCATTCAAAATGAAAGCTAGTTTTTTTATACAGAATTCTATCAACTCTAGTTAAATCAAATTGAATTCCATTAATTTAAGATTAGCAATTCAAATTATATCAAATAGAATTCCATTAATTGAAGTAAATTAAAAGAGAATCATAGCTATTCAAATTCATTGAAATGAAATTCTAGCAATTAATACATATTTTTTTTATTCAAGTTGAATTCTAGTCAAATGTAACAATGGAAACAGAATTCTAACTATACAAATAGAATTATTGCAAATCAAACCGAATTTTAGTTAATATAAAAAAAGTAGTTTATTTATAAAGAATTCTAGCAACTCAAGACAATTCAAATTAAATTCCATCAATTGAAGCTTAGCAATTCAAATTAATTCAACTAGAATTATAGCAATTCAAGGAAATTAAAAGAGAATCGTATAGCTATTCAAGTTCAAGTAAATAAAATTCTAGCACTACATAATTTTTTTGAATCAAGTAAAATTCTAGTCAAATGTAACAATTAAAATAAAATTCGAACAATTTTGATGAATTCAAATAGAACTACAGCAATTTAGGTCAATTAAATTAGAATGCTAGTCAATTTAAATTTAATTCGAGCAATTCAAATATAATTGTAACAATTCAAATTGAATTATTTCAATTCAAATGGAATTTTAGTCAATTCAAAATTAAATCTAGTTTACTTATACAGAATTGTAGCAACTTAAGTTAACTCAAACAGAACTTCAAATGTGAAGCTAAACATCATTCAAGCTTTCAATTAAAAATAATTCAACACTTTCAATTTAAATCTCTCATACTGTTACATATATGTGCTTCAAAATTCAAATTATTCAACATTGAACCCTTTAAACTTAAACTTGCGCAAGCGATTAAGGATTGTACTTTGAAACAAATTTGCAGAATTTTCAAGGATTCAATTTTAAAATCTTGAAATCGTAATTCTTTCAATAATAAGGGCTTCAAAAAACTTAAAAACAAAGTTTTCAAATTCAAGCCATAAAAATTAAACAATTTTACAATTAGGAATCGAAACTGAACAATTTGAACTGAAAAATGCTTAAAACTCTTAAATTATTAATTGAAATCGCAGCCACTTTAAAGAAGTTCAAAATAAACTTTCATTTTCCAGCTTTTGTTTCCGTAACCACCCTGAAAATAGATTAAGTTGACTAATTTCTAAATTGGGCCCCGAAGTTGTACATTTTTCCCACCAGGTGGCGTATTAGTTGTACATTGTTTACACCAGATGGCATATTACTCGAGCGGTTCCCACAGAATCCGTTCGTTTTTAATTAACAATAAGAGAGTCAGGGAACATAAACGAGCTAAAGAAAAAGTGAAAAATTACAGTGATTATCAGTGGGTCTTTGCAGAATCGGAATCCCAGATTGACGATAAGATCGTGGTAAGGACGGAGTTCGTCTAAGCGGGCCGTGAGGCTGGCCCTGAGTATGATGTAAATTCTCAGTGCTACCTTCGCACGTGAAATGCAAGGTAGGTCGCAAAGCAGCATGTAAAAAAGAGACAGACCAAAAGGTAGCCGGAATTAGTTCAATCCTCAATTGGCTCTGTCTTAAACCTGATTAAATCTTTCCAAATTACAACGATTATTAACATTTCTCTCTCTTTTTTCTTGCCAATTTGAAATAACTAAACGTTATAATCCTTCAATTGAAAATTAAAACTCCTGGTCTTATTTTGAAAAGCTTCCTCAATATGGAAGAGATTTTGGCCACCTCTTCTCGGAGAAGAGGTTCCTAAAAAATGGAGACTAACCTGCGGCACTTAAAGCGGGTCTAGAAGCTCTGGGGCTGACGCTCGTCGTCCTCGTGACAGCATTTAAACTGTTTATACTCCCACTGTTGCTCAGGGACATTAAAGATCTTTTGTAGGTCGCATCGAGACTGTTAAGAAGAACCTCCGCTTGCTCGGGAAACTGATCTTTGAAAGCCCAGTAGGAACTGAAAGTATAATTTAAATTTAGTTTTAAGAATTTTCGATATAGGAGATTCAGGGCTCGGAATCACTTCAGAGATCAAAAATAGTGTCAATAGTAGCATGACATTTTTTAAATAATAAACTTATATCCTATCTAAAAAAGTGGTGTAACGATATGTCTCGAAAATCTTGCAGTCATTGTTTCCAGAACTAATAAGATATGGGACTTGAAACTAATGGAAATTTTGTGAACTTGAGATAATACATGATTTGCAGAGTGAAAACTTCATTTTCAAAATTCCCAGATTTTTCCTTGGTCAATTTCTCATTTTCCCTCATTATTAACATTCAAATGCCAGGATTTTAATCTCGTAATATTTTTAACATAGGATATTTTATAAACTGAATAAAACAATATTTCAAATGCAAATAAAAAGTTTTCATATTTATTTATTTTAAACAAAAAATGACTATTGTATCATAAAAGATGATTTTATAAAAAATACTTGAATTTTCAACAAAAGAATTGAATTTTCAACAAAATAATTGAATTTTCAATCTTAAAAGATGAAATCTCTACAAAAAAGTGTAATAGTTGATATTTCAAACAAAAAATATTCAATTTAATTTACAAAGAATGGATTTTAAAACCGAAAATACGAATTTTTTAAAAATAAAATTTTTTCAGTCATAAAAGAAAAAAAAAGTTCACCTAAATTGCTGAACTTTCAAGTCAAAAGACGAATTTTCTGTACTGTTTCGAAGAAGATTTAACATCATCAAGATTGTCAATTTTCAACAATATCAGGTTATGTTATCGGTTTTTACCGGAAATTAGATTTAAAAGATTAGGCATTTTCCGACAATGTACTTTTTTTACTTTTGTTAGCTTTTTGTTTACCGTTTAGCTTTTTTTAAATATAAATCTTTGATTTTAAAGGTTCACAATTTTGGAAATTTTTTAGTTTCTGTTCGCGTTTCACACCAAAAATGGGTGCTTTAAAATAAAAATTATTATAATTTGAACAAGATTTTGAATCATTGAACAATTCTGGACTGTGTAAGTGTTCATCGTCGGAAATTGGCTTTTTAATAATAAAAAAAAAGTATAGTTCAAAGAAGATTCATAAATTTTAAGAATTTTAGGTTATGTTAGCGTTTTACACAAAAAATTGGTTTTTCAAAACAAAAATCACAGGAAATTGGTATTAAATTTTAAACAATCTTTGTAATTTTCCAACAACTTTAGATTAGGTTGGTGTGTTTCACCAGCATAATTGTAATTTTAGGTTACGTTGGAACTTTACTTCGAAAATGGCCATTTTCAAAGAAAAATCATTATAATTATAATAAGATTTATTATATTTCAAAGAATATTAATAATTTTTTAACCATTTTAGGTTACGTTGGAATTTTATAGTGAAAATTGGCATTTTCAAAGAAAAATCATTTCAATTATAACAAGACTTAGAATCTTTGAAATTTTTTAGATTACCTTAGTGTTATTAGTCAAAAATTTGTATTTTTTATTTAAAAAATTGTATTTCAAAGAATATTCATAGCTTTTTAACAATTTTAGGTTACGTTTTTCGTTTTAAAGCGGAAGTTTGTATTTTTAAACAAAACATCATTAGATTTAAATCCAATTCTTTTTGTTTGAAGTAATAACAAGCTTGAACAGTTTCAGATATTGTTAGTGTTTTTTGTCGAAAAATTATATTTTTATTAAACAATCATTAGATTTTAAAGAATATTAATAATTTTTTAACCATTTTAGGTTACGTTGGAATTTCACATAGAAAATTTGAACTTTAAAACAAAAATCGTTATGATTAGAACAATATTTAGAATATTTGAACAATTTTGAATTATGTTAATATTTTTTTTGTCGGAAATCGGTATCTAAAAAAATATGTATTTCAAAGATTCACATCTTTTCAAAGAAGATTTACAATTTTGGAACAGTTTAAGGTAATTTTAACATTTTTTAAAAGAAGAAATCGGTTATTTTTAAGAAAAATCATTAAATTTCAGAGAAGATTTACAAGTTGGAACAATTTTTTGTTCTTTTATGTTAATGTTTTTCGTTGAAATTTGATATTTTAAAAAATTCATAAAATTTTGCAGATATTCAGTCACTAAACTATCCATTTTTGGTTTTCTTGGCGTTTTATACCGGAAATCGCTCTAGATTTAAAAAAAGATTTACAATTTTTAAAAACAATTTTAGGTTATATTATCATATTTTGCATGAAAAGGGTGATTTAAAACCATACGTAACTTTAGTAACCAAATTTGAAATTATTCGATTTCTGACGTTTTCGACTTTAAGATATTCAACCAATAAGTGTTACAAATTAAAATAGTAGAATTTTGATTGAAAATAATAAAGACTAGATGAATTTATAGAATGCTTAATTTTTTGTTGTATATATTAGCCTTCGAGATTATTTTCCTGTATATATTTCTATATCTGAGATGGCAGAAATGTTATTTCAGCCAGTCATCGAAGTTTGAAAATATTTTTAAAAGGTAAGTAAAAAAAAAATTAAATAGTTGCAAAATAGTGGCAACGCTAAAAAAAGTGAAAAATAGAGTCAATAGTAGCATGAGTCCAAGCCTTGAAGATTACTTCTCATTCTGTTAAAATAAAAATGAAAAACTACACTCACTTTCTGGCGAAAGATCGAGCTTCCGGATCAGAATCGGCGATTCCCTTTTTGATTGCGTCCTGGAGGAGACTGACGTGCCTCGCGAGGAGCTGCTGAGGCCAGGATTTTAAAATAAGGTTCAAGTACTCGCAAGAAGCCCTGCGGATTTCTTTGCTTTTGTGATTCATGGATGTCGTGATTATTGGAATTAGACGAAGGCCATGAGTGTTCTGAAGGATGAATCTTACTGCGACTGCTCCCGCTGAAGCCATCACCTGAAGAGCGACAAAATTGAAATTTGAAAATCTTTGTAAGATAAAGAAATAAATGCGAAAGCAATTCCAATTACGGTTATGATGTGCATATATGTTTATATTTGAATTACCTTGGCACTATTCTGGATGAGATTCATCAGATGGAGTAAAACGGCCTCTGCGAAGCTGGAGAATTTGTTTTTAAGATGCTGGCTCAAAAAAGCCAATGTTATGCACGCTTCTCTTACAACCTGCGACCTGAGATCCGTAGTGGCCGTTTCGAAAGACCTTTGTATGCTCTTCAGACATTCGGGGAAGTTGTCGTAGTTAGCACCTCCGGCGAGGATAATTCCTCTTAATTTCTTCATCTGAAATTTGCGAGAACTTCTTAAAACTTGAATCAAATAGATTTAGGTGATTTCAAAATTTCGTATTACAGGGTGTACTCAAAATTCAGTGCGTATTTATGTAAAATTAATGTGGGTATTATATCAAATTAAATTTAAACAGCTTCAAATTCCTAACTTTTGAAGTAAAAATATTGCATTTTCAACAAGACAGATACATTTTCAACCAAACAGATTTATTTTCTACCAAAAAAGACGATTTTCCAACAAATTATATGAATATTCAACCAAATAGTTTAATTTTCCACTAAGAAAAGATCAATTTTCAACCAATAAGATGAATTTTAATATAAAAAGGATCAGTTTTATACCAAAAATGGAATAGTTAAATTTTCAGTTAAAAAAATTAATTTTCAACTAAAGAGATGAATTTTCAAACAAAATAATGAATTTTCGACTGGAATAGTTAAATTTTAAACAAAAAAGATTAATTTTCAAATAAATTGATGAATTAAAAAAAAGAAAGATTATATTTCAAACAAGATTATTTTTTGAACAAAAAAAAAAAGATTTTTAACAAAATACGTGAATCATCCTCTAAAAGAGTCGAATTTTCTACCAAGAAGATTAATTTCTACCAGAAAAAGACGAATTTTCAACAAAATACATGAATTTACAACTAAAGATGATAAATTTTCAACCAAAAATTGAATAGTAAAATTTTCAGTTAAATAAATTAATGCTCTACCAGAGATGAATTCTCAACTAAAATGATGGAATATTCCATTTTAATAGTTATATTTTCAGTTTAAGAAAATTATTAAAAAAAAACTAATTTAAAAAAAATAGTTACATTTTCAACTGGAATAGTGAAATTTTAAACCAAAAATATGAATTTTCAATCAAAATTATGAATATTTAACTGAAATAATTAAATTTTCAACCAAAAAGATGAACTTTCAAGCAGGAAGATTTTTTCCAAACAAAAGGATTAATTTTCTAGCAAAAAATAAGATTTTTCAACAAAATACATGAATTTTCAACGAAATAGTTGAATTTTCATCTAAAAAAGACAATTTTTTAAAACTAAATAGTTCAATTTGGAAATAGAAAAGATCAATTACTTTAAACCAAAAAAGGAATAGTTATATTTTCAGTTAAAAAAATTAATTTCCAGCCAAACTCATTAATTTTCAACTAAAATGAGAAATCTTGAAATGAAATACATAGTTGAATTTTGAGCCAAAAAGATGAATTTTTAACTGGAATAGTTGAATTTTCACCCACAAAGATTAATTGTCAACAAAGAAGATTAATTTCTAGCAAAAAAGTCGAATTTTAAACAAAATACATGTACTTTCAATTTAAAAAATTAATTTTCAATCAGAGACAAATTTTCAACTAAAATGATTTCAAAGAAAGTGATGAATTTTCAATTAAAATTATGAATTTTTAACTGGAATAGTGCAATTTTAAACCGAAAATATGAATTTTCAACTAAAATGATGAAGCTTCCACTAAAATAGTTGAATTTTCAAAAAAGGTAGTTAAATTTTTAACCAAAAAGATTAATTTTCTACCAAAAAAGTTGATTATTCGAACAAAATACATAAATTCTCAATAAAATAGTTCAATGTTCAACTGAAGAGGATCAATTTTCAAACAGTTGAATTTTGAACTACAAAAGATCAGTTTTCAACAAAAAGTTGAATATTTAACCAAAATGATGAATATTTAACTGAAATATTTAAATTTTCAACCAAAAAGATGAACTTTCAAGCAGGAAGATTTTTTTTTTCAAACAAAAGGATTAATTTTCTAGCAAAAAATAAGATTTTTCAACAAAATACATGAATTTTCAAAGAAATAGTTGAATTTTCATCTAAAAAGGACAATTTTTTTAAACCAAGTAGTTCAATTTGGAAATAAAAAGATTAATTATTTCAAACCAAAAAAGGAATAGTTATATTTTCAGTTGAAAAAAGTAACTTTCAACCAAACTGATTAATTTTCAACTAAAATGATAAATCTTCAACTGGAGTACATAGTTGAATTTTAAGCCAAAAAGATGAATTTTTAACTCGAATAGTTGAATTTTCACCCACAAAGATTAATTGTCAACAAAGAAGATTAATTTCTAGCAAAAAGTCGAATTTGAAACAAAATAAATGAATTTTTAATTAAAAAAATGTGATGAATTTTTAACCAAAATGATGAATCTTTAACTAGAATATTTGAATTTTCAACAAAAAATATTTGTTTTTGAACAAGAAGATTAATTTTCTACCAAAAAAGTCAAATTTTCTGATAAAAAAGATAATTTTTCAACCAAAAATTGAACAGTTAGTAAAATTTTTAGTTAAAAAAAAATGTGCAATCGAAGAGATGAATTTTGAACTAAAATGATGGAAACAAACAAAACCGTTAAAGTTTCAACTGGATTAGTTAAATTCTCAGTAAAAAAAAAATAATTTTCAGCCAAAGAAAAGACGAATTTCCAACAAAACAGCTCATTCTTCAAACATACTACTCTCATTTTAACTCCTTTTGAGCAATTATATTACACAAATTGACTTTCTTGTGTATATGTTTGTTTTTTGAACTAATTTTTTTTAAACATACAAAAAAAAATTATTTTTCAACAAAAGGGTTTAACTATCAACCAAAGTAAATTTTTATTCCGAACATGATGAATACTGAACGAAAAATGTAGTTGTAGTAGTTATGTCAACAAAAAGGGTGTTAATTTTCAATCAAAAACAGTTGAATTCAACCAAAAAATACGAAATTTCAACATGAGAAGAATTTTCAACTAAGAAAAATTTGTAAACAAAAAGATGAATTTTTACCAAAAAGAACGAATTTTCAAATAAAAACGATGAATTTCTAACAAAAATAAAATTAAATATTTCCCTGTTTTTCCAGGTATATAAAAATTCCTTGACGATTCCAGGTTTTCCAGGTAGGGTAGACAATTTGTTAACTAGAATTCAATTTAAATCCACTTGAATTTATAGAATTAGGTTTCAACTGCTAAATTTCCACTTAAATGAACTAGAATTCAGTTTGAATTATAATAATAAAAACTAAAAAGTAAAAAATTTGATTTTTTTTTAAATATCTCGCAAATCATCAATCGAATTGGGATGAAATTGGACAGTAGATAGAGGACATCGAGTACTAAAAAATACTGGAATAGAAACTCAATCAGGAGACTACCAATTATTCCTAATAATCAGAAATTGAATTTTTTAAAGAACCAAGTTATCTTACACTGTCAGTTCTCAACTTCCAGTCCTTCTTCTCGTCTCCAACCGTGTCTTTGATTATTTTCATCTGTTCCTCGAGATTCTTGGCGGAAAATAACGTCACATCAGGAACTTCATCGAAGGCTTTAATAAACGATTCTTCGTCCACTGCTCCAGCTTGTCCTGAATTATAATAAGTATTAAGAAAAGATAATTAAAAATTATCATAATTAATAGATTATTCTGATTTCAGTATTTTTATTTTTAAAATTAAATTTAAATTCATAGCGATTATGAAAATCAGTGAGATAAAAGAAAATGACCCATAAAATAAAAATTCTCTCATTCAATTGAATGACTTATCAGTATCACTAATTACAATTAGTGAAAAATAAACGAGTCTAATGTGCTTGATGATATCAAAGAAAATAATTGAAAACGAAGCATGCGACATTAATCAGGCGATTGATCGCATAAATTTTCTTTCATTCAAAGTCAGTCTTTCTATATTTAAAATTTACAATTTACGAAATTGAATACAACGATTCACGTTGCTGGAATTAAAAAAAATTGATTTCTGAAGTCGAATTTAAAGTAGAAATTGAAACTATGCCTAGAAAATTATTTAGGAATTGGATTTCTTTTATCAAGTGTAAAATCAGAAGGAACATTTTTTATCGTACCTGGTCCAGATCTAACTGACGGAATTCTTTTGATATTCGTAGCCCTTGAATTCACGTCTGGATCTGCCATGCAAAGCGAAACGGTTAACGGAAGCTCAATGAGTTACATCAACTTGCAGAAAAAATATACAATAAAAAAACATAGCAACACAAATGGGTGATTTAAACAAATTAATAAGCGTCCTAAATAACAAATTATTAAATGGATAACAATTTTGAAGCCTTAAAAATTCTGAATAAACAAATTCTCGATTTTTAATTATAACTTTATGAAAATTTGTACACAGGGTGTCTACTCAAATCCTGAAAAAAATCCCTGACAATTCCACGTTTTTCCCAGGTATAACTATTTATAGTACGAAGCAATTCAAATATTTCACATTTTTTTAAACAATTCACTCCGAATATGTATAAAGTTTTGCAAGTTTATCATAAATATTTTTTTTCAGTTTCTAGGGAACTTGGAACTAAAAAATCAGTTTTCAACAAAAAAAAAAGATTTTTCCATAAAATACATAAATTCTGAACCAAACAGTTGAATTTTGAACCAGAAAAGAAAAATGTTAACCAACTAGTTGAAAAACAAATTGTCAACCAAAGGGATGAATTTTCAACTAAAATAATTAATCTTTAACTGGAATACATAAATTATAAACCAAAAGGATGAATTTTCAACGTAAGAGTTTAACTTTCAACCAAAATGATGAATTTTAAACCAAAAAGATAAATTTTCAACAAAGAAGAGTATATACCAAAAATATTGCAACAAAATACATTCATTTTCAACTAAAAACATAATATTGTAACCAAATTGTTTAATTTTGAACCAAAATTATCAATTTTCAACAAAAAATGGAATAGTTAAATTTTCAGTTAAAATAATGTTGCACCAAAGAGATGAATTTTCAACTAAAATGATGAATCTTCAATTCGAATAGTAGTTAAATATTCAACAAAAAAGATTAATTTTCAACTAAATTAATGAAACTTTAATTGGAATAGTTGAATTTTCATCCAAAAAGATGAATGTTCAAACAACAAGATTAATTTTTTAATCAAAAACATGAATTTTCAACCAAGAAGATTAATAAGAGACAAATTTTCAACAAAATACATGAATTGTCAACTAAAAAAGACAATATTGCAACGAAATTGTTGAATTTTGAAATAAAAAAGATCAATTAGCTGAATTTTAAGCAAAAAATATTAATTTTTAACTAAATTGATGAACCTTTAATTGGAATAGTTGAATTTTCATCTAGAAATATGAATTTTCAAACTAGAAGATTGAATTTGAACAAAAAAGAGGATTTTCAACAAAATACGTGAATTTTCAACTAAATTGATAAATATTTAACTGGAATATTTGTATTTTCAAGTAAGAAAATTAACTTCTACCAAAAAGAGGAATTTTCATCGAAATACATGAATTTTCAACTAAACAAGATAAACTGTCAACTAAGAATTGAATAGTTAAATTTTCAGTAAAAAAATTAATATTCAACCAAAGAGATGAATTTCCAATTAAAATGATGTAATATTCAATTGGAATAGTTAAACTTTCAGTTGAAAAAAAATTAATGTTTAACAACAAAAAAAACAATTTTCAAAAATATAGTTAAATTTTCAAACAAAGTGATGAATTATAAATTAAAATGATGAATCTTTAACTGGACTAGTTGAATTTTAAACGAAGATGGTGAATTTTCAACCAAAATGATGAATCTTTAACTAGAATAATTGAATTTTCAACCAAAAGTTGGAAAACAAAAATGTTGGAAAAGGGGATGAACTACTCATCCCGAAAATTCGGGACGACTAGCGAAGCTTATGAAAAATATTGGACTTGTCATCCGGAATTGCGGGACGAGACACTTGACCAAAAACTGAACAGTTGAATTTTTACTTCAAAAACTTAATGTTCAACCAAAGAGGTGAACAAATTTTCAACAAAATACTTAAATTTTCATCTGGAATAGTTAAATTGTCAGTAAATCAACTTAATTTTCAGCCAAAAAGAACGTATTTTAAACAAAATGGCTCATTTTTCAACCAAAGAAATAAATTTTTAACAGAAGATTTTATCTTTCAACCAAGTAATAAAATGTTTATTACAAAAAAGATTAATTCTGAACGAAAAATGTACTAGTTGATATTTCAACTAAAACAGATTCTAATTTTTAATTTAAAAAATAGTAGAATTCAACAAAAAAAACGTCAACATAAATTAAATTTTCTACTAAGAAAGATTTTTCAGTCAAGACAAAGAAAAAATTGCTAACAAACTGTTAATTTAAAAAAAAAAAGATGGATTTTAAAACAAAGAAGATTAATTTTCTACTAGAAAGAATTTTCAACCAGATACTTGAATTTTCAACTAAAAGCGATCAATTTACAACCGAAAATAAAATAGTTAAATTTTCAATTACCAAAATTAATTGCAAACCAAAAAAAAACAACGAATTTTCAATAAAATATATAAAGACAGTAATATAAAACTACTTTTAAAAATGAAGAATCATTGTTATTCAATTTTATATTGCAATTTGTAAAACAATTATACACGTTCTCGAAAAAATTACCTGACAATTCTAGGTTTTCCAGGTAGGGTGGACACCCTGTGTACATGTTATTTATCATTTTGTAAATTATGAATTGTGTTCAGGAGCAAAGCGTGATTAACAAAATTCTGCGAACCATGCCTTTTGGAATGTACATATTATTGATAAAAATCCACGATTAAAACTGTGCACACAAATATAATTTCATAAAATATTTTTAAAAAATTTCGTCTGCCTACCTGGCATCGAAAGAACTTGTTTCGCTGGACCAAATTGACTTTTCTTCTGCAGCAAACTCGCAGTAACCTTTTTCGCTGGAGCTGATCGTATCTGAATATGAATTTAAAATTAAATTAAAAATTCCAAATACAAAAGAAATACTTAAGATGGATTAAAATCTATATATGAAAAAGATATTTTTCTTACCGCTCTGTCAGGTTCATCCGGCTCTTTTCCAACTGCAAAAAAAGAATACTATATAAAATATATATTCTCAAATTAAAGAGAAAAATGCAAATATCGAGCAATAACAGGAATTTTTTTTCAAATAAAAGTACCTAAATGTGGATACAACCAGGGAGGTTTGTGAACATCACAATGACATCCTCTTGCCCTCGCGCCAGGATGTTTCATAATATTATCCCATTGGAGGATCCAGCTGCTGCTCGCATCCCAGATTTTTTTATCAATGCTGGGATATTTTGCCAATCCTCGATGTGGACATCGATGTCCATTTGATATTAAAATTTCCGTATCGTTCATTTTTTATTTAAAACTTGTCGTACACGATTAATTCAATTTTTAATTGTGCTACATGATTTTTCACTTCGGTCCAGCCGAGTTTTTATTGTTTTGCTTCAGTTTATCACTTCACCACTTCATCTCTGATAAAATGTTTTAATTCTGCCTCTAAAATCTAAAAAAAATCGTTCCTATAATTTGAAGTTGGAAATATTCGAATCTAAAAAAGGTTTCAAATTTGAAAGATAGAGATATAATCAAAGATTTAGTTTTGAGTTTAAGTCTTAATGAGTAGTAGTGACTAGAAATCCATTTCAATTAACTAGAATTCTATTTGAATTGGTATGAATTGCTAGAATTGTATTTAAATTAACTTGAATTGCTGGACTTTTATTTGGGTTGACATGAATGCCTATTTAAAATATTTTGATTAGCTAGATTTCCATTTAGATTAACTTAAAATAATTAATAGAATTTCACGAGAATTAACTAGAATTCTGATTTAATTGCTTGAATGTTATTTGAATTAATTTAAATATCTGCAATTCTGTTCGAAATAATTAGAGTTGCTACTTATTTCAGTTTATAAGTCAAAAAACATGTTCTATCTAAAAAAAAAACATTGGAAAACTTATGCGAATTGAGAAACAATTATGGTTTTCAATACTCTTTCGCGGTTAAATTAAAACTTTGAAATTATCTAATAAATTGTTGCAAATCTTATACATGTTTTATGATAGTTCTTTTCACTGCAAAATAGTATCTTCAAAAAAGAATTTTACTGTAAAATCGTAAAGTTTCGCAAACTTAAAATCTCTCAAAATTTTAGGTTATCTTAGCGGTTTACGCCGACAATTGGTATTTTTAATAATAAATTATTAGATTTTTGAGATACGAATATTGACATTTTTAAACAAAAACAATTATAATTTGAACAAGATGTATAATCTTTTAACTATTATGGATTATGTTAGTATTTTTCGTCAAAAATTGGTAATTTCAATTAAAAAAAATTATATTTCAAAGAAAATTTAAACTTCTAAACAATTTTAGGTTATGTTGCCGTTTTACATCAAAAATAGGTATTTCTGGTAAAAGAATTAGATTTCAAGACGAGATTTAATTTTTGTTGTACAAATTGTAGGTTAAGTTAGCGGTTTTAATATAAATTTTAAAGAAGATTCACAATTTTGGAACAATTTAAGGTTATTTTAACGTTTTTCACATTAAATCGGCATTTTAAACAAAAATAATGGAATTTCAAAGAAGATTTACAATTTGGAACAATTGATGTAACGTTATGTAAGAGTTTTTCGTCGGTAATTATTCGTATTAAAAAAAAAATCGATTTTAAAGAATATTTACCAATTCAACAACTTTAGGTTATGTTGGTGTGTTTCAGCTGAAATTGGTATTTAAAAAAATCATTAGATTTAAGTCCAATGATTTTTGTTTGAAATAATAAAATTTATAACGTCGAATAATTTCGGGTTCTGTTAGTGTTTTTTGGGGAAATTTACATTTTTATTAAAAAACCATTAGACAATTTTGGATTATGTTAGCGTTTTTCGTCTGAAAAAATTTAATGAAATTGAAAATTGAATTTTCAGTAGTTAAAAATGGAAAAAAATGAAAATTTAAGAAAATTGTAAATTAAATTTTTTACTGTTGTAAATTAAACTTTCAATTTTCAACAGTTCCAAATTTCACTTTTGATAATTCAACTCTCGAAAATTAAATTATTGAAAAATTACGAAAAATGAAAATTTCATTTTGAACTATTGAAAACTCAAGGAAAAATATAATTTTTCATTGAAAATAAGTGTAAAAAATGTAATATTTACATAATTTTACATGAGAATTCAATAAATTAACATTTCAGTCCATAAAAAAATGTGAAAAAGTCGATTTTTTACAAAATGGGTAGGCACTGTCAAATTAATAATCATCCAATGGATTCTCAGTTGGGAATTTATGAGATTTAAATTTAAAATTGCTATTATATTTTTGGTAAAAAAATTAGATTTCAAGACAAGATTTAATTTTTGTTGTACAATTGTAGGTAAGTTAGCGGTTTCAATATAAATTTCAAAGAAGATTTACAATTTTGGAACAATTTAAGGTTATTTTAACGTTTTTCACATTAAATCGACATTTTAAACAAAAGTAATGAAATTTCAAAGAAGATTTAAAAATTGGAACAATTGATGTAACGTTATGTAAGCGTTTTTCGTCGGTAATTATTCGTATTAAACAAAAAAATAGATTTCATAGAATATTTACCAATTCAATAACTTTAGGTTATGTTGGTGTGTTTCAGCTGAAATTGGTATTTAAAAAACTCATTAGATTTAAGTCCAACGATTTTTGTTTAAAATAATAAAATTTATAAGCTCGAATAATTTCGGATTCTGTTAGTGTTTTTGGGGGGAATTTACATATTTATTAAAAAATCATTGGACAATTTTGGATTATGTTAGCGTTTTTCGTCTAAAAAAATTTAATTAAATTGAAAATTGAATTTTCATCAGTTAAAAATGGAGAAAAATGAAAATTTAAGAAAATCGTAAATTAAATTTTGTACTGCTGTAAATTAAACTTTCAATTTTCAACAGTTTCTAATTCAACTTTTGATAATTCAACTCTCGAAAATTAAATGGTTGAAAAATTACAAAAATGAAAATTTCATTTTGAACTATTGAAACTCAAGAAAAAATATAATTTTTCATTGAAAATAAGTGTAAAAAATGTAATATTTACATAATTTTACATGATAATTCAATAAATTAACATTTGAGTCCATTAACCCTACAGTAGTACAGTCGCTAATGACCCTGGCAGTTGATGCGACTATAAACATTCAACTAATAAAAAAAAAAAAAAAATTTAAAGTCCTGCTTAAATATAATTTAAATTAAACTTATTCATATTAGGGTTTACTAACAAAAACCCGTTTAAATCCCTATAGAAATCATTGAAATTTCTTTAAATTATTGGAGATTTTATAATAAAATTCTTGAATTTTTGTGAAATTCCTTGAAATACCTTAAAATTGCTAGGAAACCCTTGAAATTTAATTTATTTTCCAAAGTTTACTAGAAATTCCTAACAAACTTTGGAAATCCTACAATAATCTTGCAAATCCCTTGACATTTTGTATATGTATTGAAATCCTTTAGAATCCCTTAAATTCCTTGAAATCTTTGGAAAATGTAAAAATCCATTTAAAATAGTATAGATCATTTGAAAGTCCTGCTTAAATGTAATTTAAATCAAACTTATTCATATTAAGGTTTACTAACAAAACCCCGTTTAAATCCCTGTAGAAATCATTGAAATTTCTTTAAATTCTTGGGGATTTTATAATAAAAATTTTGAATTTTTGTGAAATTCCTTGAAATACCTTAAAATTCCTTGAAATCTCTAGGAAACCCCTGAAATTTAAATTAATTTATTTTCCAATGTTTACTAGGAATTCCTAACAATCTTTGGAAATCCTACAATAATCTTTCAAATCCCTTGACATTTTGTATATCTCTTGAAATCCTTTAGAATCCCTTAAATTCCTTGAAATCTTTGGAAAACGTAAAAATCCATTTGAAAAAGTATATATCATTTCAAAGATCATAAATTTCTTTAAAAAATCATATAGATCCCTAGAAACCTTTTAAATTCCTTGAAATTATTGCAGATTTATTAAATCCCTGGAATATTATATGAATTTTCTTGAAATAAACTAAAATCCCTTGAAATATGTAGAATTTCGAGGAATCTCTTGAAATTTAATTTAATTTAATTTATTTTTCAAAGTTTACTAGAAACCCCTTGAAATCTTTGTAAATCTTAGAAATTTCTTTGAAATCCCTTGACATCTTTGAAAAACGTAAAAATCCTCTAAAATTCTTTGAAATGTTTCGAAATTCCTTGAAATCCGTGGAAATATTTTTAATCTCTTGAAAACCGATGAGATCTTTTAAAATGAGTAGAAATATTTAGAAATCCCATAAAATCCTCTTAAACGCCTTAAAACCCGTCGGAAACCCTCGAAATTTTTTTCAATTCTTTGGAAAGCCTTAAACCACCTGATATGTTTGGATATCTTTAAAATTCCATGTTGTGAAATCTGACGAAATTATTTTAAATTCATGGAAATTCTCTGGAATTCAAATTAAATCAATCTGATTCATTGAAGTCGTCTAAAAAACGCTTAAATCCTTATAAATCTCTTTGAAATCCTTTAATCTTATGATATTACTTACAAGCCCTTGAAATCTTTGAAATCGCTAGGAATCCCTTCAAATTTAATCTAATTTAGTTTCTCTTCCAAAGTTCACTAGAAATATCTTGAAATCTTTGGAAATCCTACAAAATTCTTTGAAATCCCTTGACATTTTTTAAACCTTTTGAAATCTTTTGAACTTCCTTAAAATCCACGGAATTGTTTGGAAGTATTTTAAATCCTCTAAACTCCCTCGAAGTATTTCGAAATTCGTTGAAACTATTTCCTTAAAAATGTCGTGGACATATTTTTAAATATCTTGAAAAACAATGACATTTTTTAAAATTAATTGAAATATTTGGGAAACCCTTAAGATCCTTTCAAAATCCTTGAAAGCCGTGTAAATCCTTTGAAGTTGGTTGAAATCGTTTGGAATCCCTTAAAACTCCTGACATATTTGGAAATCTTTAAAATTCCGTGCATTTTTATGAAATCAGACAAAATCGCTTAAAATCCATGAAAATTCTCTGGAATTCCTTGAAATTCCGTAAAATTGGTCAAAATCTTACGTTCAATAAATAAATAAATCATTCGTTTGTACTTTCCCTATTTTTGTCATCAACTCTTTCCATATTCTAACATTCTTTATTTCTATACTGATTTTCTTATGATGTTTTTCTAGAATCGCGATAAAATGGTAAGAAATTGATTATAGGAAAATCATGATAGACCTATACTAAATTCTCTTGATTTTCTCGTAAGGAGGGATTACAAGGTATTGTAAAAGATTGCATGAGATTGCAAAGGATTCCATTTTCCATGAGATTGCAGAGAGAGAGAGAGAGAGAGTGTACACCAGATTGCAGGAGTAATTAACCCCTGGGGGTAACCCTCATTTTTGCAAAATCGATTAATAAATAAACCGTGCCCCAAAGATCATGAATTTTCCCTCTGACTAGAAGGCTTAAAAAAAGTCGCATCAAATGACGAAGAAAGTCGCATGGAACTTCGAAAAAATCTACAAAAAGTCGCATCGAATTTTTAAAAATAATGAAAAAAGTAGTATCCGAAACTGTATGATTGAAATAATAACTTTATTTGTTGAAGACCCTAAAATATCCTGTATTCGAATAAAGAATACATAACTCTCATCAGTTTTCAAATATTTTTTGCAGAATCGAAATAAACTTTAAAATTAAAACCATTTTTTAACAATAGTTATTCAGTTTGAAGGATTCTGAATCCGGATTAAAAATATGTATTATTTTTAAATGAGAGAAGTTTATAATTTACATTAATTTTGAACTTCACAGCCCAAAATCGTCTCGAAACACTCGAGGGGAATAAATGCTTTTAAATAAAATTAATATCGATACAATATGTATATTCAAATAAAAGTGATTAAACTTGAACCAAAAACAGTTGCATTTTCAACTAAATAGTTGATTTTTTAGACCAAAAAGACGACGAATTATTTAGAAGACATTTGAATTATCAGTCTGAAAAGCTGAACTTTCAACAAATAGATACATTTTTAAGCAAGTGGTTGAATTTTCATGAAAAAGCCAAATTTTTTAGAAAATGGTTAAATTTTCAATCCAAAGGATTAATTTTCTATAAAAAATACACACGCTAAATATTCAAAGCGATTTCAAGAATTTTCATAGTTTTTAAAGGTTTTTAAAGGAATTTAAGGGATTTTAAGAGAATTCGAAGTAAGTCATGGGATTTCAAAGAATCGCATGTGATGCCGAAGTATTTACGAATTTTGAAGCATATCAAGCAATTTTAATGGGATTTCGAAGATTGAAAGGGATTTTAAAAAGTTTTAATCGATTTCGATGATTTCACGGGATTGTAAAGGATTTTAAGCAATTTCAAGAGATTCCAATGTACATCCACCGAATTTCAAAGTATTTCCGAATATTATAAAGCCTTCTAAGATATTTAGATGAATTTTAAGGGT
Organism: Andricus grossulariae; assembly: GCA_011634705.1. Lineage (NCBI taxonomy): Eukaryota > Metazoa > Arthropoda > Insecta > Hymenoptera > Cynipidae > Andricus > Andricus grossulariae. The sequence continues at coordinate 12,232,163 of JAABKJ010007545.1, forward strand.
GTTTAAAAAAATATATAATGGATTTTAATATATTGTGACGAATTTCAATAGATTTGGAAAGATTCTCACGGATTTTTAAGGATCTTAAACGAGCTTTAGAGACTTTAAGAGATTTTAATGGATTATAAGGGATTCTGATGGGATTTTGAAGATTTCAAGCGATTTTAAGGATTTTCACGGTGGTCCCAAAGTATTTTCAGGAATTTTAAAGGACTTCAGGTGATTTAAATAAGATTTCGAAGAATTGAAGGGATTTAAAGAAATTTCAAAAGATTTACAAAGATACCAAAGGATTCCAACGGATTTCAAGAGTTATAAAGGGGTTTCGAGGATTTCAAAGGATTTCGTAAGATTTCAAAAGATTTAAAGGGATATCAAAGGATTTCTGAATATTATAAAAGATTTTAAGATAATATTTCGAGGAATTTAAATGGCTTTTAAAAAATTTTAATAAATTTTAATATATTGTGAGGGATTTCAAGAGATTCAGAAAGATTCCCACGGATTTGAAAGATTTGGAACTATTTCACGGAATGTCGAGGATTTTAACTGATATTTAGAAATATATTTTTAGAAAATGTTTACGTGATAAAAAAAATTTTAAGGGATTTGTAAAATTTTCAAAAGAATTCATAAGAATTACAAAATTTTTCAGGGATCCTATGAGATTTCATGAAAGGTGTACTCCACGTTTCAAAAATGGTTTAACGCCTCGACTATGTATTTATTGGACGTGTGTAGTATGAAATATTACATAATAAAAAAGAAATAAAACAAATAATGATGTAATGTGTATAATAGCATAAAAAGTAATTTCAACAGTCAAAACAGGTTTTAATTAGCATATTAAAAAAAATAATTAAAAAGAGGAAACTTACGTAAGAAATTTAATAAGAATTTAACAAGGAATTTAATTTAAAAATATAATAATTTTAGTCAACCTTTTAATATTGATATTTCTTGAAATTACCATTCATGAAAAAAAATATTTTTTCTTATTTTTATCAAAAAATGGCTGTCATACTGCGATATCGCGATATTTCGATTTTGATTTTCTCAGAACACGATAAATATTTTGGTTCAAACTTTCTTTATTCTAATTCAGCATCCCCACACCTCGGGAACAAGTTTTTATTTTTGCAAAAAATGAAAAATTCGATTTTTAATCGCTATCCAAAGCGGATGATGAAAATCCATAAAATTTTAATCCCAAAATTCTGATGATTTTCTCGAAATTGGTTTACCCGTATCCAGATACTTAATATCTCGAAAGCATGTTTTTACATATGTTTAATCTCTAAATAGTGATTTCGATTTCACAGAATGCTTTTCGCTCCCCTAAATAAATTCCCATTTTGTTTACCTAGTTCTGTACTGCCACCCTTCAATTAATGGATAAATTGTTATTTAAATACTGTGAAACTTTATGTTTCAATTTCTTAAAGAATTAAGTGTGGTAAAATAATTAATTACGAATAAAAAATACAAATTAAGAAGTAGTGCTTTTATCCTGTCTCACCTCGGGCCTAGAACGGAATAGGATACGTACTGGGGTGAGACGGGGCACTTTTATTACTTATTATTTTTCAACCAAAAAAGTAATATTTCATATTATTTTGCGTGGAGGAACATTATTTATAATTTTTTTTATACATGAATCGTTATCAATACTAATATTTTTTGGAAATGGCATCAAATTTACTTTATTTTATAACGAAGCATTAACAATTAGTTTTGCAACATAAATTTAATGTAAATATTGATTTGCATTAGAAATAAGTAAGAAATATGACAGTAAAAATATTTCTAAATTTGGAAAATTCCAAAAATAAGAAAAACGCCACCACTTCTTTTTAAATCGTGTGTATTTCATTTCACAACTTCATTTTTCGTTAAATAGACTTGATTATATCACGAAATATACTTTTAATATTCAATATTTTTCATTTTTTCTTCTTTGCGAACTGGCGAATCAGTTCTACCTATTCAAAAAAAAACTGTTCTGAAAAACATATCGTTTAAAAGAAAATCGAGTATCCCATTTTACCCCGGTGTCCCGTTCCGCCCCGGTTTCCATTAATGTTTTTTGAAGCGGAAATCTAGTTTAAACTATTCGATCTTTTCGTATGAACGAGAAGATCGTTCAAATGAGACAAAATGAGAAAATTTTTCGGCTGACTAAACAATAACAAAAGACGCTCTCTAGTATTTCCCGGATCGTGTCGCTCGGATGCATCACTATTTAAGTAAGACCCTCTTACGGGGCCCCAACAAATCTCTTCTGGGGTCCCAAAAGAAGGTCTTAGAATATTATAATAGAGCAATTCCATGTCAAATCATCTGAAGAATTTGCATCTCTTGTCAGTAATGTTAAAGAAAATTCTAGTATTCGTTCTCTTAGGCGTTGAAAGAAAAACCCTAAAATAACTTCTGAAAAATTCAAAAAACTTAGGAGGTATTCAAAATTGAAAATTTTGGCCTTTTTTTCTTTGAACTTTCATAACTTTCGTGATTGTCATGATAATCAGATGTATTTTTTAAAAATTATTCATAATAAGAGGCAGGTTTGAAGACATCTTTTTTCAACAAAAACATTTTTTAAAACTTTGTATTTTTCAAAAACAAATGTTGTAACTGATTTTTTGAAAAAAAATGCATCTGTGATTTTCTTTAATTTTTTGTATAGATAGCTTACAATGTCCTCTAAAAGTCCTGTTAATATAAAAATGGAATCTCATCTTGCCTACGAGTATAATATTCTTCTATTGTCTACCTTAATATCATTAAAATCACCAAAGTCATGAATATTCAAAGAAAAAAAAGACAAATTTTGAATAACTTCTAAGTTTTTTGAATTAAAAAAAAATTATTTTAGTGTTTTTTTAGAACATCTATTATGAATTAAGTTAGTATTCAATATTTTCGCGTTTAAATCAAACATGAAGAAAAAGTGTTTTTTCCCATATTAAATCAATAAGGAAATTTCATGGTCTTTGAGGCATGGATTAGTATTAACCGAATTTGCTCTAATTTGGAGAACATAATTTTGTTGGGAATTCGAACAAAACTAAATACAGTTTCGTAAATTATTATTTTTTCATCTAAACCCTATTGAAAATTCCGACGTCGTCAAGTACGTGGGAAACTACCCATAAACATAAAAAATCAAATTCTTAAACATTAGGTTGGTCCAAAAATGCATTAGAAAGTTTTTTTTCGAATTTTTATGAATATTGCCCCATTAAGCTTAACACGTATTTCCTATAAGAAAAAAAGACGTTTTTGTAAATTTTATCGAGAATTATCAATATTAGGTGAATCGAATTGAAACTCAACAATTATCTTCACAATTAGCTATAGAATGCAAATGAATAATTACTTTTTAAATATAACCCCCAAAAGTTTGTTTTATAGTGTCCCGAAAAACCCCATAAGTGAAAAATTGGGTTTTACGAGTTTTTGGCGGTAATTAGGATTTTTTCGGATTTTAAAATCCAAATTGTTTTGAATACATAAAATACTACTTTCTACTGATAATTAGATATCTACATAAATTTGTTATTGTTTTAGCAATTTTCTCTTGAAATAGAGTTAGAAAGTCGCGGTTTTTTCCAAATTTTTCAATTTGTTTTCCACTTTTCTATTTTTACTTAATTATTACAATAATCAATCAAATCAATCAAAAATATATTAAATTTAACAGAAGTAATTGTTTGAAATTAAACCATTTTTATTATTTATAAAAATATTCTCTTAGAATAATGCTAGAAAGTTGCAGTTTTTTCTCAAATTTTCCACTTTTTGTACACTTTTCAATTAATGTGAGGTAATAATTAATTCAAGTTAACAATAATAATTGTTTAAACAATTTTTATAAAAATACTATTCTCTGTGAATAATGCTAGTTAGTTGCCTATTTTCTGAAATATTCAACTTTATGTCCACTTTTCACTTAGAGTGAGGTAATAATTAATGCAATTTAACAAACACAATTGTTTTAACAAATGATTATCGTTTATAACTATCTTCGCCTATATTAATGTTAGATGATTGAATTTTTTCTGAAATTTTTTACTTTTTGTCGACTTTTCACTTAGCAAGGTAATAATTAATGCAATTTAACAAACATACTTGTTTAAAAAGTACATTATTTTTTATCACTATCTTCTCTTAGATTAATGCTAGAAAGTTGCGGGGTTTTCTGAAATTTTCAGCTTTTCTTTTACTTTATAGTTAGGAACAAATAAAAAATATTAATATTAATTTAAACAAAACGATTCTCAGTAACTACTTCAAACAAAATTTACATTTAATATGATCCATGTAGAAAATTTAAAGAATATTTCAAATATCTGTTTTATTTCAGAAAAATATATTCACAAAAAAGAAAAAGATTGTTTAAAAAATAATTCTCTTAATGTTTCATGATTAATTATACATAACTAAATAGCCAAAGCAAAGTTGAAAATGTCAGAAAAACCGCAACTTTCTAGCAATTACCTAAGAGAAGATAGTTATAAACAATAATAAATTGTCAAAACAATTATATTTGTTGACTTGCATCATTGATTACCTCACTCTAAGTGAAAAGTGAACAAAAAAAAGCCGCAACTTTCTAACATTATTCACCGTGAATATTATTAAAAATAATAAATTTTTCGAACAATTATTTTTGTTGACTTGAATCAACTATTACCTCCCCATAATTGAAAAATGAACAAAAAGTGGAAAATTTTAGAAAAAAAATGCAACTTTCTAGCATTATTCTAAGAGAATATTGTTATAAATAACTGAAAAGTTGACAAATTCGGAAAAAATCGCGACTTTCTAACTCCGTTCTAAGATAGAATTGCTAAAAACAATAATAAATTCTTTAAATAATTCATTTGAATATCTAATGATAAATAGAAAGTAGTATTTTAGGTATCAGATGCGCAATTTGTATTAAACCATTTGTCGGAAAACCAAATTTTTCAGTTATGGGGTTTTTTTTTCAAACCCTATGAAATAGGCTTATGGGGGTGATATTTAAAAAGTAATTGTTTATTTGTATTCTATAACTAATTTTGACGAGAAATATATGTGAATTTCAATTCGATTCACCTAATATTTACGATTCTGAATACAATCTACAAAAACGTCTTTTTTTATGGGAAATACGAACAAATTTCTGGGCGAAATGCATGAAAAATCGAAAAAATGTCACAATTTCCCTCCAAATGCGTACAATTTTCTGTTCTGAACAATTTGTACTTTTGATGAGCAAAACTTTGAGAAAATCTTACATTTAAACTTATATATACTGCAATAAAGTAATGAGACGATTACACAGAAATCTATTTTCATCGTGATTATGTTTATGGATTTCATGATTTTGTTTACAGGTTTCTAGGAACTTTTTTGTGAAATTATAGGTCCTTTTTAAACAAGAAACAATTATTTACACAAAAATTCTGTTTCAAGTCACGAAGTCGTAAACTACGTCTGAAACCACGTCATAAGCTAGAACGTTTACTATCTCAATTTCCGACGTAGTTTACGACGTCGGAATTTTCATGTTCCGAGATTAGCTTATCTAATAACAATTTCACATTATTCATTTGTTGTCAAATATTTCATGAACGAATTATGAGCTGGCAAATACTCGCATAAAAATTCATTTTATTTTTAACATCATTACTATCTGTCCAAAAAATTCAGATACCTCAATTTTTGTACAGACTATAGTGGAAATCTCAGCAGAAAAAAAATCTAAAAATATGGGACGAAGTACATGTTGCAGATGAAGATTTTTCCTATACTGATACAAAGTTTTAACTTTTGCAGTCGATTAGAAATTATTTCCGAACTCCTACAACTCCTTTTCTGAGTGCCGTTCCGCCAATAATCGGAAACCCCTTTGTATTTTCCGAAAAAGAAAATAATTTTTTAAACATTTAAACATTTAAGCAACATTTTCAGAAGCCAAAAAAGGGCAATTCGCTTCAAGAATGATCTTTGTACGTTCTTTAGTTTCAGAGATGACACCTAACTACTCTTTTTTTATTAACTTAACAACAAACGATTATTTCTGACTCTAAATTTTTCCATTGTGCACAGAAATGATGAAAGAAATTCATATATTTTTTGTAATGTATTTTCAGGAAGTAACAGCCATTCAAAGTTGAGCATTCTGAAATAATCGCAACACAATGGTACTTTTTAACCTTTCACTCGTCAGGAAATAATGGCTAATTGACTCAAAATTTAAAAACTTTGTATCAGTATACGGGAAACCTTCATCCGGAACATGTCCATTGTTCCATATTTTTAGAATTTGTTTCTGCTGAGATTTTCACAACAATCTGCACAGAAATTGAGGTATTTAAATTGTTTGGACAGATTACGCATTAGCGACTCTTTGCAGGATCACCATGTTGTGTCTAAAGACATAAAATAAGGTACATTAAACAGATTATTAAAGAAAGAACAGAAATTGATATATGGGCCAACCAGACTTTACAAAAAAAAGAAAAAATATTAATAACAACTCACCAGGAAGAAGTTTGCTAGGATCGATGGCCTCTGCTATTTCCAAAATTTCGTCTTTGTGTGAGACGTATGGAAGTAGACGTGCAATTTTGTCCATCTCCTCGTGTGGTTTTCCCACCTAAAAAAAATAAATATTTCCAGAATTTTATATTACTTGGAATGACAAGAAAATTAAATTAGTTGATAAAAGCTGTTTTTCCACTATTGGATTTTTTTCGTAAGCAAAGTTGTTATTCTTTAATTGAATTGACCGTTTATAGTCAATTCTACCGATTCTAAGAATCGATCTGTTTTTCTTCAGTTTGCATCAATAATTAATTCAAATTCTGTCCATGTTGGACACAACAAAATTAAATGTTAAGTAATGACAGAGTATCTACTAGACTGATTATTTTAAATTTCCGATCATATCCCGGGTTTCCCATGGTCAATTGTTAATTTTCGAGCTCTGCTAATTATATATATATTTTTTTAATTTCCATGCCCTGAAATCAGACATTTTTTGTTTTTGGAAAATTCCCTTTCCATGCCAAAATTATAGTTCTCTTGGAAAATTCCCTGTTCCAACTCAAAATTATCATTCTTTTCTAAAATTCTCAAGTCCACGTCAAAATTACAATTAGTTTCGAAAATTTCCTGTTCCAAGTAAGAATTATAAAGTGAAACCTGGATTTAGCTCCCCTGGATTTTGCCCTTCCGAGAATTTAACGTCAAGGTCAGCCCCAAAATCGGCGCTAAATCCAGGTTCGACTGTATTTCTATTCGAAAATTCCTCGTTCCGAGACAAAATTGAAATTCCTTTATCAAATTTCCTCTTCCATGTTCCATGTCAGAATTATACCTCTACTCAAAAATACATTGTTCCAGATGTGAATTTTTTTTTTTCGAAAATTCTCTGGTCCAATTCAGAATTACATACAATCGATATAAATTCCCTGTTCTAACTCCAAATATACTGTTCCACTTTAAAATTATCTTTCGATGATTTCAATTGATTTCCAAAAAGAATTATAATTCTGACTTGGAAGAGGAAATTTTCGAAAGGAATTGCAATTTTGGTTTGAAACAAGGGATTTTGGAAAAGAATTATAATTCTGACTTGGAAAAGGAAATTTTCGAAATGAATTATAATATCAACTTTCATGTTTCTCGAAAATTCACCGTTCCAAATCAAAATTGCAATTCGTTTCGAAATCTTATCGCTCCAAATCAGAACAATAATTCTTTTCGAAAACCAAAATTGCAATTCCTTTCGAAAATTTCCTCTTCTAAGTCAGAATCATAATTCTTTTGGAAAATTCCCCGAATGTCAAGATTTGTATTCTTTTCGAAAATTTCCACTTTCAAATCAGAAATATGATTTTTCTAGAAAATTCCTTGTTCCAGATGTAAAATATAAATTTGTTTAAAAATTATCTGATCCAATTCAGAATTATATACCATTTTTCAGTAAATTCTTTGTTTCCAGTCAAAATTACCATATTTCTCGAAAATTTCCCGTCCCAAATCAAAATTGCAATTCGTTTCGAAATCTTCTAGCTCCAAATCAGAATTATAATTCTTTTCCAAAATCCCTTGTTTCAAACCAAAATTGCAATTTCTTTCGAAACTTTCCTCTTCTAAGTCAGAATCATAATTCTTTTGGAAAATTTTCCGAATGTGAAAATTTGTATTCTTTTCGAAAATTTCCACTTTCAAGTCAGAATTATGATTCTTCTAGAAAATTTCTTGTTTCAGATGTGAATTATAAAGTTTGAAAATTATCTGATCCAGTTCAGAATTATATAAAATTTTTCAGTAAATTCTTTGTTTTAACTCAAAATTTTCATGTTTCTCGAAAATTCACCGTTCCAAATCAAAATGGCAATTCGTTTCGAAATCTTCTCGTTCCAAATCAGAATTATAATTCTTTTCCAAAATCCCTTGTTTCAAACAAAAATTGCAATTCCTTTCGAAAATTTCCTCTTCCAAGTCAGAATTATAATTCTTTTAGAAAATTCCCCAAATCTCAAAATTTGTATCCTTTTCGAAAATTTCCACTTTCAAGTCAGAATTATGATTCTTCTAGAAAATTCCTTGTTCCAGATGTGAATTATTAATTTGTTTGAAAATTATCTGATCTAATTCAGAATTATATACAATTTTTCAGTAAATTGAATTTTCTAAATTCTTTGTTTCTACTCAAAATTATCATGTTTCTCAAAAATGCACTGTTCCATGTCAGAATTATAGTTCTTTTCGAAAATTCCCTCTTCCAGGTCTTATATCAGTTTATCTTATCAGCTTGCGTAAGCTTTAAAATATCGTCTATAACCAGTCTTATGCATTTTTCAGTACTATTGTCTACTTACGTATAGCTTTTCAATCCAATTTCACAACTAAAATAATAAAACACTTTATCATATTTTGCAATTTCGAAAATTCCCCATTCCAAGTTTATATTTCTTCTCGAAAATTTCCTTTTTCAAGTCAGAATAATAACTCTTAGTAATTTATACAATTTTGTACACAAATTTTTATTATTTTTTGTTCGAAAATTATTTAATCCAATTCAGAATTACATCAAATTGCTTAAGAAAATTTCCTGTTCAAACACAAAATTATAATTTCTCTCGAAAATTCATTGTTCCAATTCAGAATTATACTTATTTTTCAAATCCTAATGTAACTCAGAATAAGAATTTTTTTGGAAAATTCCCTGAACCAACTCAAAATTATCATACTTTCCCAAAATTCCCCGTTCCAAATCAAAATTGCAATTCGTTTCAAAAACTTTTTGCTCCAAATCAGAATTAAAATTCTTTTCCAAAATCCCTTAATCCAAACCAAAATTGCAATTCCTTTCGAAAATTTCCTCTTCTAAGCCAGAATTATAATTCTTTTGGAAAATTCCCCGAATGTCAAAATTGTTATTCTATTCGAAAATTTCCAGTTCCACTTCAGAATTAGAATTCTTATCGAAAATTTCCCCGCTCCAAGTCAAAATTGTTATTCTTCTCAAAAATTTACTTTCCCAAGTCAGAATTAGAATCCTTTTGGAAAAATCTCCTTAATCAATTACAAACTATCATGCTTTTTCCAAAATTCCCTGTTCCAAGTCAAAATTGCAATTCTTTTCGAAAATTTTTCTTCAAAGTCAGAATTATAATTCTTTTCGAAAATTCCTTGTTCCATATGTGAATTATAATTTTTTCCTGATAATTCTTTGATCCATGGCAGAATTCTAGTTCTTTTCGAAAATTTTCATTTCCACATTATAGATAGAATTGTTTTCGAAAATAGCCGATTCTAAATCAAAATTGCAATTCTTATCGAAAATTTACTTTTTTTAAGTCAGAATTATAATTCTCTTCGAAAATTTCCTATTCCACACTGGAATTATAATTTTGATCGAAAATTCCTCGTTCCAGGTAAAAATTGTAATTCTTTTGGAAAATTCCCTGAACCAATTCAAAAGTTTAACTCTTTTTGAAACTACCCTGTTTAAAGTCAAAATTAGAATACTCCTTGAAAATTTCCTCTTTCAAGTAAAATTTGAAGTTCTTTTCGAAAATGCACTGTTCCAAGTCAGAATTATAATTCCTTTGGAAATTTCCTGTTCTAACCCGAAATTATGTTTCTCGAAAATTCACTTGTTCAAGTCAGAATTATAATTCAATATATTTTTTCTTCAAAATCCTGGTATAACACAGAATAAATTATATTTCTTTACGAAAATTGCCCATTCCAAATCAGAATCATAATAATTTTCGAAAATTCCCGTTTTAAATAAAAATGTAACTCTTTTCTAAAATTCACTGTTTCAAGCCAGAATTATAATTCGTCTCAAAAATTTCCTCATTCTTTTGGAAAATTCCCTGAATCAACTCAAAATTTTCCAATTGTAATTCTTCTCGAAAATTTCCTCTTGCAAGACAATTTTGCAATTCTTTTGGAAAGTTCCTTGTTCAAAGTCAGAATGACAGATATCTCTTAGAAAATCCCCTGTTCCAAAAATCATAATTACAGTTTTTATATTTTTATTTTAAAAACGTAAATCTATCTCTTTTTTATGTAAAAATACTAAGTTACTAATTAGAGACTTATATTATTATCATTATCGAGAATAAAGTCTTTTTCATTGCAATCGAATGGAAAATCCCGGTTACTGAATCTAATTCCCGGTCATTTCCTGATTTCTCGGTCAGTTACACTGAAGGTGCATTAGTTCTCGCATCTTTATTTTTTGCACGTTTGAAGAAAATACGCAGAATCGATTATGTAAATTCCACATCTAACACCTGAATATTGAAATGGTTTTGTTAGAAGTAAATGCTAGGGAAACTCACAAAATTATATATTCGCAATGACAAGGCTGAATGAAGTGCTTTCTAAAAAAATCAATGCTATATAAATTCTTCAGTTGAAAAAACGCTCCGTAATATTAAAGTTGCAAAAAAAAGACGACTTTTCGACCAAATATATCAACTTTCAAGCAAATAGTTGAATTTTCATCTAAAAGCGATCATTTTTTTTACCAAACAGTTGAATTTTGAAAAAAAAAATTTTAACCGAGAATAGAATAGTTAAATTTTCAGTTAAAAAAACTAATTAAAAAAATATATTTCAAAGAAAATAGTTAAATCTTCAACCAAAAAAATTATTTTCATCAAAGGAGTTAAACATTCAAGCAAGTAGTTGATTTTTCAACCAAATAATTGTATTTTCAACTGCAAAAGATAAATTTTACTAAAATTTAATAGTTAAATTTTCAAAGAAAAAAAATAACATTTAAGAAAAAAAAAGATTTTTCAGCAAAATAGTTATATTTCCAATGAAAGAGATGAATTTTCAACTAAAATGAAGAATCCACAAAAAAATTTACTTTCTACAGAATAGTTCAACTTCCAACCAAAAAAGATTTTAATTTTAAACCAAAAACAGTTAAACTCAACCAAAATTCAAGCAAAACTGGAAAATTTTAATTTTCAACTAAAAATGTAAAATTTTAATTTTCAACCAAAAATGAAAAACTTATCTTTTCAATTGAAAAAAAATCATTTTTAATGAAAAAAGATGAATTCTTAACAAAAAATGTAATAGTTGATATTTCAACCTAAAAAGATTTTTATTTGAAATCATACACAGTTGCATTCAACAAAAAAATTAATTCTCAATAAAAGATTTAAAATTTCAAATCAAGAAAGATTCTTCTGTCAACAGAGAAGAAAAAATCAACCAAATTGTTGAAATTTCACGTCAAAAAGGCGAAATTTCTACAAAAAATTTGAAAAATTAACCCGCAAAAATGAATTTAAAAAAAAATTATTTTGAAACCAAATAGTTAAATTTTCAACCGTATAGAATAATTTTCTATCAAAATTGCTGAATTTTGAACAATATAATTAAATTTTCAACCAGTTAAACCATTCATTTACAAAAATTATTTCAAACGAAAAAGTTAAATTTGTAATCAAAAAGATGAATTTTTAATCAAACAATTGAATTTCCAACCAAATTGTTTAGTTCTGAACAAAATAATTAAATTTTCAATCAAATAATAATAATTTTTACCAAAAAATATGAATTCTCAATTAAAAATGTAATAGTTGACATTTCAAAAAATAATGTTATTTTAATCATAACCGTAGAACTCAACCAGAAAAGACGAATTTTCAACAAAATAGTTTAATTTCAAACCACAGAGAGGAATTTTTAACCAAGAAGATTAACTTTTTACCAAAAAGACGAATTTTCAACAAAAAAATTTGTAATCAAAAACAGTTACTAACAAAAAATAACGAATTTTCAAAAGAAAATGAAAAACTTCAATTTCCAATTAAAAAAATTAATTTTCAACAAAAAAAGACGAAGATTCAACCAAAAATGGAATAGTTGACATTTCCATCAAATAATATTTAAATTTTAAATCAAACACAGTTGAATTAAAAAAAATTAATTCTCAATAAAAGAGTTGAATTTTAAAACCAAGAAAGATTCTTTAGTCAGCAGAGAAAAAAAATCAACCAATCTGTTGAAATTTCAAGTCAAAAAGGCAAATATTTTACAGACCAGTTGAATTTTTAACCCGCAAATATGAATTTTAAAACAAAAATTTTATTTTCAACCAAATAGTTGAATTTTCAACCTAAAAATAAAATTTTTAACCAAGCATCAACTAAAGTGATGAATCTTCAACTGGAATAGTTTTTATAGTTAAACAATACGCAGAAAGGATTATGTAAATTCCAGATCCGAACGCCTGAATATTAAAATGCTTTTGTTAGAAGTAAATGATACGGAAAGTCACAAAATTATATGTTTGCAATTACAAGGCTAGAAAAAGTGATTTCTAAAAAAAAAACTGCTATATAAATACTTCAGTTGAAAATATGTCCAGCAATTTGATTGATGATGAGCAATCTGAGTAACGATTACATAATCGCACTTTTCGTATATTGCTCTATTGCATACAAAATTTTACGATTCGAATAAATCTACCTAAAGCTTGCGTAAGCTTTAAAATATCGTCTATAACCAGTCTTATGCATTTTCAATACTATTGTCTACTTACGTATAGCTTTTCAATCCAATTTCATAAAAAAGATAATAAAACACTCTATCATATTTTGCAAGTAGGTGATTTAGAAAACCGAAAAAATTCATTCTAATAAAAGTAAAAGCGAAATTATGCATAAAAATGCATAGCTGATCGGAATTTAAAAAATGTAGTTGTTATGGGTAAGTTACTTTTCAAAGGAACTAATTATCGTTATCGTTATCTTAGCGTTTCATTTTTTTTTTGTATTTTAGAAATATATATGAGAAATATATACGAACAAAAGGAAAATAAACAGTAAACCTTGGGATATTAAACCGTTGCATAACATTCTGATTATCAACTTCTGATAAAAATGACCCACTTTTGCGGATCTGTAATATTTCTAAAACAAGGAATGTTTTAGAAAATTTTGAATTTCAGGATGGGAGAAATATTCTAATTTTCTATATTGGGCTATAAACCTCTATGGCAGTGAAAATTAATTTTTTTCTTTCTAAAAGTGTTTCTTTAGATTTACTAGTTACGACTCCCACGTCTAGAAGACTTACAACATCATAAAGACGAGAAAAAAATTCAATCAAATTTTTTAATTTTCAAGCCAAAAAGACGAATTTTCTACAAAACAGTTGAATTTTCTACCCGTAAATATGTATTGTCAACAAAAAAGTTAGTTTCAACCTTATAATTGAACTTTCTACTTTAATAATAGAATTTTCAACGCAGAGAGATGAATTTTCAACTAAAATGATGAGTCATGACCAAAAAGATAAATTTTTAACAAAGGAATTTAATATTCAACCAAGTAAAAAATGTTCAACTAAAAAAAATGAAACTTCAAACAAGATTAATTTTCCACCAAAAAAATGGAATTTTTTATCAAAAAAGATTAACTTTCAAACAAATAGTTCAATTTTCAACTAAAATGATGAATCTTCAACAAAAAATGGATTTTTAACAACTTTCAACCAAGTAGTTGAATTTTGCAACAAAAAAGATGAATTCACGAGGAAAAATGTAATTGTTGATATTTCAACACAAAAAGATTTCAATTTAAATAAAAAACAGCTGAATTCAATAAACAAAATTTTGAACAAAATACTTAAATTTTCAACCAAAGATATGAATTTTTAGCAAAAAAGTTAACTTTCAACCAAGTAGTTGAATTGTCAACCACATACTTGAATTTCCAAATGAATCAGATAAATTTTTCAAAAACGTAATAGTTAAATTTCTAGTGAAAAAAATGTAAAACAAAAATAATTGTCATAAAAATAGTTCAATTTTTATACGTGAGCGATGAATTTTCGACTAAAATGATGAATCTTCGACCAAAAAAGATAAATCTTCAACAAAAGACATGAATTTTTAACTGAAAAAGAGAAATTTTCAACCAAATAGTTGAATCTTCAAATAAAAAATATTAATTTTAAACAAAAATTGAATAAAAACAAGTATAAAATGTTCAACTAAAAAAGATGAAATTTCAAACAAGAAGATTAATTTACTACCAAAAAGGACGATTTTTCCACCCAATACCTGAATTTTGAACTAAATGGTTAAATTTGCCTCTAAAAAGGATACATTTTCTAAGCAAACAGTTGAATCTTCAACCAACAATTCAATAATTAAATTTTCAGCTGAATAATAATTTTAAAAAGAAAAACAATAATTTCTAACAAAATAGTTAAATTTTCAACTAAAAAAATAAATGTTTAGCAAAGGGGTTTAACTTTTAACCAAGTAATTTATATTTTCCCAGCCTCATGGGACATAAAGCTGGGAGTGTCATCTAAAAGGATCAATTTTCTAACCAAACTGTTGAACTTTTAACCAAGAATGGAATAATTAAATTTTCACAAAAAAAATCTAAGAGAAAAACAATAATTTCAAACAAAATAGTTCAATTTTCAACAAAAAAAAATTAATTTTTAGCAATGGAATTTAACTTTCAACCAAGTAATTGGATTTTCAACCAAGCAGTTGAATTTTCAACCATATAATTAAATTTCCAACTGAAATGACGGACCTACAACCAAAAAACCGAATTTTCAACGAAGTATGTAATAGTTGATACTTTAACTAAAAAAGATTTTGAATTGAAATAAAAAACAAGTTGGAATCAACCACAAAAGACGACTTTTCAACAAATTACTTAAATTTTGAAACGAGATGAATTTTGAACCAAGCAGATTAATTGTTTGATAAAAAAAGACGAGTCGAATTTTCAACCAAGAAAAATTTTTAAGTCAAGAGAGAAAGAAAAATCAACAAAATTGTTAAAATTTCATACCAAAAAGGAAAATTTTCTAGAAAAGTTTCGAATTTTTAACCCGAAAACATGAATTTTCAACAAAAAAATGCATTTTCTACCAAAATAGTTCAATTTTCAACACAAAAATAATTCTCAACAAAACAGTTGATTTTTCCACCAAATAGAATGATTTTCTATCAAAACTGTTTAATTTTGAACAAAATAATTAAATTTTGAACTAAAAAATATGAATTCTCAACCAATATATAGTAGGATTTTAAATAAAATTGTTTAATTTCCAGTTTAAAAAATTAATTTTCAAGGACAAAAAAATGAATATTCAACTATGAAATTAATTGTTTTTTTCTTTCTAAAAGTGTTTTCATAGATTTTGGAAAATGTTGAATTTCTGGGTTGAGAAAAATTCCAATTCAAGTGTTGTAGTACAGAATTAGATAACCAACAAAATCGGCATTTTTCATAACAGCAAAAAAATGCTATAAAATCGAAATCACCATTTAAAGATAAAACAAAAGTCCACTCCTAAGCTGAAGTATTTCTGGATTGCGGCCAAAAATGTGTGATAAAAACAAAATTCAGTTCCGAGAAATAGAATGTAGAAGTTGACAACCTGAAAGGTACAGGAACTAAAAAGTGGAACAGACTCGGCTGCGGATCACAATAGAAAGTGCAATTTTCAGTTTAAATAAAAAATAAAATCTTGCTCCCGAGATATTGAGTTGCTAAATTCAAAGAAAATTTGTTTTATCAGAAAAAGTTAACCAATTCCGCATAAATCATTCAAAAATTTGGAAGTTCAAATTTAATGGGTTTTGCTAACCGGCTTTGGATAGCGATTACAGGGATCACAGCGCAAAATGAGCTCAAAAAGGGGGAAATAGGGTAATTTTCTCACGAAAAAGGGGAAAGTAGGGGAAAGATTAAACATTTATTTTTACATGTCGAAAAGAACAAACAAAATATTAATATAATTAAATTTTTAAGTTGAAAAGACGAACTTTTTAGAAGACAGTTGAATTTTCAACCAAGAAAGATCAATTTTCAACCATGAATTTTTCTAAAAAAAAAGATGAATTTTCATTTCAAAGGGACGAATTTTATATAGTATGAATTTGTATAGTTGAATTTTCAACGAAACATATAAATTTTAGACAAAAAATTTTATTTTCAACTAAATAGTTTCATTGTTTACTAAATTGTTACATTTTTAAGTGAAAAAAACACTAATTTTAGAGAAATTTTTTACCAAAAACAATTAATTTTTTATAAAGCATAGTTGAGAGAAAGAAAGAAAGAAGAAATTTCAACAAAATAGTTGCATTTTCAACCAAATAGTTCGATTTTCAACTATAAAAGATCAATTTTGAACCAAAAATGGAATAGTTACATTTTCAGTTTAAAAACGTGATTTTCAAACAAAACAAAAAAAGAGATTAAAAAAAGTTAAATTTTCTACCAAAGAGATGAATGTTCAACTAAAATGATGAATCTTCGAGATGAAAAAATGATTTGTCAACAAAAGAGATTAACGTTCAACCAAAACAGATTGATTTTCTACCTAAAAATACGAATCTAAAAAAACTAAATATCTGATCTGTACATGATCTTCCTGGCATAAATCCACTTTGGACTTCCCATATATTTTCTTCTGTAATTTCTGTTACCCTACGAATAAGTATTTTTGAGTATATTTTACCTACGGTACTTAGTCAACTGATACCTCTGTAATTATTGCAGTTGTTTTTATCTCCCCTTCTTTTGTATATTGGTACGATGATCGCTCTACTCCAATCGTCTGGGACTTGTCCTGTCTCGATGCATAAATTTATGAATTCGCACACCCTGTGAGGTATGTATTTCCCACCGTTTTTAAGCATTTCAATTCCCATCTGCTAAATTTTCAGCCAAATTGAGAGGATAAAGTGTTTTAACGTGGCTTAATTTCTGGCATATGAAGATTATAATGCCCCCCTTCCCCGATACGAAAGATGGTTGGATTTCAAAAGTTTATAATTATCATCAACAATAATAGTAGTGACTTATCTTGATATTTCACTGGGATTCCGCCTTTGTCTTCAAAGTTCATTCTCAATTTTTGATTGGGAATTCATGAAGAAAAGAGAGAAATTTAAACAGTGCGTTTACGAAAAAATATTGCAAAAATAATCGCGCAAACAAAATGGACCGGTTAACTAATTGTGCAGTTAGTGTTTTATTTTCCGGAAGCGCGTGATTCGACCTCTCTCTGAGAAGTAAAATTTCAGACTGGCGACAGGAAATTGTCTGTGTATTTTTTCAAGTGGCCATATTGTCCGATGGGAAATACAAAAAAAAATGGAATCGAAACCGCTTTATGTTCTTTGAAGTCCTGTCGGTCATTACATCATTTGGAGAATTCGTTAGAAATATTTCAAACATCTTAAAGACCCGAAAATTCTCTCAAATTTGAAAATATTCCAATCGAATTGAAGAAAAACTTTCTGAAATACTGTGAAATCCCTAATAAAGTATCATAAAATGCCGTGAAAATGTCATGAAATCCTATATTTCTTGAAATCTGAGATATAAAAACGCCCCAAAATATCCTTATGGTCTCGAAATTCTGTCAGATTATTGAAGTCTATTGAAAAGCTCCATACAATATTGTAAACAGAGAAAATTCCCCCCCTCCTCCCAAAAGAACATTAAAATTGTGAAAGATAAGATTGGGAATATAAATATGCATATATACATACATGTATAAGTATCAATTATCAAACTGAAAAATTCATTTAAATATATTCAATATTGAGTTTCATAAATTTAAATTCACAAAATATAGAAACGCACCTGAACGAATGATTTTCAATTCACACATCTCATTATTTATATCTACACATTAGGGACTACCCTTAAATTACATAAGACATTTTTTCCAAATTTTACTTCTCCCCATGTAAAAATTTGTAACAAAGTAGTTTGGAACCCACGCCTATGTTACGTGCTTTTCCAAAATATTTTCAGTAAAAAAATATTCAACGAAAAATTAACCTTTTACATCTTTCCTTACAATTAGCTGTATAATACAAATTAATAATCACTTTTTGAATATTGCCGCCATAAATCTACTTTACGAGGTTCAAAAATAACCCCTAAGTGAAAAATTGGGTTTTGCGAGTTTTTGGCAATAATTAAGATTTTTTCCATTTCTTAAAATACGAATTTGTTTCTAAGAAATCAAATACTGCTTTCGACTAATAATTAGATGTGTACATGAATTTTTCAATAATTTATTATTGTTTTTAACTAATTTTTCTCTTAGAATAGGGTTAAAATGTCGCGGTTTTTCCGAATTTTTCAACTTATTTGCAACTATTCAATTAGATCAAGGCAATAATAAATTAAATATAACAGAAATCAATGTTTTGAACAATCAAAAAATTAATAGTTGAAACAAATTATTGATGTTCATAACTATCATCTTCTACAGTAATGCTAGATAGTTGCAGTTTTTTTTGAAAATTTTTACTTTTTGTCAATATTGCAGTTAGAGCGAGAAGATAATTAAGGAAATTAAACAATCTCAATTGTTTAAGCAATCAATTATTCTTTATAACTATCTTCTTCTGCACTAATTCTAGATAGTTGCGGTTTTCCTTAAATTGTAAACTTTTTGTACACTTTTTTACTTAGTAGGATAATGATAATTGATGAATATAAACAAACATAATTGTTTAAGAAATGTTTCATGGTTTATAAATATCTTCTCTTAGAGTAATGCTAGAAATTCGCGAGTTTTTCGGAAATTTTCAGCTTTTATGTGAGTTTTTAGTTAAGAGAAAATAATAAATAATAATATAAATTCAGACAAAAAGGCTCTCAGTAACTAATTAAGGGCAAATTTACATTCAATAAGATCCATATCGAAAATTTGGAGAATTATTCAAATATCTATTTTATTTCAGAAAACGATATTCACAAAAAAGAAAGAGATTGTTTAAAAAATTATTCTCCTCATTGTTTATTATGTGTTCATAGCTAGAAAATTAGGCAAAGTGGGTGCCGAGCGCCCATAAGGCAGAGTTTTGTAGCTTTAGTTGCTTATATTTTTGGTCCTATGTCAATTTCGGGTCCGATATTCATATTGGGTCCGGGGTCAATTTTGGGCCATATATCAAATTTGGACTTCATGTCTATCTTGAACCAGATGTCAGTGTTAGGCCCTATATCTATATTAGGTCTTACGACAGACTTGTATTAATTATAACATCACTAAGTCAAAAGTTGGAAAAAAGTGGGGAATTTCAGGCAAACCGCAACTATCTAGAATTTTCAATTAAGAATACAATAATAGACTTGCACCCAAAATGAATTGAAGAATTGCCTTTTAACCAAAAATGGTTGGATTTTCTTATTGGGTTCTATTATTTCAGTTTGATTCAGAATATTTGAAAATCTTTGAAATCCATTATTATCTGTCAATTTTGGTAAATACATTTTTCGAAAGTGTATTAAAATATTACAAGATCCCGTAAAATTACATAGAACCTGATGGTATTTCTTGAAATATGTAAAGTTCTATGAAATCCTTTGAATTCTGGAAAATTAATTAAAATACCTTATTGAGAGCCTATAAAATCCTTGAATATTACTAAAAACCCTCGTCAATCTGATAAAACCCGGCGAAATCCGTTTAAATTTCTTAAAAATCCTTGCAAAATATTTTGAAATTCTCTGAAATCCCTTGGAATCTTTTCAAAGATTTTAGCTTCATCCGAAAAACTTAAAACTGTTGAATGATTTTGCGGGCAGCAGTAATTTCAAAAATTGTGAAAAAACTTCGTTTTTTAAATATTTTTTTATAGAATTATGAAAAATATTTGCATTGAATGGATAATTAATCAAACAGCGAAAGATAAATTCAAACAAACTTTACAGATAGTCTTCGCAGATAAGTTAGCTGACGATATTGCAGATTCAAGTTACGCATTAGATCAAGAACTGACTGAAGTCAATAGTAAACCATACAATGATATTGTGGTCAGTAGACAAAAATAATGTTCAATTCCTGAATATTTGTTTAATTCAAAAACTTTCAAAAAATATTTGATAGTTTTGTTCTTCTTTCTCACTAGGCTACAGCTCAGGCTGTAAAGATGGAACAAATACCATATTACGAAATATTAATGAAATGTACATCAAGTGATTTTGATGAACAATTCAAAAGAAGTTTTGAAACAAAACGGAATAAATGTAAACAGTGTTATCATGAGGCCAAAAATACTAAGGATATTCAGGTGCTTATAAATAATATTTATAATATATTTCAAAAACTGTATGTACTATTTTCCAATCCAGTTTTATATATTCATATCACTAAATCACTGATAAGTCATTGTTAAATGTTTATTATATTATTCAAGTATATGAAACCTAATTTTATTGTGTTAGAAAATTATGTGATACCATGATCAATATTTTTATCTCTTGAATATTTTTATCCATACTTCATATATCTTAAATAAGATTTTTGACATTCTTGTGCATCAGAACCAATTTCTCAAATTTGTAGCAATGACGTATAAAGTACAACTGTGACTGTATTAAAATCAATAAAGAATTTGAACAATTAAATTAGTAAAATTGACCTTTCTTTCAATCTCCAGCTATGAAAAATGTTTGCTTTACGCATATGTAAAATAATGACCGAGTGTTATTTACTGTTTGTAATATGAACTGGAAAGTGGTTGAAAAAAAGGAATTATAATTAAAAATGTTCAAAAATTATAATTTGTTCCAACATATGAGAGATTTTTCAGTCTTTTTCTGGATTCTCTTTAGGCCATCTTCAGAAAAATTAGGGACTTTTATTGAAACAAAGAAAAAATAATTAAATTATAACCATAAAATTATCTATTTCCAGCGCTTTCAATTTTGATATTTTCACTCTTTAACGTGCTTAATTATTATTTTTGTTGTTGTTGTACTTTCTTAATCTCAATATTTCAACATTTAATTGATTAAATTAGTACTAACGATTTTAAATGACCGAAACAAGTTTTGAATATTTTTATCCATATATGATATATCTTAAAAAACTTTGTTGACGCTCTAGTGCGTGAGAACAAAATTCTGAAACTTATAGCAATTACGAGCATATAAGCAATATTTAAAAAAATGTAATATATATAAAAATATTATTATTTTTTTTTAAAAGTCTGCTAAAAACTTCTGTAAACAAATAATTTTCAAATTGAAAAAAGAAGCAAAATTATATCCTGCTATGGCTAAGACATGCATTGCAAAATGCGCTCAATATAAAACTAAATGTCTAAAGAAGGTCACAAATCTAGAAAAGCCCAAAAATCTCGATACCGACGAAAGTAAAGAAACTAAAAATCTAAAAAGTGACAGAGGTACCTTCACCAAAAAAGAATAAAGTGCAACTGTGTAACTGTACAACGATACAACTTATATTGGAATCAATAAACAACTCAAACAATGATATCAGTGAAGTTGACCTTCCTTCCAATCTCCAGGCTGTTCAACAATTTTTCCTGTTGCATCAACTACTTCGGCCGCATTTTTTTTTGCTTACATGTAAAATAATAATTGAGTTTTATTTATAATATGATATTATTTAGCAACACATTGGAAGAATGTACATTTCTCTTTTCTATCTAATGGAGACATTCCGCATAATACACTATGTATATTTACTCAACTCTGTTCATAATTTAAAATAGAAAGTACGTTCAGAAAAAAAATTCTTTAACCAAAATAACTGTTTTCTTGGATATAACTGAAAAATTCCTTGAACCAAACAAATTTTGGTTGATTCAACAAAATATTTGATTGACCCAACATAAATTTTTGTTGAACCAACCAAATACTCAATCTGCCAAAAGATTTTGTTAAAACAACCAAAAAATTTAACTGGTTAAAGCAAATATTTTTTTGTCCATATAATAACCATATTCTATGGTTGGACTATCAAAAATGTTGTTGTTTCAACCAAATCGTTTTCTGAGTGTACTTCAAAAAAGAATCATAAGGTTTTATTAGAAGAAAAATCATGAAAGAATAATCATCTCACAAAATGAAATTAATTAAATTCTAATTTGAAATATTTCTAAAGATGATATAATTTTTGTTGTTGAAACTCAAAGGCTGTCAAATTGCAGTGCATTATAAATCATTCAATTTAAAACTCATTCATTTCAATATTCTTTGTATAAAGTGTTTTCAATGTGAAAGCGTCCCATTTTGTAAGGTTAATCTCAAATTATTAAATTTTTGACGCTTCCAATTTAAACTCATTTAACTATAGACTCTTTCCTTTTCAAACTGTACAATATTTTGATTGAAACTAGATACCGATGAAAGTAAGAAGAAAAAAAAGGTATAAAGCATAACTGTGATTGTCTTGAAATCAATAAACAATTTGAACAATTAAATTAATGAAATTGGCCTTCCTTCCAATCTCCAGCTGTTGAAAAATTTGCCCTGTTGCGTCAACTACGTCGATTGCAGTTTTTTTTACACATGTAGAATAATAATCGGGTTCAGTTTACCATATTATATTATTCAGCAATACAGTTGAAAAAAGTACATTTTTTATATATTACAGACGTCCAGCATGAATATTTACTTAACACTGTATAGTATTATTGATAGAAAAAATACTATTAAAGAATAACTATCTCGTAAAATGAAATTAATTAAATTATAATTTGAATGTCTTTCAACGATGAAATCATACATCGTAGAGTGATGTAGCTATTTATATTTAATATGCTTAGTATATATCCAATACAGACCCAAGTGTATTGTAAAATGCATGATAACGAAATTCGTAAACCGGACATAAAAATTCGCTTTCATGCACTGAGATTTATTTATTACCTTTGGGACGGAACATTTGCCAGTGCGAGTTATACACGCAGATATATGTACGAGATGATAAGAAAAACAGAAATATTTGATGCTGATAAAAAGCAGCCTAAAATTTTGATCAGTTTTCAGATATTTTCTTCTATTTGAGCGGCGATATCAGTAAAATTGTTAAAACAATAAAATAATAATGATAATAGATATTAATAAGCACTATATCAATTATAATTAGTTTCTTTATTGAATAATCTTTTGCAATTACAAAATTTTTAATTGAAAATGTGAAATTATCAAAGTGTACTGAAACAAAATTAAACGATTATTGGTTCATATTGAGGAATTCGAATACTGGAAGCAATTCAATTGTTTTTTAGTATGATCATTGATCAAGAGAGCGTACATTACTTCTATGAGTGTGTCTTTATTCATAGTTTATCATTTTGCAAATCAGAATGACATATTATGAACATCAACTTATCGATAAATTGATTAGTAGGTTTTAAATATTTTCGACTAACAGCAAACATCACAAATTAAAATGTCTGATTTTATTACACTAGCAAAAATGTTTTTAAATAGATATAACTATCAAAACACACGGAATTTTTCAGTCGACACTTATGAGTACTATTAATATAATTAAGAATAAGATATCTCTAATGTATTTCATTAATTTATACTAATTTTGTAAGAAGCCTTGTCCGTTACATCAGCGATATTTCTTTGTACGAACACAATTTTTCATTCATATGTAGAAGTAAATTTTTCGACAAACTGTACGAACCAATTACATTTTTTCTATAGATTCTTCATGATTTTGATAAATTTTACTAAATTCTATAATCATCTTCAAACAAAACACAGAAAAAACTAAAATTAAAGCTGTCATCTGCTACGTCCTTAGCAGCAATGGGAAAACGACAAAGTATGAGTGAATTCGAGCTATAAATTAGGATACCAGGTTTAAAACAATTTTTTGCTAACTTGATTAGTATTTTGGAAATGATAAGACTTATCGCAGAAGAATTAAAACGTATTTTTCGTAAATGAAAATAAAGAACTTGACACAACAACAATCGATTGTTTTCGAACAAAACGAAAAATAGCAATCGAATTAATTTTGAGGTTGAAGCATTAACAAGATTTCTAAAATGATAAATAAGTTGCATCTTCAATTTTTCTGCATAAAATTAAGTACAAATATTAACAATTGAAAATCAATCCTAATGTAAAAGTATATTTCAAATTTTGATTTAAATCATCTGCCCGCTGCGCGGGCACATTATCACGCGCGGATGGCAAGTTTGAGCGCGCCTAGGGTGCGCAACTGTTGCTTCCCGCGCTTCGCGCTTGGTCTTTGTATTTCCCCCACATTTGTGCAGAGACCTTTTAAAATTACAGATCAAAGCAGTGACAACTGTAATTTGATGATTGTGAATTCTCTTTCGTTAAAGCTCCTTCGGCCTTAACGAACACATTCTCATAACGTATCTCAAGCTTAGCACTCGATTTTGTCCACAGTGTGGACTTTTCTATATCACGTTCAACACTATTATATCAAATGTATATTACATTTCTGTACCTCGGCCTGGGATTCCTCATTTAGATATTACAAAATAAAGTAAAAATTTTATTTATCATGATTACTTTATTCGTTGTCTTTTATTTTGCATTATATTTTATTCTCAGCTACCATGAAAAATGTATCCTTTCAATAAATTTATATTATTACAATTCATAATATCCATTGATACCGAAACATACGTATTTTCACTGTCTTGTTTTTAAAACTAAAAGAAACATTCAAGAGCAATTTTGTAGAACTTTTAAAAACGGAAAATTTGGTGCTCTTGTCTATCCACTGTATCTTGCCTCGTTTCGTGAGAAACTAGAATTATTACGTTTCTCAGTTTGATTTTGCATGACTAAAACCATAAATATTGGCAGTAGAAGGCTGGCTAACGAACTTTACCTGTCTTTTTGGCCCGCATACCAGTGTGCAAAAAGAAATTCGAATTACAACATTCCTTTGAAAGTCAT
This sequence comes from Andricus grossulariae, assembly GCA_011634705.1. Taxonomy (NCBI): domain Eukaryota; kingdom Metazoa; phylum Arthropoda; class Insecta; order Hymenoptera; family Cynipidae; genus Andricus; species Andricus grossulariae. The sequence continues at coordinate 12,257,419 of JAABKJ010007545.1, forward strand.
CGCGTCGTGAGTCAACAGACAGACAGACAAACCGACAAAAGTTTACGTAAGAACTATTTTGTTTTACTCAGGGGGCCTCAAAACGTCAAGAATTGACGAAAACTAGATAGGTCCAAAATCAAATGAATCTAAGACATTCCATCTGAATGATGAGAATGTAAAAATTCAAATTTTCCCGCCAAACTATGAGTGCAATTGAAAATAGTAAAAAGAAATTTTGTAGGTTAACTTGAGACGAGAAATTTTGCTGTCGCCAATTTTAAGGTCTTTGGCGTTGTTTAGCTGTCAATTTGAATTGTCTATTTTCTTATGACATTTTCTACGTTTGAAACAAAAACTATTATTCCTATTAAAAATAGTTGCAAGCAATTTTGTAGAACTTTCAAAACAAAAATAATAATTTTGGTGCTCTGTCTTTTTACTGTGTCTTGCGTAGTTTCGTGAGAAAGTTAATTTATTATGTTTTTTAGTTTTATTTTCTGCGGCTAAAACCATAAATATTGGCAGTAGAAGGCTGGCTAACAAACTCAACCTGTATTTTCGGGCCACAAACCAGTGTGCAAAAGGAAATTCGAATCAGAAAATTCCTTCGAAAGACGTCGTCAGACAACAGACAGACAGATAGACAGACATGTTCGTAAAAACTAATTTTTCTGACACAGGGGGTCTCAAAACATCGATAACTGACGAAAACTTGAAGGTCCAAAATCACATGAATCTACCCTGCTGGAAGTAAACAAATTGAAACCTTATCCGTTTTAGTCCGTCATGTATCCATAAGCATCCGTTTGAATACTTTTTTATACTCTTCAATTCGTTTGTATCCGTTGGATATCCATCTGTCTGTTGGAATAATAATCTTATCAGGTGGAACTATCCATTTTAATCCTTCTGTATTCGTTTTTGTGTATTACTACCCGTTTTTATACTTATACGTTTGAATCCTTCATTTTTCATCCGCGACTCAATCCTTATCTACCCGCGAACTACTTAGATTTGATCTAGTCACCTATCACGTATTAAAAATTCACCCGTTTCAATCAATGCTTATCCTCCTTAATCCTATCTCCAAAAAATGTATTCTTTATCCGTTCTGTCCCATGAATCTATATCCGCAACCCTATCCTCGTCTATCCGAGACCTACTTTGACATTCCTTAATATTTATTACGGATAGAATACTTATCCGTGCCAATCATTACTTATTTTCTGTATTCCTTTCTCCACAGTAGGAATTGGCTATCCGTTCTAATCCATAATTTTCTATCCATCACCCTATCCTTGTATATCCGCGACCTACTTTGGTCTTGCTCGTTATGTAATATGGATAAAACCTTAATGCGTGCCAATCATTAATAACTTATTCTCTTTCATCTGATCTCCAGAATTTAAATTTAAAAAATTATGAATTGAAACGGATAGGCAATATATTTATATTTCCTATCAGTTTTAATCCATGATTTTCTATCCGCCAACCTAAAATTTTCTATCTGCGACCTACTGAGACTTTCTTTATTATCAAGCACGGATACGATACTTATCCATGCCAATCAATACTTATCCTTATGAATCTTTACTCTACAGAAAAAAATGGCTATCCGTTCTAATCCATAATGTTCTATCCGTCAGCTTATCTTCATTTATCCACGACCTACTTGATTTTTTGCGTTATGTAACACGGATAAAATCTTAATCCGTGCCAATCATTTCTTACCATCTTCAATCCTGTTACCATAAAATGTATTTCCTGTCTGTTCATATCCATAATTTTCTATCCGTCACCGTATTCTTTTCTATTCGTGTACTACTTCGATTTTATCTTCTCATCGACCACGGATTGAAAAGGCATTCGTGACAGTCAATGCTTATCCTGTTCAATCCTTCTCTCCGTCACCTAATCCTTGTCTATCCGCGAACTACTTAAGTTTTTAACAATATTTAACACGCATAAAATATTAATCCGTACCAATCATGACTTATCCTTCTTCAATCCTTTCACCAAAACAATTATTGACTATTTGTTATAATTCGTGATTTTCTATCCGTCAATAAATCTTTGTATATCCACGAGATACGTTGCCTTCTTTCGTTATTCCAAATTCCAAATAATATTATTTATTACAAGTACCATGAAGTGTACAATGTACGTTTACTGCTATCAAGACTATTCCAAGAGAGAATACAGAAACAGTTATTTCACTTATATCTATAATTTAGTAAATAAAGTGTTAATAGTAATTTCATTTGAAAATAAAGAAATATCAAAACAAGGATACACAGAATATACCCAAAAATCACAATGTTAGAATTTGCATTGTCTGCATATGTCCATTTCTACTATATCTTGAAATTATTATACATTTATTTTTTTCTCAAATTTAATTGAAAACTTCAAATTCCGTAATATTACCGTGCGATTAAAAACAAGTACACATATTTTATCTTCAATTCTTACAGTCAATTTGAACTTTTCAAATATATTTAGGTGAAATGTTTATTCGCATACATTAGAGATGATATGCAATTGTCTTGGCATATACTTATTATAACATACGTGATACAAATAAATTCATATTGAGAACAAATTAATTAGCAAAATCTTATGAGCGACTCAGAAATATAATATTGCTGATAATTTAACAAATTCTTTAAAGATATTATCTACATAAGATAATCCTTTCAAATATTATCAATAGTCTCATATAACTACGACAACATGTACATTTACAAAGCGAAAAGTTATATCTACTCCTGATACTTCTCGAGTAAAATAAAAAAATTGAATTTGTTCCGACCTATATTTTATATATATAATCTTATACTCAACTTTGGTAAATTATAAAGTTTTACTTAGTTGCGAACCTGATAATATTTTTAGTATATAATATATAGCTTAGAGCGATCAAATACGAATTAGCATTATAGTTTTCACTGCAGATACATACGGATAGAATTTTTGCATTCAAACTGCTACGCGAGGACAGAATATTATTAGTTCAATACAGATTCAAAAAGATAGACGCAGATGGAGTATTACTAGTTGAAGATTGATTGAAACGGATAGATATGCACAACATATTTTTACTTGAAGTCGGATTCACACGGATAGATATGGATAGATTATTTTTAGTTGAAGATGGATTAAAAAGGATACAGATAAGGATAGAATATTTTTCGTTGAAGACGGATCAAAACGGATACATAGTATACCATCTCACGGATAGATAAGGATAAAAAAGTTCGGACCGAAACGGATGGGGGCGGATTAAATTCCATTTCACGTATTGAAAGTTATTCAAATGGATTAGGATTTGAAAATCTAACAAAGGATTAAACATGATTGAAAAGGATGCAAAGTGCTCATTCAAACAAATAAAAAATGTCTATCCGTTTGAATCCGCTAATTCCTATCCGTTTGAATCCGTTTACTTCTAGGAGGGTAAGACATTCCATATAAATGATGAGAATGTAAAAATGGTTTAATGAATAAAATGTCAAAACGGAAATTCTCACCTCACAACTTGTGAACTATGTTCAAGATCATAGTGAATACGGCGATTTTGTCGACTAGTGTCAAGAGCTTTATTCTCAGTCACAAAAAATATTTTTCCATTCGTCCATGAAAAGTGAAATTATTTAAAAAATATAAATGTAATAAGTACAATGTTTTTTAAAATATGGTGTCCTGATGTCCAGACCGATTTCATTTATACTTTCATGTTCTTCGCACTGCTGTCAGTTACAAAGCAGACGACAATTTTTCACTGAAAAGTTGTTCCGAGACAGTTGAAAAACACGAAATTATCTCAGTTTCGTTTAAAGTTTGTTCGATAAGGTTAATTCATGTTGCAGCGAATCTTTCGAATGAAATAATTGTAAACTTTATCTTCCGTTTTTTCTGTGAACACGTCAGTTCCAGATTTCTATGTTATAAAATATAAAGATGTTTTCGGCGCAAGTAAATTTATCTCACAGTCAATTATTATTAATCAAATTCTCTGACATCAATAACTAACTAATAGGACATCAAATCTAAAAGTTATTGAGAAATTACCGTCTAGAGCCCTAAGTAAATTGATATACATGTAGGGGAACACGGCGCAAAACGAGACGATTCTGCTTTATGGTTTTTTGCTCATACTAAAATACTTTTGTTCCGCATTCAACAATATAGGTGCCTTAAACAACTTGAAATAAACTAAAAAAACTTTTTTCCATTTACAAAAAATTCCATGTTCTACATTTTTTTATCAATTTTTAGAAGAAAGTTTTTTGTCCCGTTTGCCCCTTATACGGGGCAAAAACGTGACGCTTTAGTAAATAAAAAATAAAATGTATTATGAACAAAGTTAATTGAGAAAGACTAAGCAAACAAGTAGTACAGCTAAAAGTACTTGTTGTCACAAGTTTTATTGCCCATTTTTTATATAAAATGACCATAATCAAGCCTTAGAAAATACGCAAACATTAATTTCATCTCGGTCCTCACTATCGAAACATGCACAAGACTGATGAGCCCAATTGTCGCACAAACTGCATTGAACCCACTGTTTGATCGAAAAATCATGACAGTACAAACAATCGGGACCTTCGATTCCTGCATTTGGCAGAAATTGAAAACAATGTGCGCTCTACTACATCTCGCGCGGTGTCCCGTTTTGCCCCTGCCCATTCTACCCCCAATGTACTTTTTCCAATATGCCTCCCGAAAATCGCGATAATAATCGCAATAAAAAACGCCTCAACGCAAAGGAAGGGCTATTAAGTACATAATGGAATGTTGCTGAAGCGATTTTAATCAAACACACATTTGTATTACTTACGTGTAGTTGAAGATCAGTCAAAATTATAACTGGACACGAAAACGATCCATGCGTCTCATAACTTGGAAAATAACTACAAAAGTATAACAAATTGACATGAGAAATCTCGGAAACGACTCAAAGGAAGTTCCTACCATTTCCAGTGGATGACGACACGCCACGGAGAAGATATATTCATTGATCCGTTTTGCCCCTGTCGTCATTTCGCCCCATGTTCCCCTAAGTTTTTGCATAAAAAAGGCCCTCAGGGGCCATCCATAAATTACTTTACTGATTTGAGGAATTTATGGAATTAGGGTTCCCACCTTAGATAACGTACAGTACAATAATAAGATAATAATAAAATAAGATAAGTACAGTTCAATAATAACTTAATAGGTCTATAAATCACTTGCATATTTCAGACTCCACACTCTTTTCCTTATTCCTCTCTTTGCCCTTTTTTCTCGTTTTCCACTTCGATACGTAAGGATTGAACCCAATAAGAGAATCCAACTATTTTTTGTTGAAAGTTAATTTTTTTTATTGATAAGTCTACTATTATATTTTTGGTTTTACTTACTTGTGAAGAAATAGATATGATTAGATTGAATAGATTAAAGCTTACCTGGAACAGACCAAAAATAAATTAATTAGAATAAATAATGTAATAATTGTCAATTCTATCATGTTTATGACGTTTTTTTCCTTTGATTAATATTATATTAGGAGAAGTGAATCAAGTTTAAAAACTGTAAACAGGGGCAATGGACTTCTGATACTTGTTTCCTTTTTCACTTTCGGAGGGATGGTTTGATATTGCCAATTTTTCATATTTCACAGCTTGAATGCGATTACGAGGTCCCAGAGAGTGAAGCGATCGAAAACAAATTCCCATTTTTCATTTGTTAGAAAAGTAATCTTCTAAGTTAAAAATTCATTTCTTTAGGTTAAAAATTAACCTATATAGTTACAAATTAAACTTATTTTGTTAAAAGTTTAAGTATTTTGTCGAAAACTTGAATATTTAGATAAAGTCATCTATTTTGTTTAGAATTCAACTGTTTTGTTGAAAATTCATCTCTTTCACTTAAAAGTTCAAATGTTTGATTTAAAATGCAACTGTTTATTTAAAAAAAAAAATTCTTCTGGTTGAAAAGTATTTTGTTGAACATGCACTATATTTCGACTTGAAATATTATGCATTTCAAACGTTTTATATTGAATTCAAAATGGTCCCTATACAAAATTTTATTTAAAAGAATTTATTCCCCTATTCTCGTGAAAAATGACCCCATGAACCCTATTTTGAAAGAATTTTGGACTGTGAAGTCTGATATTTGAATATTTTTAATTATTCTTGATTCATTACCGAAGCTTACAGGTTCACCACGCGGCCTAGTTTTTCCATCTAGAGGGTTCGTCCTGCGCTTTGAATGCCGGGATTCTATCCGGCTTATGACCCTATACGTAACTCTATATACTGACCATAAGGGTCCAAATATTTTTAATGAGAAATTGGTAGCTTTCCACTATCAAACTATGGTAAATATTTGGACTTATCGAATAAATAATTTTCTACAAATTTTCAACAGCTCACTTTTCTCTAATCAAATTAGTAGAATTTCACTAGTAATTAGTGAAATTTCAATAATTCAGATTTAGAAAGTAAATTTAAAAAATGTTTACTTGATTTGAAGAAATAATGTTCTTGGCTTAAAATGATGAAATTAAGTAATCTATTTAAGTAATCCTAATCCTCTGAAATCTTTCGAAATCGCTTTAAATTTTTTTAAGCTCCTGTAAATACGTTGGAATCTTTTAAAATACCCTAAAATCTTTAAAATCCTTTGAAATATCTTCAACTTCTTGAAATCCATTAAAATTTCTTGAAATATTGGAAAATCTTTTAGAGCTTTGAGATCCGTTAATTTTAGTGACCTAAATTGAGCCTTTAAAATCATTTAAAACTGCTAAAATCCTCGGAAATCTTATAAAATCCCGTGAAATGCGATGAAATTTCTTAAAAATCCATTAAATGTCTTTAAGGGAAATTGCTTTTGTGTATATTTTCTCACAGAATGATTATACTGATATGTGGTATTTATAGCCTTATGACAATCTTTTGTTGTAAAATTGATAAAATTAATAAATAATATACAGTATAATTATGATATATTATATGTAATTAATATATAATTTATTTATCATTTTGGATACATGGATGACCTATAAGGTTGATTTCTTAAAAATATTACGTAAGCGTACCGATTTATCCCCCCCCCCCCATGTAATAGCTGATAACACATTTTAAACACAATATGTGCTGTTTTCAATCCAGCTTTATATATTCATTGATTTAATGTTATACCAAAACAGTTACAAAGCAAGTTTTACATCAAATGTTAAATTTATAGAAATGAAGATCATACAAGCAATATTTAAAAAATCATTCTTGGGGTTAATTTACACAAGAAAGTTTAATGTAAATATAAACAAATTTCATTTTTTTATATAAAGTCTGCTGACAACTGCTGTAAAAAAAATAATTGCCGAACTTAAAAAAGATTCAAAAATATGTAGTGATCTGGCTAAAATATGCATTGCAAACTGCGCTCAATCTGCAACCAACTGCCGTAAGGAAATCACAAATCTAGAAAACCACGATAATAAGGAGCTTTAAAAACTCTAAAAAAACTTGGAAACCCAAAAATCTAGACACCGACGAAAGTAAGAAGACCAAAAAGGTATAAAGTACAGGTGTAATTGTATTGAAATCAATAAACAATTTAAACCATTATGTTAGTTAAATTAGTCTTCCTTCCAATCTCCAACTGTTCAACAATTTTTTCTGTTGCGTCAACCGCAGTTTTTTCACGTATGATGTAAAATAATGACCGACTGTTATATAACATCTTATATTCATAACAATATATTGCAAAAAATGTATATTTCTTTTTTATATAATGTAAACATCCGGCAAATACACTGTGTATATTTAAAAAATGATAGCACGCGGATCGCTTCGCTCGCAAGTTTGAGCGCGCCTACTATCCGTTCACGATACGAAGGCCCCTCCAAAACAGCTGCAAATTTCTGTAATGTACTCGTAAGAACAAAATCGCATAAAAACGCGGCTTGTGCTGCAATAAAAACTTACTTCATTATGCTCAAAACAAGTGTCCACTCGTTTATGTAAAAAAATTATTTGAAAAATATCCTTCGCGAAAAGATAAAAACCGTGGGTTTTTCGCGTCACTTTGTCCTTGCTTGACTTTCGATGACGACATCTTTGAAATGAACAGTATCAAAAATTTGAAAAAAAATCATAGAGATACTTTAGGTTTGACTATACATACGTGAAAACAAAATTGCTCATTGAAAAAAGGTAGCTACTGCACAAAAAGTTGCCACTGGAAATCAAAGTATCTTTTTCCTCTTTTCAGAATTTGATGAATGAACAGATCCCCTTAGGTAACTCATTCATACTACCATTTTTCGGTCTTCCAGGATTATTTGTTATTGATTAATAGATTTTAATATTGCTATTCATAATTTTTATTCGATTATATTTGTTGAAATTTTCTAAGCAATTTATGACAAAATATAAATCTCTACCACGTATATTACGAGAGATAGCATAGTCATGTACAAATGCGTCTTACGTTAATTGTTATTAATATATTGCAATTTTGTTTTCCCTTATGTATAGTCAGAATATAAATGCATCTATATGATTTTTTCAAAAATTATTTGTATTGTTCAGTTCAAAGATGTCGTCATCGAAAGTTAAGCAAGGACAGAGTGACGCGAAAAAACCACAGTTTTCATCTTTTCGCGAAGGATATTTTCAAAACCAATTTTTGTACATATATAAATGGGTACTTGTCTTAAGCTCAATTAAGTAAGGTCCATCATGGTATAAGCTATGTTTTCATGCGATTTTTTTGTTACGAGTCAATTACGCAAATGTGCAGCTGTTTTGGAGGAGCCTTCGTATCAGGAACGGATAGTAGGGCGCGCGTCTGTTCGATCTCGCGCTTCGCACTCGGATATTTATTCTTCCCACTTGGAATGCTTGAATGAAACTTTATCAAAAAGATATCTTTCAGATCCCAGTATTCATATGCGTTTTCATATTCGGATTTTTCTACGTAATTAAGCATAGCTTAAGATTAAGTTGCTCTAATCTCTATAGGCTTTAAGGTACACATTCTCATCGTGACACTCGCTCTACGCGTTCGATTGTTAACAGACAAATTACAAATCATATTAAAAAATGGTCGGAAGAAATTCGGTAGGACATTTCAAAAGCTATGATTGCTCTTCAAGACTTTTTTTCGTATTTCGCGTCGTTTGGTTCGAAATTTGAATGCTGTGGTGTCAAATTTCGGACAATTCTAATACTTTCTCAATCATAAATGAAGACAATGTAATAAATTTTAACAAATTCGTATCTGCTTTTTAAACAAACAAATTTTGTTTATGGATTTTTTTCGTACCTTTTTTTGTTTTTTCACCAATTTTTCATTTTTATTTTTAATGCCATTTTTTATGATTAAATGCAAAACTACGCGTCCTATCAAACAGCGATTTATAACAAATTTGTAGATGTGTTTTATGTGCACAATTTGTGTTGATTTTTTTTTGTATCTTGCACAGTTTGACCACAAAATGGAATTTTGGAGTTTTCATTATTTTTTGTGTGACCAAAATTTGAATTTTCGATTTTTCACAAAAAATTCAAAAATTTGTTATGATAATCTTGTAGTGCTTTCAAAATCAACGTTTACCTTCTCTTGACTTTTTTTCATATCGTGCGTTGTTTGACTTAAAATTGTAATTTTCGAGTGATTTTTTTAATTTCATAAATGCTATAACTTTAATAATTTTCATTTAATCGGAATAAGTAAAGAGGATAAATTGTTAATCTTCTTGAGTACTACGAATAACAGTACATAAGAAATTTTTAATCTAAAAAAAATGTTCTTAACAATTTTGAAAATGATTTATCTTGTTTTATTTCTATCCAAAATCGAAGGTTAACGCACTCTATCTTTATTTTAGGGCCTAAAAAAAGGGTGCCGAAGATCGTTTTTATCCGTTCATTTTTTCGAGAGTTATCGTGTTTACGGACGTCGGACGGACAGACAGACAGACGCCATTGCCAAAACTTGATTTTCGGCTTCCGGTGGTCTCAAAACGTGGAGATCCATTGAAAAATTGTAGTACATGTTCAATTAAGAACTTATTTATTTCAATATTGTTTAATTGAAGTGCTTTGAATTTGAAGGCGTCCCATTTTGTATTTTAATATGAAATGATTAAATTGTTGACACTTTCAATTCAAACTTATTCAACTATTGACACTTTACTTTTGAAATTGTACAATTTTTTACGACTGAAACTGAAACAATAAAACAGATTTAAATGTTAGAGTATACAATTATTTATTTTTAACGCTTTCAATTTGATATTTTCACTCTTAAACGTGTTTATTTATTATTATGTAAGTAATCTGTACACTCTAAATCTCAATTAGTAAAAATTATCTAATCAAATTAGTACTACAAATTTCAACTGAAAAATTAGGTTTTTTCCAATTTAGGTAATTGAAATAGTCAACTACATTGGAACAGTCTCTACTGAAATTACAATTAAAATGAGCCCAAGAACTTCAAAATGTCTTAATTATTTTTAAACTCATTCGAATTTTTCGAAAATATCGAATTTTGAAGTTTTCTTGCTGTCTATTTTCACGAAAAGTGCTATTATAAAGATAGAAAATTCAATGTTATATTTATGAAAATTAGATCACTTTAGATACAGATAAAAAAGAGGCGTATTAATTCGCAAACAAAAAGTTTCATTTTTAACCAAAAAAATATGAAATTCCTACCAAAATAGTTGAATTTTCAACCAGAAAATATTTTCCAGTCAAAAATATTCTGTAAAAAAAAGTTCAATTTTGAACAAAAAAAATGTATTTTCAACCAAATTGCTTAATTTATAATAAATTATTGAATTTTCAAGACAGAAAGATGAATTCCCAACAACAAATATAATGGCCAATATTTCAACCAAAAAAGATTAAAATGTTAAATAGGAAGCCAAAAACATTAATTTTATACAAATATGATTTTTTGACCCAAAAAGACGAGTTTTCAACCAAACAATATAATTTGTAACTGAAAAAGATGAATTGTTTACCCAAAATATAATAGTGGACTTTGCAATCAAAATTAATAATGGGAAAAGAGGAGAATAGGAGAAAGACCTGGAAGTCTGCGTTAAATAAATAGGAATTTCGATCATTTATAGACTAAAAAATAATAGTTTGAATGAACGTTGAAATTCATTTTTAATACTTTTAAGATATTAGGTTAGAACACCAGAAATTTTGCTCAGAAAATAAAAATAAATTTCCACTGTACATTTCGGACTACACCTTGTTTCGTGTCTGTTGTTTTCTCATATTACCAATTATCATGTAATTATCAAGTGCACTTGTCATGAATAAAAAAAATAAGAAAAATATATTTCTCACATTAAATTCATATGTGTGGGATCATTTACATTATAAATGTTTAGGAAATCTACAATTACGAGTTTGGATTGTGCGCATGCGTGTGGCAATAATTTCTAATTGAATCGGTGTATTTTCATTAATTGCCAGTGACTCAATTCTAGCTAAAGCAGTTAGTAGAATTTAACTGATAATCAGTTATATTTTACTGATTGAATTTTATGGAGTAAGAAGGAAGTTGCCTGTGTAAAACTGATTGTAGCACCAAAGATTCAATAAATATAGTAATTTTCTTTTGTTCAAGCACGTCGTTTCAAGCTTCCAAATATAATGGTTTAAATCGAAATTCGGTAGTTGCAAAAGCTTTCAATTGCAAATTATTCAACTTTAGACCCTTTTATCGTTTAATAGGCGTTTCAAATTCAACTGCGTTTATCCACTGCGTTTTGAAATTAATTGACTGGATAAGGATGAAACATAAAAAAATTCACAGAATGAGTAAAAAACTTTACTTCAAGAGATTTTTAATTCTAAAATTTTAATTACAAAAATTTTGAAGCAGGAATTGTTAAATATGCGGTGTTGGCTGAATGTTACGTTGTACAATCCACGATCATGCAACTTAGTCTGCTGACAAATTTCACAACATGTATACTAAATTTATCAAGTGTACAGTAAGTTTCTTTCACGTATATGAATTTCATAGTTTCTGTATACTAAAATTTATATACAACTTTACTATATTCAGCTGCGCAAGCGCGTTTTGATTTACGCGAGATATGCGAAGTCTTCTCTTTAAAAGGCATGTTCAATTCATTAACGTAACTGTAGCTTAACCCTGTGATTATTTGAAAATTAAAACTTTGTTCTTTAATTTAATTTTTCATCTGATATGCGTATACTAAATTTCGTACACATGTATACTGAATTTAGTATACACGTATAATTTCATGTACGTGCATAACAAATTCAGTATATGCATATAATAAATTTACTGTAAACTGGTATACTAAATTTAATTTCATGATGTGCATTCTTGCTTCCATTACATGTATACTAAATCTAGTACAGCTTTTTTTAACAGTATATTTTTCAATGAGTACCTGCATGACCTTTTTTTTTTAATTATCATAACATTCATCATGTTCAATTAGAAAAAAGTTCTTAAGACAAATTTGTAACTATAAAAAAACCTGAAAACATGTAAAATTTTAACTATAAAAAAACTTGAAAACGTGTAAAATTTTGAACATTGAGGATGATGCCAGAAACTTATTTTTGACAAGTATCTGGGCTGTTTTAACATTTTTCAAAATACGTAAATCCCATGAGCAACCTTATTTTATGAATAAGTACCAGGATGGCATTTAAAGAAAATATATTAAAAACATATATCATGTGTAAAGATTGTAAAAATGGTAAAAAAATTTCAAATGTTTCTAATGTAAAAATCCCTGATAAAATAGCTGAATTTTTATCCTTGGGAAAAAATTGGTGTTCCTTAAGTTACTAATGAAATTCCTGTGAGCAATATCATAGCAAATGTTGAAAACTCCATAAAAAATGTAGATAATGATGAAGATTTCAAATCATGAAAGAAACAATAAATTAGAAAATAATGATAAAAAGACAGAGAGTATGGTAAATTTTCCAAAAAACCACCAAGACTTGTTATTCGTTAATGCTGATAAAGGCAATATTATGGAGGCAGCGAATAGAAATTATTATAATTATACTATAGAGAATATTTAAAAAAAAATAACAACTTTAACAAAAATATAAAAACAAATTTTGTTCCAACAGTTGAAAATAAATGCAATGATATCGTTTCAAGATGGGAAAATAAAATTTACCTATGCTTATGCACTTACCAAAGTACACAAACCAGGTATAAATTGAAGAGTAATTGTTTCCACATTTGAATCACCGTCTTACAATCTAGCAAAATACTGATTAAATATTCTGAAATGAATTTCAGGAAAACTGAGTTTGAAACAAAATAGAGACATTTTTAACCAAAGAGATGAATTTTAAACTAAAATTATGCATTTTAAATAAAAAACAGGTATATCCAACCGAAAAAGACGAATCCTAACAAAATAGATGAATCCTCAACCAAATCAGATTAATTTTCAACCAAAATTTTATTTAATTTTATTTAATTTATTTATTTACTTTTCAACCAAACCAAATCAAGCGAAAAATATGTTTTTTTCTAAAAGAGATGAATTTTTAAACCAAAATCAACACTTTTCAACAAAAGAGTAGAATTTTCAACAAAAATCAATCAAGTTGAGTAGTTGAATTTTCAACAAACAAAAATTAGATTTTTCGCGAAAAGAGATCTATTTTGAAACGAAAAAGCTTAATTTTGAACCAAGAAAGAAAAAAAATGTCCTGTAAATTGTTGAATTTTGAAATAAAAAAGACGACTTTCCTACAAAAAAGATAAATTTTTAAACCGAAAACAGGATTTTTCAACTAAATAGTTAAACTAAAATTCAGTACAAATTTTATTATTTTTTTGAAAATGAAACTATTTTGTTAAAAAGTCACATTTTCTGGTAAGTTATTGAGCTATTTAATTAAAAGTTGGACTACTTATTTAAAAATTCATATTTTTGAAATCTTTTGTTGAAAATTAATTTTTTCAAGATTCATAATTTTAGTTGGCATTTCATCTCTTTGTTCAAAATGTAACTATTTTGTTAAAAATTCGTTTTTTTTTTGGTTGAGAACAAATTTTGTCAATTAACAATGAAACTATTTCATTTTTGCTGGAAAATTGATATTTTCTATTAAATACTTATTTTGGCTAGTTGAAAATTAATTTAGTTCATTAAAAATTCGTCTTTTTTGGTCGAAAATTAATCTTTTTGGCTGAAAATTCATCCTTTCGTATTAAAAATGCAACTGTTTGGGTCTAAATTAATCTGGTTTGTTTGAGGATTCAACAATTCAAAAGAAAATTAAACTATTCAGTAAAAAAAAGAATTTTATTAAACTATATTTATGAAAATTGAAATTTATGGTAAAAAATTGATTTTTTTGTTAAAAAGCTATATTTTCGGGTCAGAAATTCAACCGTTTTGTAGATAATTCATCTTTTGGGCTTTAGAATTTAACAATTTGGTTAAAAAATGATTTACTTGAATGAACATTCGTATTTTCTGGTAGAGCATTATTTTCTTGCTAAAAAATTCATCTTTTTGATTGAAAATTAAAGTATTTGATTAAAGATTCATCATTTTTAATATTCCAGTTAAAAAATCGTCTTTTAATTTCAACTCTTTTGTTGAAAATTAATTTTTTTAGATCCATCATTTTAGTTTAAAATTAGTTTTATTTTGATTGTAAGTTAATTTGATTGATTAACAATTTACCTTCCCCATTTTTGGTTTAAAGTTAATATTTTTATTGAAAATTGGTCTTTTCTAGTTGAAAATTCATGTAATTTGTTAAAAATTCGTACTTTTTGGTCGAAAATTGATCTTCTTGGATGAAAATTCATCTTTTCTGGATAAAAGTGCAAATTTTTGGGTATAAATTATTCTGTTTTGGTTGTGGATTTAACAATCTGGTAGAAAATTAAATTATTTGTTTGAGAATTAATTTTTTTGGTAAAAATTCCTATATTTTTGGTTTAAATTTAACTTTTTGATTCCAAAATTATATTTTTGGGTTGAAAATTTAATCGATTTGTAGATCGTTAATCTTTTTGGCTTAAGAAAATAACAATTTTGTTAAAAAATTTATTTATTTTCAGCTGTCAATTCTTTGAAAGTATACAATTTTAAGTATTTCTCAAAAAAACTAATTTTTAACAGAATACGTGAATTTTTACCTATATAACTAGTAGAATGTTATACTTGCAAAGATAAATTTTCAACCAAAAATTGAATAGTTGAATTTTTGAATAAAAAAATTAATTTTAAACAAAATAATTCAATCAATTCAAAATTTCATCATTTTAGTTGAAAATTGATCTCGTTGGTTAAAAACTCGTTTTTTTTTATTTAAAATTAATTTGTTTAACTGAAAATAATTCCTTTTTGGTTGAAACTTCATCATTTTAGTTGGATATTTATCTACCCGCATTTGGGTTAAAAGTTCATGTATTCTGTTAAAAATTCGATTTTTTTGTTTGTTGAAAATTAATTTTTTTAACTGGAAATTCGACTAATTCATTTTCAACTGGAAAATTTCGTTGAAAATTCGCCTTTTTTGTAGAAAATTAATCTTCTTGGTTGAAAAGTCCACATTTAAATTTTCATAGACAAATTCGCTAGAAAATTCAACAGGTAAATTAAAAAACGAATTGTTTACAAATTCCAAAAGTAGAATTTTTAACAGACAAGTTTATCAGACAGCTGGCGAGGCTCGACAGAGTTCTTGCGCTCACTCAGCGACGTGAGGGGAAGTCGAGTGGAGAGGGTAAGTCGAGCAGGTAGACGGCGATCAAATGGAAATCGCCGACCGTTATAAATTTCCACTAAATATTTCATCGAATTTCACCAAAGTATGAGGTCAAAATAAAATTTCAAACAAAAAAAAAACGTAAAAACCATATTTATTTTATTAAAAAGAAATCCTCAACTTTTGGACCAACACGGCTGGTCTTTTTTAAGAGCCGATAAAAAAATTCTATAATTTAAAAGAGAAATTAGACAAATTTTCTATTTTATCAGAATATTTTTCATTAGGTAATAATTTTTCTAAGCTGTGGTCATTTTTAAAGTAAACCTTTATATTGCAAGTGACATATCGTTGGAATCGCCAAGGAAAGTAGATTCCGAATATAATATTTTTAAATTGGTAATTGCAAAGTTAAAAAGTTTCATGTTTCTAATTTTATTCCTAATTAGGACGAAGGAACCCCTGCTCGACACTGTTCTTGCGCTCACTCAATGCTGGCGCTCACTCAACGACGTGAGGGGAAGTCGAGTGGAGGGGGTAAGTCGAGCAGGTAGGCGGCGCTCAAACAGACACTAGACTCGATTTTAACGTCCAGTAATCTCTCTAAAACTAGTCACTTTGCATTCAAATCCAAAAAATGGGTCACGCAGTTTTATGTTTCAGGACATATTTGACGAAATATATGTATAATAAAAAGAAAGGTAAAAATATAAATAACGACATATATATTATTCCTCCTAATAATTTTTTTTGCAAGAAAGTATAACTCAAAATTTTATAATTACCAAGATATATGCCGAAGACCACAAAGGCAGTGAGCAGACCAAGAAGGAAGAACCTCATTATCGCAATGATTCTTCTACAGTTTCACTAATGGTTTCAAGAATTGTTGAAAAGATCGCTTCTATATGTTTATGAAAATGTATAGCGCATATTTACATAACGGAGTAGATGGCTTTAATATTTCTTATCAGAACTTCAAGAATAAAAATTGATAGGTATTCTTGTGAAATCCGCAGGCTCTTACAATTTTATATCCCTACCATTTAGAGCAAATAAAATAAAAAAAGCTTTTTTTATTTGAACAAGCACATGCGTGATAAAAATTACGCGTCATCAGTGAGTCAATACCATAATTCGTGAGGAAAATTTACTCTGATGTCGCAAGATTATATCGAAGTTTTAGTAGAAATAAAATTATAAAATAATATGCTATAAAATTACCGAAATCAAATATATATAGAAAAAAATAGACATATTTTATATGTCTATAAAAAGATGACGTTTCAATCAACGTGATTCATTTTTTAATTAAAAACAAACGAATTTGCAACTTATATGATGAATCTTCAACCAATAAAATAAATATTTAACAAAATTGTTCAGCTTTTAAAAAAATCGTTGAATTTGCAACCAAAAGTATGAATTTTCATTAAACAAGATTAACTTTTTATTGAAATTTTGAATTTAATTAAAATTTTCAATGAATGAAATGAATTTTTATTTTTAAAAAATCATTTTTAATAAACAAGTTCAACTTTCAAATGAGAACTTGAATTTTCAACAAAAAAGAAGAAGTTTCAATCAAAAAGATTATTTTATTACTAAAAAAAGACAAATGTTAAATCAAGGAGACGAATTTGTTACTAAAATAATAATTTTTTTTTTTAATAATTTTTAATAAACTAGTTCCACTGTCAAAAAAATATTTGAATTTTCAACCAAGAAGATGACGTCTCAACCAATATTTTTTTATTAAGGAAGAAGAATTTGTAATCAAAGAGATGAATTTTCAACTAAAATGTTAAATCTTCAATAAAAAAAAAATTAATTTTTTAACAAACTAGTTCAAATTTTAACCAAGTAGTTCAATTTTCAAGCAACAAAATTAATTTTCGGCCCAGAAGATTATTTTTTTATGAAAAAAGAAGAATGTTCAATCAAGTAGACGAATTTTCTACTAAAATGATTATTTTTTTACATAAAAATTAATTTTTGAAGAAACTAGTTCAACTGTTAACGAAATATTTGAATTTTTATTCAAAAAGATGAATTAATAATTTTCAAACCAGGAAACGAATTTTCTACTAAAATAATTAATCTTTTATGGAAAAAATTAAATTTCAACAAAGCAG